>JAAIIK010017202.1:0-18223 GCA_014706435.1 Silurus glanis | reverse complement strand
ACACACACAAAAAGGGACGGACACACACACACACACACACACACACACACACACACACACACACACACACACACACACAAACTGTGACTGATCTGTACAACCCGGACTCAAACACACAATCGTACTCACTTCACACATCCATGTCTTCAGCACCACCCATATATACATCACTTCTGTTGCACAACACAAACTGTTTACATGCCATTTTTGCACATCTTTTTTGATTGCTGCTATCGATCGTTTGCACAACATTTTGTTTTTCATTTTTGTTTAATTACTATGTTCACTTTACTCTTTTACACACCGCAGTGTGCAGTATACAACAGGTTCACTGGCGGCCCTATTTTGTGTTTTGTGTATTTCTCCTACACTGTCTTGTGTTGTCTTGCACTCTCTTGTGTTGTCTTACACTGTCCTGTATAGTCTTGCACTCTCTTGTGTTGTCTTAGCCCTGTTTGCACCAGGTTGCACATGATGCATTTTATGTGGCGAGGACACTTACTAGTCCTGAGCCCTGTGTTTTCTGTGATGTAGCTCTATGTTGTTGTATGTAGCACCAGGGTTCTGGAGGAACGTTGTTTCATTTCACTGTGTACTGCGTCAGCTATATATGGTTGAAATGACAATAAAAGCTTCTTGACTTGACTTAAAATGTACTTAAAAAAAAGAAAATCTGGTAAGGAATAAATAAGGACAGCCCCACATTTATTCACACTTAAATTGGCTAAATCACACACAGGTTTATCACATCAGGTACACATGTTTAGAACATCGTCACTCAGCTTTTTGAAGGAGACTTGGACATCACACATTTGGACATTTAGTTTTGTTGTGTTCCTGACTGTTAAAGTGAAAGTGAACAACGTGGTGAGATCGAAAGAGCTGTCTAAAGCCTTCAAAAAGAACATTGGAACGGCTTATGAGTCTGGCAAAGGATTTAAAAAGATCTCCAAGCAATGGCTCCACTGTCCGGAAAATAGTTTACAAGTGGTGCATTTTTAAAACAACTGCCAGCATGCTCAGGTCAGCCCGACAGCAAGGTGCTAAAAGTAGTCACCAAAAACGTTAAAATATCATCACAGGACCTACAGCAGGCTCTTGCTACTGTTGATGTGAAAGTGCATGCCTCTATAATCAGAAAGAGACTACACAAATTTTGTCACAAGTCACAAGTGTAGCCAACTTTGTGGGAGGTGTGCAAGGAGGAAACATTTGCTCTCTATAACAAAAAACACGAAAGCCAGACTGAGTTTTGCCAGAGAGAGCGTAGACAAAGAGCAGGACTTCTGTAATGATCTTCTTTGGACAAATAAGTCTAAAATTCTATTATTTGGACACAGGAACAGAGGACATTTTTGGCGTAAATTAAACACAGCATGCCAGTAAAAGAACCTCATACCAACTGTGAAACATGGAGGTGGAAGTGTCCTGGTTTGGGGATGCTTTTCTGCAGCAGGACAACATCATAGAATCCACCATGAATTCTCCCGTTTATCAGAGGGCACATGGGGAACATGTGAGACCATTTGTAAAAAAAATTAATTTAAACTCAAGCGGAACTGGACTCTGCAACATGACAATGACCCAAAACATACCAGTAAATCCTGGAGTCCTGGAATGGCCGAGTCAAAACCCAGATCTCAATTCCATTTAGATGCTGTAGGGTGACTTGAAATGGGCTGTACAGGGAAGAAACCCCTCAAACATCTCACATCTGAAAGAATTCTGCATTGAGCAGTGGGGCAAACTTTCCTCATACCGATGTCCAGGACTGTTAAATGGCTACAAGGAGCTTCTCATTGAAGTTATTTCAGCCAAAGGGGGTAACACAGGCTATTAGCGGGTAGAGTGTCCTAACTTTTACCTCAGTTGGACTTTACATTTTGTTGATATTGTCTTTTACTCAACGCCACTGTCTCTAAACCATACAACATCTCAGGTCTCACCACAGTCCTATAAACTTTCCCTTTCACTCTCACAGATACTCTTCTATCACAACAATTGTGCTATAAATATACTCTAAATTTCAAGTATATTTTTCATACATTCAAAAGTACCGTATTTTTCGGACTATAAGCCGCTACTTTTTTCCCACATTTTGAACCCCGCGGCTTAAACAATGAAGCAGCTAATTTATGGATTTTTCCTGGGTTTTTCCCGGTTTCACAAACTTCAAGCCAAAAAAGCTGAGCGACATAACATTAGACCAATGAAATTTCCGAACGGAAACGAAAAAACGCACCTCACCTGAGTTCTGAGCTGCACGGCATCGGGAGAAAAAACTTCCACGGAAGGAGAAAGACAGTGAACAATGACTTTCTTGGTCGGCTACTGTTTAGATACAAGCCGTTGTAACGCGTTGAGTCTGGGTGAAGGGAGAGCTCACTAAAACTCCAGTTACAACAGAAATCATATGAGCACAGACAGGTTTCCAAAACTCGTGCATTTTTATTTTTCTTGGCAACAGCGTTACGGGTTAGTCAACGAAACTTAGAAATGAGCATCAGAAAATAATAAGGACATATTCCTCGGTCTTGCACACATGCAGTAATAGCGGAAAATGCGGCAGCAGGCTATTCCCAAAATGCCGCTCTGCTCTTAATGGAGCCACAACTTATTTCACCCGTGTAACAGACACTGTCTTTCATTAAAGCCTGTGTAAAGTTCATTAGTTTCAGTGTAGACACCTGCGGCTTATAGACAGGTGCGGCTTATTTATGTTCAAAATAAAAATATTTGTCAAATTCAGTGGCTTATATATGGGTGCGCTTTATAGTCCGGAAATTACGGTACTTCTTATTCACCTCGGGTATTTATTTGTTAAATGCAACAGCGCAATTTCTTGTATGAAGTAGGCTTCAAACAGATCGCTGTTTTTATTTACAAACTATTACTTCTTCTTTAGTACTTTGGAACTCATCACGGGTCATAGCGCTCGTGCTGTTTTGAACTCTTAATAATCCATCTTCAAATGGAGCTGATGCAAATAATAAAGCTGTTTATTTTTAAAAATACTCACGCCATTGAAGTTGATGATGGCTCTGCTGAAACCCCGAAGGAAGGGAAGTCCAGCCATATAGGAGGTTTTGCACAGAATGAGGAAACACCAAGCACAATGTGAGAAGGTACGATGTGGGTGAGTGGGTCTGTGTCGGTTGACTCACTGTGTGTATTGTTCAAGCTGGTGGAGGTTGGAACAATGGTCCGAGGAATCAGCAGGTTAAGAGGTTACGTGTGGTTATATTTCCGAGTTTGTCTTCTGTGTCCTAGTAGTTTGTACTCTTTCCTGTTGTTACCCTAGCTCTCTGTGTTACCCCAGGTCTGGGTGTGTTTGCCCCTTTTATTTTATTACTTTGTCTGATTTTTGCTCATGATTTCATATGTCTTAAGTTTATTGATTGGATTTGTGTGTCCCTTGAATTTGTGTCTTGACTCTCCTGTCTTGTTCCAGAGTTTCCTAGGTATTTACGATTTGCTATTGTGATTTTAAGTTTTATGTTGTGTTGTCTCTGTGGTTCCTGTCTTGTTCCAGAGTTTCCCTGTTTTTTATTTTACTGGAGATACAATACAATCTGTTATATTTGTTATGCCATTGTGTTCTTTGTCCCGAGGTTCCTGTCCTGTTCCCGAGATTCTCCAGCTTTCATGATTTAAGTTACTGTTATTGTGTTATATTTGTGTTAGGCTGCTTATGTTATTCTGTGTGTTCGTTATTCCTGATTTGCTTCCCAGGCGTCCTTCCCTGTTCTCAATTTTCCCTGGTTTTCCTAAGTGTGCTGTGTTTCTTGAGCTTGTGTTTCCCGAGACTCCTGTCTACTCTTGCGCTTTTGCCTTTTTTAGTTTTGTGTTTGCGTCTGCTTTGCTTTTACCAGAGACTGAGGACTGATTTTTGGCTCTGCTTTCTCGGGAGTTTTATTTTGCTGTTTGCCTTTTTTGCGTTTCGGGACTAAAGTTAAATAGCTGCCAGTGACTTGTCAATCCCGAGTATGTCTCTGCATGTGGGTTCCAACACCACCTAGTGGCCGACTGCTTAGTGTGCCAAGTGAGCGGTCATGTTTGCTTAGCCTGTGCTCATTGAGCTCTCTTCAGTCCTTCTCTAACAGCCAAACATTTACTCCTTTGTGATCTTGCAGCAATGCAAATTAAATGTATAATGTAGCATAATCAAGTATTCGCTTTAGATCAGTCATCACATTGATATATTTGCTTAAGACTGTTCATAATGAAAAGTTCAAAATCAAGAAGTGTTTTCATGTTTTATTTCAGCAATTCTTCACATTTCCCTTTTTACTCATTTAACTTTTTACGCAGGCAAAAACATAGTAATGTTATAGTGCCACATTGTTTTTGCTTTGGTTTTAACTTACTGAACATACAAATATAAATTTGTTCGCCAAAAGAACCATGGGCCTCTGTGTTGTTGTATCTGCATGCGTGTTACGTCCACTCGAGGGCGCCTATGAGTCTGTATGCTCTTCTGGGCCTCTCTTCAGTTTCTCTTTAGCATCTCCACTCGTCTTTCGAGTGCTTCGCGCTCGTCCTCGATGTTTTCGAGCTCCCGCAGCAGTGTGGGGTTTGCCAGCAGGCCAGACTCCTGATGTTTACGCTGGTTGTCGAAGCGCAGGATATCCCGGGCCTTCATTGTCTGCATCAGAGCTTCCTGCTCACGCAGCACCGAGGCATCCAGCTCGTCGAAGCGCACCTGCTTCGCTTCGTTCTCTACTTCCAGGAACCTCAATTTCTCTTTCACGTGCATCAGAATCTGAGAGGGGACACGTATAAATGCAAACAAGCTGTTAGTCAAATTCTAGTTCATTTATTAGATGGTATGGCCAGACGTTATGTTGACACCTGACCATCAATACCCATTTTGTATCCCATTGTATTACAATGTTCCTGGAACTGAGACACCAAAAACGCAGTTCCAGCATCTCAATGCCCAAATGCCAATGGAAGGCATTGTGTTAAGGTTGGAGTTCAAGAACTCCCCAAGTCCAGCGCTCCCTCATAATGCCCATGATTTTGGAACAGGCACATAAGGGTAGCCAGCCTTCACTCCCAACGTGCACGAGCCGCCCATGACCCTGTCGCAGGTTCACCACTGTCCCTCCATTGGAGCACTTTTGATAGATACTGACCACTGCAGACCAGGAACATCCCACAAGAGCTGCAGTTTTGGAGACGCTCTGCCCCAGTCGTCTAGACGTCACAATTTGTCAAACTCGCTCAAATCCTTACACTCGCCCATTTTTCCTGCTTCTAACGTCAACTTTGAAGACAAAATGTTCACCTGCTGCCTAATAAATAAATCCACCCACTAACAGGTGCCATGATGAAGAGATCACCAGTGTTCTTCACTTCACCACTCAGAATGTTATCATTTCATAATGTTGTGCCTGATCCTGCACATTTTTTTTTTATTTCAGCAGGAAAACACATTTTTTAACAAAGTGACACAACAAACTCAACAACAAGTGGTAAGTGAATAGGGCAACCTTGAATGGGGTTTCCTTCATGATTAAATTGAGAAAGAAATAAAAAGGAAACCTCTTACCTGCCCCGTGTGAGGAAGCATCTCCTTGAGCTTCAGCAGATCCTCCTTGCACTCCTGGACCCTTGCATTGCAAGCCTGGTTCTCGATGTTTAGCTGCACAAAGTCAATGCGAAGCATCTCTTCATCTCGACCCTTTTCCCTGACATGGAGCCCTGCCTCTAACTTCAGCTTCAGTCTGATGTTTTCGTGCCTGACAGAGACAAGCTCGTCCTCGCATTTCTGTGCAGCCGCCAGCAGATTCTCGACCGCAGCTTGGGCCTCCACCTTGCCCATCACCTGCTCCAGATTCGTAACGATGGCCTCGCGCTTGATCGTCGCTAGCATTCTCGACTCGCTCTCGATCTGCCCTAGTTTCTCTTCACTCTGCCGACGGAGATCACGCAGCTTGTCCTGCTTCTGCCTCTTCACATCCTCTAGGATGTCAGGGTATTTTTCGGAGCACTCCTGCTTCGGGGGGATCTCTTGCACGGCCGGCGGTTCACCGTCTGATTTAAGCCAGAAGTATTCAGCGAGTTTTGTTTGGAGCTGGTTATTGACATGACTCAGCTTTTCGTGTTCTGTTTGGAGTTCTCGAAGAAGCTGCTGGTCTTCCTCAGAGTCCACTTTTGGGTCGAGGAGAAGATTGTCTAAAACATTGGAGAAAAGAAATACTTTTGGTAATGGATTTTGACTTTCGCACCATAATAGAGGTCTGTACCTCGGTGTTACCCAAAGACCAGGGTTCATTATACGAGGTGATATCAAGATAGCTTTGAGACTAATGGTGTGACTGGTGCTATTCTGACCACGTGAGGTACCACGTCTGCGATTTCATCACGGACAGCAAGTTAGATCAAAGAGGAAAAGTGAAATTTTGTGTGAAACTGGGCAAATCTGGCACAGAGACTTTTGACACGACATACTTTTGGTGACGCTGCAATGAGTTGGTCGGCGTATTTTGAGAGGCTTCTGGAAGACGATGAGAGATCAGGAAGACCTTCGAGCCCAACCCTCGAAAACCGTACGCCAACTCGTGCGTGATGATCGTCAGAAAACAATCCACATGATCTCACTTCCACATCCACACTACTCGCCAGATTTGGCTTCTTAAGACTTCGCCTTTTCCCCAAAGATCAAGATGCAGCTCAAAGGTCGCCGTTTTCACATCGTTGCAGAAGGTGTTTGACACTCTTTAAAAAGAAGACTTCCAGGACACATTCCAGAAGAACCCTGGGGGACGATTCTTTGAAGGTGATAGTATGGAAACGTAGGTAAATAAAGTACTTTCTTGAGTCTCCAAACTTTTTTATACCACCTCGTATTATGAGCTCACGTAACGCGGAAAAGCTTTTAACCCCAGAAAAGCCTAATGGAAACCGTGTGCCAAATTGCTGCACTACTTACACGACTTTGTCTTTGCAGCAAATACCCAGGCGACTGCAAACCAGGGGTCCTCGAAGAGTCCCGAATACCAATTTATACATAGGAGACTAAAATAACGCAATAACACAAACGATTTTGTCTGAAGTTTTTCATCAAAATCAGGTTCGAAGGAACAGCATAGCATCAGGCATATTTTTGGACTTATCTTCAAATCTCACCATGTCTAAGCTGCCAGTGCTGGGCCCCTGAGCAAGGCCCTTAATCCCATAGCTGCTCAGGTGTGTGAATAATGCCCTTTAGTAAACTCCAAAAAACGACCTCCATTCTGTTTGCCCCAAAGGAATTGATCTTATCTAAAAAACTAACCAAACTCATCTCATATACCTGTACACTCCCTGTGATCTTCTTCCACTTGGATTTCAGGCTCCTCTTCTTTTTTTTCTTCCTCCTTGTTTGGAAAAATCTCTCCATCGTCTTTGGCATCACCTTCCTCCACATCGCCGCTCCCTGGTAGATCCTCCACCCCGGAATCTTCTAACACGTTTTCCGGTGCATTCTGTAGGTCAACTTCGTCCTCTTCGTCTCTTGCTTGCTTTGTCTCTTCGACTTCCGCTTCGTCGTCAGCTTTAATCGGTTCGTGGGTGTCGAGGGCGTCTACTGCCTCGGAGATGCTCGTCTTCTCTTCAGATCTCAAATCAGGACCCGTTTCCTCAAGTGACCGCTCCTCCATTTTCAGAGAATAATCTGGGGATGTAATAAGCAAGTTATGACCATCATCTCAATCGGTAGCACTCCTTTCTGAGATGTTTATTAAAAATACATGAAAGAACGCTATGAAATGAAGAGAATAGAGTAGAGGCAGATGTAGAGGACGGCGGGGGGGGGGGGGACATGGATGATCAGCTGTGGAGATCACTAATGGGAGCAGCCGGAAGAAGAAAACGAAGACTACTGGAAATAATTTAATGCTTATTTATGGACAAAATATATTAAAACGTAATCTCTGATGGCCCACCATCCAAATCCCACCACTACTAATTTCAAAATCATTATTTTCCTCTAACAGCGCCACACAGTGGTTTATTCCTTATATACTAGTTATATAGATTTTAGTATATACAGTATATATATATATATATAGTATGATCAAATATATAAAAATATAATAGTATAAAGTGAATAATTTTCTTACCTGGCGTTTAGTTAATGTAAATAAAACACACTATTAGAGTTCTGTTTGCGCCCATTAGAATCCCATATGTGCGCGCTCGTGTGTATGTGTGGGTTTGCCGGTCGCCATGGTTACAGCCAATCAGAGCGTTCGCTCGTCGTTCGCATGAATATTCATTAGGTGCAGGCGTGGCAAGTACCCGACATCGGAGCAGTGCGCATGCGCGAGCGGTCCGCGCGCCCTTCCTGATGCGCGCACACGCATACACACAGAGAGGGAGTGAGAGCGCGCGCGAGAGCGAGCAACAAGCCAGCGCCAAGATGGCGGACCTGGGCAAGAAGTACTGCGTGAACTGCCTGACGGACGTTACGAACCTGCGGCTGCGCTGCACCGACTGCCCGGACATCGAGCTGTGTCCCGAGTGTTTCTCCGCCGGCGCGGAAATCGGCAACCACCGGAGATGGCACGGCTATCAGCAAGTGGACGGCGGCCGATTCACTCTCTGGGGTCCCGAGGCTGAGGGAGGATGGACCAGCAGGGAAGAGCAATCGCTCCTCGATGCCATCGAACAGTACGGATTCGGCAACTGGGTAAATCATTCAGAACTTCTGTCTTTCACTTCAGGTGTGCGATTGTTAATGCCTGGATGTGAAGGAGATATATTAAAGTTAGTCTATCCATCTATCTATCTATCTATCTGTCTGTCTGTCTGTCTGTCTGTCTCTCTATCTACATGTCTGTCTGTATATCTCTCTATCTGTCTATCTGTCTGTATATCTCTCTATCTGTCTATTTTATTCTCTCTCTCTCTCCTGGATTCTCACTTTCTGTTTGTCTATCTTTTCTAAAGATTCTTTTCTCTTCATACCCCCCCCCCATCTCTCTCTCTCTCTCTCTCATTCTTAAATTCTCTCTCTTTCTGTTTTTCTCTGTCTAGCTTTCTTTCTATCTGTATATGTGTCTGTCCATTCGTCCATCCAACAAAACCATTAAAAGATATAAAACGGCTTTATTCATAGTTTTAATAGCTTTAGCAAATCATCAATTAACTTGAGTGACTTCTAACACGTGGCCCCTTTCACATACATGCCTTTATAGTGCAAAAAACACATCGAATAAATCCAGAAGTTCTTTTCCTGTTGTGTCTGCAGGAAGTTACAGCTCTACCTCTGCCATGTTAATCTGTATTCTATGTGACTCTCAGGACACGCCTCCGTCTCCGTAGTGTTGTGATACCTCATATTCACGTTGCAGCAGCGGTGCTGAGAGAAATAAATGTACATATCAAATATTGGTAACAAATTATCGCTCACTGTCAAAATAATATAAGTATAGTGCATCTACTAATCATTGTATAAAAATGAAATGATGCAAATATGTTGAAAACGATGCATCGCGATACAAATGCCAACTTGTATCTGATGCCACAATAATAATAAATAAAAACAATGTAACATTCAACGTTCATTCATTCGTTTATTTTCCCAACAACGTTTTCACTCATACAGCGCCATTTAATTAGATCACACACCCACCACCATGCTTTACTGTCTCCTACCAAACACTCTGTAACTTGCAGCTAGAGGTAGCCTATTGGTCCAGGAGTTCTGGTGTTCGCAGGTCATGTAATAACCATCTTCTTACACATATGTTGGTGGTAACAGGTAAATTAACCTTTCTAAAGCATTTCTGAGTTACATACACCCATATTAATAAAGTGTGTGTGTGTTTTAGGAGGACATGGCAGCCCATGTCGGTGCCACCCGCACACCTCAGGAGGTGATGGAGCACTACGTGACTATGTACATCCACGGTAACCTGGGGAAGGCGTGCATCCCTGAGCTGATCCCGAACCGCGTGACGGACCACACGTGTCCGGGCGGGGCGCCTCTGTCCCCGAGCCTCACTGCACCCCCGCCGCCCCTTGAGCTCAATCCGGCCGAGCAGCAGCAGCTCGGGTACATGCCGCTCCGCGACGACTACGAGATGGAGTACGAACAGGAGGCGGAGCTTCTTGTCAGTGGCCTGTCCGTCAACTACGATGACGAGGACGTCGAACTCGAGATGAAACGCGCCCACGTTGATATGTACGTGCGAAAGCTGCGCGAGCGGCAGCGCCGGAAAGACGTCGCCCGCGACTACAACCTCGTGAACGCCTTTCTCGGGCGCGAAAAGAAAGACAAAGGGGCCGGAGGCGCCGGCGCCGGTTTGGCCACGCCCACCGCAGGGTCGGCGTCCTCGGGTTCTGGGAAGCGTAAAATCACGAAGGAGGAGCGTGAGCAGAGGACGAAATTGCGGGCGATCTGTCAGTTTATGGCGTTTCGAGAATTCGAGGACTTTTTCGACAACATGCACAAAGAGCGAGTGCTACGCGCCAAAGTGCGTGAGCTCCAGCGCTACCGACGCAACGGCATCACGCGTCTGGACGAGTCGGCGGAGTACGAGGCGGCACGGCACAAGCGCGAGAAGCGGAAAGAAAACAAGAGCTCCAAGAGAGGCGGCGGCGGCGGAGGAGGAGGTGGCGGTGGTGGTGGAGCCGGTATTGGAATCGGAGGCGGAGCTAACTCAGGAAGTGGAACCAACGCAGGGGGGGCCAGTGCCATCAAAGAGGAAGGAAAAGATGGTGAATTCTCGGCCATCGAGCACTTACCGGGCTTCGAGTTGCTTTCCGATCGCGAGAAAGTGCTGTGCAACTCGCTGAACTTGAGCCCGACTCGATATTTGACGGTCAAAACCATCATCATTAAGGATCATTTGCAGAAACGGCAAGGAGTCCCCGCAAAGAGCCGCTTACCGGGCTACCTGGACAAAATGCTGAAAAGGCGCATTCTGAACTTCCTCACAGAGAGCGGCTGGATATCGCGGGATGCCGCGTAACAACTTTTCTAGTGTTTTCTTGTTCCTGGGGATGTGAATCTCAGTCCCAGTTCGGTTCATAGGAATGTGAATGTGGCAAAAGGAAACAAAAATGTTGACTACAGTTTTGATAAGGAAAAAAATCTGTACATAAATATCTATATTTTTGCTAATAAGAATTTTTCTTGTGGTTGGGGACACCTGGGGGGAGGGGAGGGAACGGGGCTTTGCGTTCTTTTTATCTAAAAAAAAAAAAAAAACATTCAGAATTTTATGGAAAATGTAAGAACTTCTGACAATAGCCATAACCTCGTTCAAGGGAGCGTTTGACAATGAGTCTTACCTTTTTAGCATTATTTAGTTTGACATTAAAGACTTGAGAGTCCAGAACTCTTGAGTTCTACCACACTTAATCTGACTCTAGGTTGATTGGTTACAGAAAATCCTGCATGGTTCCAAATTCATCACTGAGATCATGAAATCATTGTGGTTCTTTAGAACTTTCTGGTTCTCTAATTGGTTCTGGAATCTCTGTTGTAGTTGCCATGGCTTTAGAACCCTCACTGCGGTTCTAGAATCTTCGATGTTCTTCAAAGTAAGGAAAAATATGCCTGTTGTGATTCCAGAATTTTCACAGTGGCTCTAGAGTAATGGTGGTTCTAGAATGTTCAAAGTTTTAAAAGTAGTAAGATGAAGGTCGGTACTGCAGCTCTAGTATAAGTGGAGATGCCTCTAGAATATTCACTGGTCTTAAAGTAGTAAGAAGAATGTCTGTTTTAATTCACTTCACTTCTAGAGTCTCCTGACTCATGATTGTTCTAGAATCTTCCTCATTCTACATCCTACAAGAAAACGGTCAGTTGTAAATCTAGTCCTCTGGTGTTGGTTTCAGAATCTTCACCGTTCTAAAAATTGTAAGGTCTGTTGTAAATACAGTATCTTCACAGCGGTTCTAGAATGAGTAGTGATGCTTCTAGAATGTTCACGTATGTTCCGAGGAACCAGAGAATAGTGTAATCTTCACTATGGTTCAAGAATTCATGCTCTTCCCCACCAACTATCCCTCAGCATGGTTCTAGGATGATGCTTCTCTGGTTGCCATGGCTCTAGAATCAGCAGAAATCATCCCCCGGTCCTGGTTTAAAAAAGATTTTTGTGGTCATTGATTCCTCAGTATGAGTCTCCCCAGGCACGGTTCTACACTCTGAGTCTAGGATTGCTTCGGGTTCTTTAATGTAGTTCCAAAATTTGTTAGAGGGACATTTCCTGTGGTTCTAGAGTTCTTAGTGCGGTCATCAAATGTTCTGGCTGGTTCTTTAATGCACAGAATAGTTCTGGAATCTTCAGAGTGGAATCTAGAGCCAGCAGTTTAACCTCTTTTGCACTTGCTATTTATTTTTCTCCACAAATTGGTTCCTTCAGATTCCTTTGAATAATTTTACTGATATTGCCTGTGGTGTTACACGGCTCTTCTGGTCAATCATAACTTTGACAGCTGAACAGAAGCATTGTGAGATTCCAGACATCCTGAAAAACCACAGCTTATTTCATTCAGAAAGAGGCTGCACTGGATGGGTAACATTTTTGCCCATTGTTTCAATCGAAAGGTCTTCTCAGGTTTCTTATTCTAAGCGACAAAACATCACTGCATAGATTAATTACTCTAGGAGAGCAGTTCCATAATCCTGGTCACTGGATGAGGATGAAACTGTCAGGTGTAATATATTCTTCAAGATTTTCCAGGAAAATTATACATTTCTAGACTCTAACAAAGCAAGCTGAAGTCTACATTCTTACTTAGTGCACTTCTTCAACACAGTCTTCTGGGATTCTTCGGAAGTTAATCTAGAGTCCATCTGTTCGCTCATTGAAGTTGTTAGAGGTTCCTTCGAGTTGTTGAGTCAGTAGTCTCTCCTACATGGTTCAACAATCTTCAGAGTGACAGAAGTCTCCACAGAGTATTTAAAAGTTTCCAGATTTAAGAAAACTTTCTAAGTATGCTCCTCTGGCTCTCTGGTCTGTTTCTGGAATAGTTCGACCCAATGACCCCCGAATTGTCTGCATGATTACGCCTTCCCAATTCTGCCTCTAGAATTGTTTACTGTTTTCTTGGATCTGCAGAGTGATAAGTTTTCCTTGAACCAGGTTCCTAGAAGTGTCAATTTTCTTCAGGATGGTTTTGGAATCTTCACTCTCGGTCTCCAACCGTTAATACTGTGATTCTATGATGCTCAGACCAAGACGGTCCTCTCAGGATGACTTCAGTGCAGTTCCCTCAGAGTGACGAAAATTTCCCTGGCCTAGTTCCGAGATGAGATGAAATGATAGTCGAGTATTCTAGAAACTTCTAAACTATTAGCTTTTTCCCCCATGGGTGTTTCTTCAATCGTCAGTGAGCGATGGGTTGTGGTTCCTGAATCTTTAATGCTGTTCTGGAATCCTGAGGACGTTGTTACTCTCACCAGCATGGTACTAGAAACTTTCCTGTGGATCTAGAATCCTCAGAGCGATCACGGTGTCTCGTAACGCTCTAGAACCACAGCAAAGTAACTTAGAATAAAAAAAGTCTTTCTTGGTTTAGTTCTAGAGTCTTCACCCTCAGTCCAGCTTTTGTACAAGCCCTACCCTGGATCTCCAAGCCCATGGATGGTTCTAGGATACTTTTCTAGATTCCAGAGATAAAAAAAATGAAAGAAGTTCAGCTCCAGCGAAGTGATTGGCCAATACGTCTTTACGCATGATCACGTTTTATCACTTTTTTAATTTTATTTTTTGCCACAAAAGTTTCATTTTCCTTAAGATGAGGATGTTCAGAGGACATCTGTGGCCTGAGAGTGAAGCTTTTAATTAGGGACCATCCTGTCTAATGGAACGTGAGGGACGTCCGTGGTAACGGTGCCGATAACCGATGTGTAGATACACTGTTTTGCCAAAAGTATTGGGACACCTGAAGATGTGGTTCTTCACCAAATTTTCCCTCATAGTTTTGTAGGAGCTCTTTGGATGCAAACCAACCTGTTCCAGCAGGACAATGCCAAGTTCATGAAGATCTGCTTTCCGTGGGTCGGAGTGGAAGATCTCCTCCCATAGAGCTCTGAACCTCCTCACAGGCCTCCTCACCTCAAGACTCTCATCTCTGAACGAGCACAAATCTCCACAAAATCTAGTAGAACATCTTCTCAGAAGAATGGCGCTTATTATCCGAGGAAATGGGATGTTTTCAAAAAGATCTTATTCTCAGGTGTCCACATACTTTTGGCAATACAATAGGCGTTGTTTTTGTTTCTCTTCCTGTTATTCGGCGACGCAACGATTCCTTCCCTTTCACGTTTCTGTCCCTTTTCCATCCCTTCCCCTCCGCTCGAGAGCTTTCATGCAGCTCTTCAGACCCGAGGCTCCGTCCCACCATCCCATTTAAATGCAAATGACTCGGCGTGAAGGCTGACTCGAGAGCTGAATACGAACGAGGGAAGAAGTTCACGAGTGTCTTTCTCTCTTCGTTTACGCTTTTCTTTTCAGTCGCACTATTGGTGCATTTTTTTTCCTTTTTCTTTTTTTTTTATTCCCAAAACATTTTTGGGGGGTCAAGCTGACTCAAGGAACTAAGGATTTATTTACCAAAACAAAACAAAGTATTTCCTCTCACATTTTCTTCACGCAGTTATGAAAAAATAAATATTTTTTTTTTTTTTTGGAGGGGGGGGGGGATTCTGAATCCAAAGCCCAGTGTCCATTTTTTTTTTAAGGTTTTTTTATTATTATTATTATTATTATTTCTCCATAAATTAAATATTCATATTTTAAAGCTCTGTATTTCTTTTTTTTGTTTTTTTTTTTTTGTTTTAAGAAAATGTACATACTTTTTTGTAAAATAATTCCAAATGTGTACAAAATAGGGCTGAAAACAAGAAGAACGATCTGTGAAGTGTAAATTATTTTATTCCTAAAGCATTTTTTTATTCTTTTTTTTCATTTTCTTTCCCGTCTCTCGGTTCGGTCGTGATGCTGTTGAGTTTGGTAGCGAATCGTTTTTTGTTTTGTATAATAGCGTGGGTTTTGTTGGAAAGGTCACAGATGTTGAACTATTTTGTATTAAAGTGTTTATACTGAGCCAGTTGTCTTTATTCCTGTTCTCTTTGAGTGTGGATTAAATACATTTTTCCAATAAAAATCCTGCTTTACACACTCTCAGCGTCCGGACGCTGCGTCTCTCCAAACGTTCAGCTGAAATACTTTGCTTTTCCTCAAAGATGTTCTTCGCTAGTTGGAGTTTTTCTTCTTCATCTCAGAGCAGTTCAGTAGGATTGAGGTGCGGTGACTGGGCAGATCATTCCATGATAAATATCACTCCAGACGTCTGTCTGCTCTCTAAATAACACGTACAGAACTCAGACATATGCTTCGACAAGGCGTACTGTGAAGTCGCTTCCAATGAGCCGCAGTCCAGACGAACTTCATGGTGTTGAAGTGTGGAATGGTTGCCATGTTGGTTCCTTTCACATTCCGGAACCTTCCCTGCTCCAAAACAACCCCAAACCATGAAACGTCCAGCTCCATGTGTGAGTGTGGGGGTGAAGGAGTCTGATCACATCTTCTTGTGTCAAAAAAACATAAAAGACTTTTTCCGATAGATAGATAGATAGACAGACAGACAGGTTGATTGAGTAATTGATTGATTGATTGAGTAATTGATTGATTGGTTGATTGATTGGTTGATTGATTGATGTACACATGGCTGGATGGTTAAAACATGGTTGGTTTTATGCGGTTTATTCCGGTATTCAGGGGTGAGTACCTACCAAAAGTGCTCCAAGAATGAACACTACATTACATTTGCATCGCATTTACATTTGCGGCATTTAGCAGAAGCCCCTGTCCGGAGTGACGTACAAAAGTGGACACCAGGTGAACTTCAGAGGCACTCAAGGATCATTGAGACTGACTCATGTGGTCTGATCCTTCAGAACAGTTGCTCTATCTGATACTGCATATAAAGAGCAGAGCCAATGCTGATCCCTGGACACCACCCGAAGCTCCTACAAGAGACACGTGAACATGAGAACTGGATGATGGAGCGAAGAAAGAAGGCAGTCTTGTCTAATGGTACCAGGATCCACTTGGGGAAGAAGGTGACCTGGTGGAGAGAATGTGATGTTCTGCTTTGAAATCCTGGTGTTCATGGGGATGTTTCTTTGATGTCACCTACCGAAACCCCCTGCAGTTCCACCCCTTTGCGGTGACGGTGTTTCCTGCTGGCTGAAGGACAAAGCTTGAAAAATCCAAACTGCAACAGAGCTTTGAGGAACGTGACATAAGTCTGGTTTTGGCCTCCAGATTCCACAGAACGTCTGTGGGACATGCTGAAAGAACAAGTCCATGGAAGCTCCACACCGTCAGAGTTGTTTTTGGTAACACAATATCGATGATACGATACTTGATACAGTATTGATGACACAATAAATTCTCTGAATGATGTAAAGACCATGGTTCATTAAATCACAGGGCTGACCTAAACCGTTTTTCACTCCCTACATCAGTGGACTACAGAGTGTGTGATCTGACATCTCCTGCACCCTTTCTAGTGCACTAGTGTGGATTATAACCCAAAAAATTGGAGTACCGAATAACCTTCAGATCAGGCGCAGTCCGAAAACTCGCCCTTGCCCTCATGTGCTGCAACCAAACTTCAGGAGGTAGGCGAGTTCACGTGCATCGAATGCGATTGGATGACACTCAAAAGACGTCACGACCAGGGACGATGCCTATTGGTCGACCGTATTCGTCCCACCCACCTTCCCCCCTGAAGTTCAGGTGCGCTCCATGTGAGAGCTTTGAGTTAAAGATGGCGGCCTTGTGTGTTCGTGCGGTGAGGAGTCTACTCACAAACCCTTCGCTTTCACGGTGAGGTTTTCCACGTTTTATATCCATTTTATGTTTATCATTGCGCTCAGCGTGTTTAAAAATGATTTTAGATCCAAACCGAGACTTTTCTCCTCTGCCTGGTGTGTTTATTTGAACGCCTCAGAAGCCAGAGCCGTTAGCGCAGTCAGGGCCGTATCCCAAATCCCTTGCGTAGTCCCTATACAAGTGTACTTCACCGAGTATTACAGAGGAGAGCTATGCGCCCTATCTAGTGCCTTCTGTCGATAATCAACCGTCATTTAGGATTTAGCCTTAAGTAGTTGGAATATTCGTATTTATATTTGAATGTATTCTGAAATTTATACATAATGAAAGTATGAAATGTGTGTGTATCAAATTAGAAATAAATATATACATATTATATGTAAATTATAATAAACTTCATAATGTCATTGTACACACGACGTTATGAAGTGTAAAATAGTGTAATGAATTTTTAGTTCTTATTTTTTGCGTAATTATGATGTACATTAATAATATAATAGTAAATAATATGGTACACAAACAAAAACCAAAAAAGTTGCACCTACAATTGAAAAGGAAGCAGAAAAAAACAATCGGTTAATAACAACATTAAAATCTGGAGTTCTGAACTGAATGTATTATTAATAATGACAGGAATAAATGATAAATGAACTCAAGCTGAAAAGGTGTCGGTCATTAAATCTTATTGTGAATATACAGTAGTGTAAAGTGCAGTAATCCAGATGATGTTCTCCATGGACCAGGTTCATGAACCAACACCAAGCTGAGAGGACACTACGGCACGTGCGCGTGCGATTTGCACAGTGATTGTGTAAATGACTTGTCTGCATAATAATAATAATAATAATAATAATAAATCTAATTATGTTATAAAGTGTTCCTGAGGGACGCTGTTCCGCATGTAAAATGGATTTCATTCGATAAGCGTGAACTGAACAGTGCAAATACATGCACTTTACATCCTTATATACAGGATAGATAGATAGATAGATAGATAGATAGATAGATAGATAATATAGTGTATGATATCATATGGTTGTGGATAATGTTTTTGTGGTTTATGATGATATATGATGGTTTGTGTGATGGTGTATGGTTGTGTATGATGATGGTGTATGGTGATGTTTGGTGGTGAATGATGGTGTATGATGATGGTGTATAGTGGTGTATGATGATGTAAATTGGTGTATGATGGTGGTGATAGTGAATGTTGGTGTATGGTGTACGATTGTGTGTAATGGTGTAGGGTGGTGTATTATGATTGTGTATAGTGGTATATGATGATGGTGTATAGTGATGTATGATGGTGAATAGTGGTGTATGATGATGATGATGGTGTATAGTGATGTATGATGGTGAATAATGGTGAATGA
>JAAIIK010017169.1:0-11167 GCA_014706435.1 Silurus glanis | reverse complement strand
ATCTATCTATCTATCTATCTATCTATCTATCTATCTATCTATCTATCTATCTATCTATCTATCTATCTATCTAATATTAATATGATGTGAGGTCCAGTTAACAGCTAAAACAGGTAGAAGTAATAACTACTTTTTACTTAAGTACATGTCAGAGCCAAGACTTCTTTACTTTCACTTAAGTAAAAAGGTATAGTCAGTACTTCAACTTTTACCTGAGTATTTTAAAACATGAGTATCTGTACTTCTACTTAAGTAATGGATGTGTGTACTTTTGCCACCTCTGGACCACAGTGGGTGAGAATCGGTCCCATTTATTAATTTCATGATTGATTTCTGTGGGTGAACTTAATGTGTACTTAATCTTACTATGGAAAATCCACTGTCAAACCATTTCAAACCTCAGTTACAATGTAAAACTGTGCCTGACCAAACAAATAACTAATATTAGTTGATTGTATGTGCTGCTCTATGATTAAAATTACATGGTTGAGTATTTGAACTGTGCAAAATAAATGACTTCAACTCAGAATGTGTAAATCACATTTAATTTAAATTAATTCAAGTAAACAGGAAACAGGAATAACAGAATTACTAATGTAGAATAGTTCACTGGTGGGTCTATGCAGATTCCTTGGCTGCACACCTACAAAACAGTAAAGAAAGAGAAGACAGAAAAGGCAATTTAGTACATTTTAAAATACTACCATTCACAGCAGCATCTAAAAAAACATGCATAAATATAATTAAGACATATCCTAGAATCTCATCAGTGAATTGTTCCCACCTCTGCCTCACACAGTAATAACTTATGCCGGGGGACCAGTCACGGAATCCAAAACTTATGAATGTAACAATTAAAATATCAACCTTGTGTCTGAACTTGACTCTTAAACGAATATTTGGCTTTTGCCAAAATCCAGTGATTGAACAATGATTCTGATCAGCTGAAAGATGTAAGTCACACCTCGGATCACGGTGGCCCAGAAAGTTCAACGCACTGCAAATAGAAAAAACACCAGCAAATTAAGAAAACATCTTAATCAGCTAAACACCACGAGCTGCAAATCCTCACAACACAACTAAATACAGAAACGTCCTGCAAATCCTCACAACACAACCAATTCATTTACACTGCAAATAGCACAGACCACAAAATAAATGTTTCATGGGGACCCCAACAAGTGACGACCCCGGGACTGCTTGTTCAGTGTCTATTCTTTAGCTACTTCTTTAGACAAAGCATTAATTGTTGGTGATTTTAACATTCATTTTGATAATCAGGAAGACTCCTTAAGAGCAGCAGTTGTGTCCATTCTAGATTCAGTTGGAATTAATCAGAATGTTATAGGACCCACTCATAGTGGTGGACACACTCTCGATTTGTTGTTAACATTTGGATTAAAAATAAAAAACGTAGTCATAATTCCACAGTCTGAAGCTATTTCAGACCATTATCTCATCTCTTTTAAAATCTGCCTCAGTCATTGCATTACTACTTCACCACGTTATCGTGTTAAGCGTACTTTCACGTCAGCTACAGCAGCGCGTTTTATTAACAATCTTCCAGAAATTACGATATTAGATAGATCTCCGTCTGACCCCGCAGAGCTCGACTGTGCCACTGAATACCTAGAATCAACATTACGTTATACTCTAGATGATGTAGCTCCCCTTAAGACCAAAATGATCAGGGAGAAAAAATTAGCACAGTGGTATAATGATCATACACGCACCTTAAAACAGACCACTCGAAAATTTGAACGTAAATGGCGTCAAACAAAATTAACAGTATTTCAAATAACATGGAAGGAGAGCCTCCTAATTTATAGAAAATCTCTTAGTGCTGCTGATCAGCATATTTCTCCACCCTCATAGAAAATAACAAGCATAATCCTAGATTTCTATTCAGCACGGTAGCAAAATTAACAGGGAATAAAAGCACTGCACTCACATGCACACCATCATTAGGTAGTAATAATTTCATGAACTTTTTTAATAATAAAATTGAAAACATCAGGCAAAAAATCCAGACGGTTAATATAAATCCAAATTATTTTACAAGTAACCCTGTAGACAGCAGTGTAATTATAACAGACAATCAATTACAAAGTTTTACTCCTATTCATGAGAATGACTTAATTTCATTAATTTCCTCATCAAAATCATCAACCTGCATTCTCGATCCCTTGCCTACAAGTTTCTTTAAACAGATCATTCCAGAGGTAATTGAACCTGTTTTAAAAATAATAAACTCTTCCATTAGCACTGGTTTTGTACCAAAATCCTTCAAACTGGCAGTTATCCACCCCCTAATTAAGAAACCTGACCTTGACCCATGTCAGCTGTCCAACTACAGACCAATATCAAATCTCCCCTTTATATCCAAAATTTTAGAAAAGGTTGTAGCATAGCAGTTCTGCTCACACCTACTTATGAATAACATTTTTGAAATGTATCAGTCAGGATTTCGGCCTCATCATAGCACAGAGACGGCGCTAGTTAAGGTGGTAAATGACCTGTTATTGGCCTCTGATCAGGGTTTTGTCTCCTTACTTGTTTTGCTCGACCTTAGTGCAGCTTTTGACACCATTGATCACACTATACTACTTGCTAGACTTGAGAACGTTGTTGGAATAAAGGGAACAGCTCTCTCTTGGCTCAGGTCTTATTTGACTGATCGCTATCAGTTTGTTGATGTAAATGGTGAGTTCTCCACACTCTCTGAGGTAAAGTTTGGTGTTTCTCAAGGATCTGTCTTAGGCCCTCTGCTTTTCTCTTTATATATGCTGCCTCTTGGTGAAATTATTCATAAACATGGTATTAGATTCCATTGCTATGCTGATGATACACAGCTGTATATTTCAGCAAAGCCAGATGAGAGAGATCAGCTTAACAATGTTGAAAAATGTGTAAAGGACATTAGACAGTGGATGCTCGATAACTTTCTTCTGCTCAACTCAGATAAGACGGAAGTACTTTTACTAAGACCACATGCAGCTAGAAGTAAACTTTCCGATTATGTAGCATCTCTGGATGGTGTTTCTGTTTCAGCGTGTACGGCTGTCAAAGACCTTGGTGTTATTATTGACCCTAGTCTTTCCTTTGAGGCTCACGTGAATAAAATCACCAGGATCGCCTTCTTTCACCTTAGAAATATTGCTAAAATTAGAAATATGATGTCGTTACAGGATGCAGAAAAACTAGTTCATGCTTTTGTTACATCTAGATTAGACTACTGTAACACTTTACTGCCTGGGTGTGCGAGTAAGTGCATAAATAAGCTTCAGTTGGTTCAGAATGCAGCAGCAAGAGTCCTCACTAGATCTAGGAAATATGACCACATCACCCCTGTATTAATCAGTCTACACTGCTCCCAATCAAATCTCGCATTGATTATAAAATACTACTACTGCCGTATAAAGCACTTAACGGTCTCACACCGCAGTATCTGAGTGAACTCCTGTACCAGTATGATCCTCCACGCCTACTTAGATCAAAAGGTGCTGGCTATCTGTTGGTTCCTCAAATAATGAAGACTACAGCAGGGGGCAGATCTTTCTCTTATAAAGCCCCGCAGTTATGGAACAGCCTTCCTATCAAAGTTCGGGACTCAGACACAGTCTCAGTGTTCAAGTAGAGGTTGAAAACGTATTTATTCAGTCAAGCCTTTAATCAGTAGATTTTTTTCTCAGGTAAAGGCTCAGATCTGGAGGGAACATTGATATAGAGTGTTTGGTGAACTGGGATATTTGTATGCTGTCGTCCCCTCACATTCACGCGTTCACTCAGGTTTGTTGATGGTGGTGTGGTGGGCCGTCTCTTATCCCAGAGATCCTCATGTCTGTGTTGCCTTCTGGTTCTCCCTTTTAGTTATGCTGCCATAGCGAGTCTTGCCGGAGTCCAAACTGCACAGTGACTTTAACTCTCATACAACAATAGGTACACTTAATAATCCATATCCTTCTCTTCCTGTCACCCTCTTCTCTCTCTCTCTCTCTCTCTCTCTCTCTCTCGGTCGAGTTAAACATGCTCCTGAGGCTCCAGTGACCACTGTTCCTGCCCCTCTCCCCTCCGTGGATCTCCCCACTTCGTCCAGGCCTGCCTCTGGATAGTGTTCTCTTCGACTGGAGGCCACTCTGTGCAGCTGGGGACGGTTTGTCATCAAGGCAGCTGGGGACGGTTTGTCATCAACGCCTTGGGTGGTTCCATGAAATTCCGGAGTAAGAACGGGAGCTTTGAGGATGGATTGGACTGTAGTTGATGTCAACAGTCTCCTACACTGACTCAGGAATACAGTTCGCTTCTGATCATCATCACTGTACCCCGCAACATTGTATACCTGCTACAAATGGACATTCGGTGTAACCCAGATGAGGATGGGTTCCCTCTTGAGTCTGGTTCCTCTCAAGGTTTCTTCCTTATGCCATCTCGGGGAGTTTTTCCTTGCCACAGTCGCCACCGGCTTGCTCATCAGGGACAAACTTACACATAAAGAACATATTCATTTTTAATCACCGCATTATCTGTGTAAAGCTGCTTTGAGACAATGTTCATTGTTAAAAGCGCTATACAAATAAAAATGAATTGAATTGAATTGAATTATTCATCAGTGGTGTTGTTGATGATCTGAAAGGTCAGTTTTTTGTTGATTTTAACATCCTGATCATGATTCCTTGGCTTTGCCAGTTAACATAATAACGATATACAGTTCATTGTGTATTTCATCAGATTATTTAGGATAATAATATCCAAAAGGCCAAGGAATCATAAACAAACAATGATAAAATAAACAAACAACTCACCTTTCAGGTGATCGAAACACATCAACACCACTGATGAATAGACATTGAACAATAAGCAGTCCCAGACGGGTTTGTCACTTGTTGTGGTCCCCTTGAAACATTTATTTTGTGATCTGTACTATTTGGTTGTGTTGTGAGGATTTGCAGCACATGTGTTGTCAAACTGATAAGGTTGTTCTTTTTTTTAATTTGCTGGTGTTTTTTTCTATTTGCATGTGTTTTCTTCTCAGCCACTGTATAGGATGCCTTGAGGATAAGTAATTTATAAGATATTTTTTCATCTCAGGGTGGAGTATTCCTTTAATTAAACAGAGGCAAAAACAGTGATCGGGATAAAATATTATTAATTGTGCAGCCCTAGCTATAGGTTATATGACTTACACTTCCGGCTGTACTGCCCTCTGATCATGGTCCCGCTGGGCTCTCAAAGCACGGTTGCCTTCTCTGTCTCTTGCATTTGTGAACCATTTACCAAGCGCTTTCTCCAGCTCTTTCTTACTGACAGTTTTCAGCAAAGGGTTCTGCTTCAGGCTTCCTGTTAAGCAAAAAATTTATATAAAGTAGAGTATGCTACTGCATCAACCAGGGCACAATCCATTATTTGTATGCATGCAAGTTACATAAGTCAAAAAAAAAAAAAAAGGACAAAAAAATCACAAGGTTGTAAACACCTTCTAATCCACCATTTGCCCAAACTGTTAACTGATCTGACTGACTTTATAAACGGCGCAAAATGACGTTTATTATATTTTACGTAATCATAACGTATCATATTTTTAGTCATGTTTAGAAATGATATAAATATGAACGTTTTTTTTTTATCACCTCTACCTATTTCACCTAAATCACATTAAAATAATGTTAAGTATTGTCACAATCTCCTCAGAGCTTTTCTCTGTGTATTGTATATACACATGTTATTGAGGTAGTGAAAGAGAAAGATTACTCCACAGTGCTTTTACTGTTTCACCCTCCTGTTATCATGAGGACACTTTATGGAGAAAACACGGGTGAAAATGTCGTTATTTCCACATTTTAGTAGACAATGTCCTTGTTATCTGCTAATCGTTAAGAATGTTCAGTTTTCCACAGGTGTTTATCTCTGAGGTAAACCAGTTCACTCTCCACACTTACCTTCTTTATATCGTGCCTGTAACTTTAATTACCACATAATCTTTCAGAAGTATACATTAAATAAAAACAACAGTAAAATGTGATTAATTTAAAACAAAAGATAATTTCTTACCGTGACGGAGATGTCAGGTTATCCAGGTCAGGTCAGGTTATCCAGGTCAGGTCAGGTCAGGTCAGGTCAGGTCAGGTCATGTTATCCAGGTCAGGTCAGGTGAAAAGTGGTAGTACATGATGACCGTTTCTTCAGAATGAGAAGGCGGGAACACAGGAGCCAATGGGAGACTCTGTGAGCTGCACAAGCGATTTTTTCTTTTTTTTAACTAAAGGTCATACTATGTTATTGTTAATATATAAAAATTTTTTGTTTCGATCATATAAAACACGCAAAAAACATATCAATTGAATTCATCATCAATTGAATAATATAGCTAAATATAGCCCAAATGTGGCCCATACAGGGCCCTCGAATAAACAAAATGGGCAACCTAACTGGGGCCCACAACCCTGACTAAGCTGGGGCCCACATTCAGCCCATCACAGTGCCCACTCTGCCCCCATGCCCACGTGATGCCCATATAACCCAGATAAAACCCATGTGGGTCCCACATGGACATGTTGGCTGGGATTGTCACCCTGATGAAGGCCAGGCAGCGTCTATACCACCTGAGATGCTTAAGAGACTTTAAATCACCCTCTCTGGTGCTGAGGTCTTTCTTCAACTGCACCGTTGAAAGTGTCCTGATGGGTAGTATCACTTCTTGGTTCGAGAAATACACCATGCAGGGCAGGCACCAGAGGGTGGTGCAGTCAGCTGAGCGTTCTGAGCTCCCTGAACTGCAGGACATGTACAGCAAGCAGTGCTGGACCAGGGCAGGAAAGATATTGGAGGACCTCAGCCATCCCAATAAAGAAGTCCTCTTTTCTGTGTTGTGTTCAGGAAAGCGCTTCCAATCCTTGAAGGCAAACAGAGGGAGAATGAGGAGGAGATTTTGCCCACAGGCCATTCAGAGTCTAAACCAGGAAAACACCTAACACATGAACACTTTAGTGACAATCGCACTGGGACACTTTAAATCTGGACTATTGTCAATATCTGTCTATTATTTCTTCCTGACAAAATTTCAGCCAGTAAGTAGTTCCACAGATACCTCAGATCGTGCGGCCTGTTCGGTGTCATATACATATACATACAGTGAGGAAAATAAGTATTTGAGCACCCTGCTATTTTGCAAGTTCTCCCACTTAGAAATCATGGAGGGGTCTGAAATTGTCATCGTAGGTGTATGTCCACTGTGAGAAACATAATCAAAAAAAAAAATCCAGAAATCACAATGTATGATTTTTTAACTATTTATTTGTATGATACAGCTGCAAATAAGTATTTGAACACCTGAGAAAGTCAATGTTAATATTTGGTACAGTAGCCTTTGTTTGCAATTACAGAGGTCAAACGTTTCCTGTAGTTTTTCACCAGGTTTGCACACACTGCAGGAGGGATTTTGGCCCACTCCTCCACAAAGATCTTCTCTAGATCAGTCAGGTTTCTGGCCTGTCGCTGAGAAACACAGACTTTGAGCTCCCTCCAAAGATTCTCTATTGGGTTTAGGTCTGGAGACTGGCTAGGCCACGCCAGAACCTTGATATGCTTTTAACAGAGCCACTCCTTGGTTATCCTGGCTGTGTGCTTCGGGTCATTGTCATGTTGGAAGACCCAGCCTCGACCCATCTTCAATGCTCTAAGGGAAGGAGGTTGTTCCCCAAAATCTCGCAATACATGGCCCCGGTCATCCTCTCCTTAATACAGTGCAGTTGCCCTGTCCCATGTGCAGAAAAACACCCCCAAAGCATGATGCTACCACCCCCATGCTTCACAGTAGGGATGGTGTTCTTGGGATGGTACTCATCATTCTTCTTCCTCCAAACACGTTTAGTGGAATTATGACCCAAAAGTTCTATTTTGGTCTCATCTGACCACATGACTTTCTCCCATGACTCCTCTGGATCATCCTAATGGTCACTGGCAAACTTAAGACGTGCCTGGACATGTGCTGGTTTAAGCAGGGGAACCTTCCGTGCCATGCATGATTTCAAACCATGACGTCTTAGTGTATTACCAACAGTAACCTTGGAAACGGTGGTCCCAGCTCTTTTCAGGTCATTGACCAGCTCCTCCCGTGTAGTTCTGGGCTGATTTCTCACCTTCCTTAGGATCATTGAGACCCCACGAGGTGAGATCTTGCATAGAGCCCCAGTCCGAGGGAGATTGACAGTCATGTTTAGCTTCTTCCATTTTCTAATGATTGCTCCAACAGTGGACCTTTTTTCACCAAGCTGCTTGGCAATTTCCCCGTAGCCCTTTCCAGCCTTGTGGAGGTGTACAATTTTGTCTCTAGTGTCTTTGGACAGTTCTTTGGTCTTGGCCATGTTAGTAGTTGGATTCTTACTGATTGTATGGGATGGACAGGTGTCTTTATGCAGATAACGACCTCAAACAGGTGCATCTAATTTAGGATAATAAATGTAGTGGAGGTGGACATTTTAAAGGCAGACTAACGGGTCTTTGAGGGCCAGAATTCTAGCTGATAGACAGGTGTTCAAATACTTATTTGCAGCTGTATCATACAAATAAATAGTTTAAAAATCATACATTGTGATTTCTGGATTTTTTTTTTTTTAGATTATGTCTCTCACAGTGGACATGCACCTACGATGACTATTTTAGACCCCTCCATGATTTCTAAGTGGGAGAACTTGCAAAATAGCAGGGTGTTCAAATACTTATTTTCCTTATTGTATATACATATACATATACAAAGTATTTGAGATCTATCAGTCTGGAAAAGGTTATAAAGCCGTTTCTAAAGCTTTGGGACTCCCAAACCCTGTAGTTACTGCAGGTCTGCACATCTCCCTTATTCTTAAAGATCGGTACCAGCACACTCCTTCTCCATTCCTCAGGCATCCTCTCACCTTCCAAAATCTTGTTAAACAATTTTTTTAAAAACTCCACTGCATCTCACCTAAACATCTCCATGCTTCTACCGATGTCATCTGGTCCAACCGACATTCCACTCTTAATCCTCTTAATCACTGCTCTCACTTCCTCCTTACTAATCCTATCCACTTCCTGCTTTACCATCTCCACACCATCCAACTTTCTCTCTCTCTCACTTTCCTTGTTCATCAGCTGCTCAAAATACTCCCTCCACCTTCTCAACACACTCTCCTTACTAGTCAACACATTTCCATCTCCATTCTTTCTCTAACTTGCAGCACATCCTTCCCAGCTCGGTCCCTCTGCCTGGCCAATCGCTACAAATCCTTTTCTAATTCTTTAGTGTCCAACTTCTCCTACAGCTCCTCATATGGCTTTTCCTTTGTCCTTCACCACATCCCTCTTTACCTGCTGCTGCATCTACTTGTACTCCTGCCTACTTTTGTCATCACTCTGTCAAACCCAATTCTGTTTCTCCAACCTCTTTCTCCTTCTGCTTTCCTGCACTTCCTCATTCCACCACCACGTCTCTTTGTCTTCCTTTCTATTTCCAGATGTCACACCAAGTACCTTTCTAACCTTTCTAAGTAGTTCCACAATCATCCAGCACCTCTTCACCACCACCGAGCCCCTGTCTGACCTCTTCCCTGAATCTCACACTATAGTCTTCCTCCTTCAGTTTCCACCATCTTATTCTTCTTCCAGTCCTCTCTCTCCTCCTCTTCTTCTTCACCTCCAAAACCATGGGACATGACATGGGGTTACCAGCATGACACTAAAACAGGTAGGAGTAATTACTACTTTTTACTTAATGTACTTAATGTCAGAGCCCAAACCTCTTTACCTAAACTTGAGTAAAACATGTATAGTCAGTACTTTTACCTGAGTATTTTAAAACATGAGTATCTGTACTTCTACTGAGTGAAGGATGTGTGAACCTTTGCCACCACTGGCTTTAATTATGAAATGTTTGCCAACATATTACAGTTATAATGTAGATAAATAGTACTAATAAACTACCCACTCTGTGCAATTTGTATAAGGTATTTCAGTGTGTAAACTAATCCTAATGTAATAGTGGAGCAAAAGTGTATTTATATATAAGTAAATCTGTATTATTTAGTTTTTGCAACACTGAGCTGTACACATATTCAAACCTGTAATGTTTGCTTATACTATACATTTAAATGAACCATATTAACTTGGTCAAAAAGCACATTGCACCATTTTCTGTATATTTCTTTATATTTAAGTGGAAGTTAGTTGTCTAAAATTTGTATGCACACGTAATTTTCGTATGCAGCCTGTAGTGTAAATATCCATTAGATTTTAGTTATTTTGGTTATTAATTAACTTTTATTTCCATTTGGTGATGAAGCTCGGGTGTTCTTGTATTCAGAGCAGTGAGAACTGCATACAATTCTAGACTGAGACTCCTGAAGTTACTGAGTGTCACAGTTGGACCCTGGAAACACAGATTTTAATGCTCCCACATTAAAGTTGATTGCTTTCCATTTTATTCTTTCTGTATAATAGAATTTTGTTAATAACTGGAATTTAATTTAGTAAATAACAATGATGATTTGTTGATACTTCATAATCATCTATGATATAGAATCAAAACATTGTTTCTATCACCAGCATTTCTATTTTCTTTCTTAGAAAAAATAGTGTATAAGTTAACAAACAACAGCAAGAGAAAAATAAGTGAACTGTTCATGAAATAATCACAAAAAAAATGTTCCTGAAGACGTTTTTAATGACACCGAGACTCATACAGTCCATTTAGAATAATCAACTTTTAACATTCACCTTAATATTAAAGGTGTTCAGTGAAGTCGAGATTAGAGCTCTGTGCAGGCCAGTTCAGTTCTTCCACACCAAACTCATCCAACCATGTCTTTATGAACCTCAGTTTGTGCACTGTGGCATGGTCATGCTGGATTAATAAAGGGCCGTCTCCAAACTATTCCCACAATATTAGAAGCATAGCATTGTCCAAAATGATTTGGTATGCTAAAGTAATTAACATTTTCCTACACTGTAAGTCAAGGGCTGAGTCTTACCCCTAAAGTACAGCCCCATACCATTACCACTCCTCAACCAAACCTTACAGTTGACTAATAAACTTATTCAAAGTTAGAGAAACACAAAATATGAACGTCGGTACAAAATACCTAAAGGTTTTTACATTTAACATTTTAGATTTAAAAAAGCTTTAGGGTGAGATTTGTCT
>JAAIIK010017113.1:0-13817 GCA_014706435.1 Silurus glanis | reverse complement strand
CTCTCTCTCTCTCTCTCTCTCTCTCTCTCTCTATCAGTCAGCTCTGCCTGGTATCTCTCTCTGTCGCATTTGATAAGTCAGCTCTGAATGCTATCTCTCTCTTTCTCTCTCGATCAGTCAGTTCTGCATGCTCTCTCTCTCTCTCTCTATCAGTCAGCTCTGCCCAGTATCTCTCTCTCTCTCTCTCTCTCTCTCTCTGAGCATGCGCGGCGGGGTAGGCGAGAGTAGCGTGTTGAGCGCGAGAGTGTTGGCGTCTTGCCAATTTTTTTCCCTGCATTTATTGCTTTTTTTCTGAGTTAATCCTTGGAATATTTATTGCTTTGGTGTGTGTGTGTGTGTGTGTGTGTGTGTGTGTGAGAGAGTAAGAGAGAGAGTAGTGAGTGCAGACGCGCGTGTGCGCGTGTGTGTGTGTGTGTGTGTGTGTGTGTGTGTGTGTGTGTGTGTGTGTGAGTGTGAGTGTGAGTGTGAGTGTGTGAATGGCGGCTCCGAGCACGGAGCTGTGTGAAAGTTTGACTCGCCGGCACGCTGTTCGTGTGGTGTGTTCGGCGGGTGTTGAAGAGTGTGTGCTGGCTATCGGTGATGTGGTGGGGCACGCGAATATCGTCGCTGCTTCGAGGATGAACAGTGAAATCGTGGTTTTTTGAATGATATCGATAGAGTGAAGAAAGTAGCTGAAAAAGGCATTGTGATAAATAATGAACTCATCCGTGTTTTCCCCCTCAGTTCCCCTGCAAAGAAAGTTATCCTGTCTAATGTCCCAGTCTTTATCTCAGACAAAGAGATTCATAAAGAGTTGTCCCGGTTTGGTCGTGTGGTCTCCCCCATTAAGAAACTCTTCCTTGGTTGTTCCTCTCCAATGGTTAAAAACCTGTACTCCTTTAGAAGGATGGCTTTCATGGTTTTAAAAGACGGTACAGAAGAGCTTAACGCTGTTTGAAGCCTTGCTCGGTGAAACCGGTCATGGAGAAGCCCAGTGAGGCCGACCCAGACCAGCAGGAATCTTGTTTGGCTGAACCGGGTGAGGGGAGGTCCTGCTCAGTGGATTCGGGTGCAGTGCTCGAGTTGCCTGTGCTGGCGGAGGCAGGCCCTGGGGTGCAGAGCCCATGTTTGGAAACGGCAATCACTACACAGGTGCACGGAGATGGGGGAGACGTGGAGATGGAGGACGAAACATTCTTTAAGGTTCCAACCAAAAGAAAGAGGCGAGGTAAGGGACGAACTGTAAAACAGACAAAAACAGACACAAAATCAGCAGAACAGGAATCAGAGAGTGAAGACTGCATGTCAGACTCTGTCCATAGTGTCGACTCTCAGGAGGAAAACGTCAATGTTATATATAAAGTGGAAGACATTTAAGGATTTTTTACGTACCACTAAGTGCCAGAAGAATATTTTAAGAGTATTTCCCAGACAGAAAATAATTTATTCATGACGTTAAACATTTTAGGAGAGAAGGTGCTTTTATAGATGTACACTGGCGATCAAAATTAGAGAACAATATATAAACAATTGAACAATTCTGAAATAATGTCATCTTCACTGCTCAACAGTTGAAGGAGTTTTTGTCCTGTCTATACCATGCTACCAGAACACCTTTTCCACAAAATAACTTTGGCATTTAAAAAAAAAACATTATTTTGCAGAAAACACACTGATCAAAATTAGAGAACAACAATGACTGTAGCATGGAAAAAGATTACAAAAAAATTTTCTGAAGGTTACAACAGTCAGCAATTAGTAGGAAGTGTACAGGCCTCTGCTCTGAATGACTTCAGCACATCTGCGGCCACAGGACAGCACTAGTCTCTCACACTGCTCTGGTGTGATTTTGGTCCACTCTTCTTCCAGTCTCCTCCACAGTTCGGTGACTGTAGTGGGTTTCTTGGCCGTAACTTTGTCACCAAGGATTTTCCAGAGGTTCTCTATTGGGTTGAGATCAGGACTCTGGGCAGGCCATGTCATTATTTCAATGTTTTCAGTTTGAAGGAACTGCTTTACCCGTTTTGCTGTGTGATATGGAGCGTTGTCCTGCATGAACACTGCGGGCTGATTGGGTGATGAACGCATGGAAGGAACCATATGTTGTTGAAGAAGGTTCTAATAAACATTTGCATTCACTCTGCCATGTAGCTGTATAAGAGGCCCAACTCCTGCTGCAGAAAACATGCCCCAAACCATGACACTTCCTCCTCCACTTTTCACTGACTTCTTTACACACTTTGGGTTCAGTCTTTCTCCAGTTTGTCGCCGAACATAATGTTTCCCACCGGACCCAAATAATTTAAACTTGCTTTCATCACTGAAGTGAACTTTGGACCAGTTCTCCTCTGTCCACACATCATGCTTAGTCTAGCCTTTTGATTCTTTCTGCTAATGAGAGGTTTGGTCACAGCAGAGTGGGCTTTCAGTCCAAATGCTCTTAAACGTCAAGACACTGTATGACGAGACAGATCCTTACCCTGTTCAGCGCTGAACTGGTGAGCAATTCCAGCTGCAGTGTGGAAACGATTGCCCATTGAGATCTTCCACAGTATCCTGTCTTCTCTTGTATTTGTCTTCCGTGGACGACCAGCCTTCTTGGTGGACTTGAATGAGTTTGTGATGTTGTAAAGAGACAATATTCTTGAAATCACAGATTTGGATGACCAACTTATCTTGCTATGGCTGATAGGGTCATCCCTTTGGCCTTCATCTGGACAACCTGCTGCCGGAGGCTTTCAGTCACTTTAGATCGGCCCACCATCTTGCAGAGTCAGTGAAACTGGAAGTTAGGCTGCCAGTTAAATAGGGGTTGACAGATAATCAAGGAAATTAGCACCAGGTACCAGATTAACACCAATAACTGGGAGGTATCTGAAAGTGTTCTCTAATTTTGATCAGTGTGTTTTCTGCAAAATAATGTTTTTTTTTTAAATGCCTTAGTTATTTTGTGGAAAAGGTGTTCTGGTAGCATGGTATAGACAGGACAAAAACTCCTTCAACTGTTGAGCAGTGAAGATGACATTATTTCAGAATTGTTCAATTGTTTATAAATTGTTCTCTAATTTTGATCGCCAGTGTAGTATTTCGGCTGAAGAAATTGATAACGAGAGTAAATCGGGAAAACTCTGAGGAGGATTGATGTCTGGGGTTTTTATTTTAGAGAGGTCTTTACCATCTGTTTATTTTATCTATTTTTTTTCAATGAACGGAATCCGGGTTGCGAGTATGAATATTAATGGCGCGAGAGAGTATAGCAAGAGAGCGAAGCTATACGAGCTAGTTCAACAGAAGCGTGTGGATGTTTTAATGTTACAGGAGACCCACAGCGATGCTAGTAATGATGCTGATTGGGTGAAGGAGTGGGAGGGGCTGGCGCTTTTGAGTCATCACACGTCACGAAGTGGTGGTGTAGCTTTACTGTTTTATTCCAGTGTCTTATTCAGTTAAGGAGATTTTAAATGGGAAGCTTTTAAAAGTGAGAGCTTTTTATGAGAATGAGGCGTTTGTTTTTATCTGTGTGTACACTCCCAGAGAGTATTCCTGTGACGTAGCTGACTTCCTGTGACGTAGCTTCCTGTGTTTGACTTGTTTGCCGCGAGTTCCGTGTTTGTATTTCTCTCAGCGTTTTCAAACAAACTTTGCTATTTACCTATCCTTTTTTCTCTTTTAATAATCCTAAATTGTTTTTGTCTTCCTGACTTGTGCCTGTAGTTAGTTAACTCAACTATCACTAGTGTTGTCTATATTCATTGCCTCTCACTCATATCTCTGTATCTTAACTCTGTTCGTGATTATAATCACTATGCCGGTTGTGTGTCTGCATTCGAGCACAGGTGAGGACTCGTTCGAGTTGCAAACGGTGGAGTTGGAGATGGAGGCCTTGGAGAAACAAATTCGGGAGCTGCATGCAAAGCATGCCCGGCTGCGAGAGCGGAAAGCGGCGCTGGAAACATCCCGGGCAGATGCTCACTCGTCCCAGGTAAATTCCCGGGTTGAACCTAACGCTCCCAGCACATCAACTCCGCGTGCTTCTCTGCCCAGGCCCAGCGCACCTACAACTCCGGCACCGGTGCAACACGGACCCTGGATGCGGCAGCGGCGGAAGAGACAAGCCAAGCCCCGGTCGAGGACGTCTTCCCCGCCACCACCGGCCTTCGAGATCTCGACCGAGAACCGCTTCGCCCCTCTCCGCGAGATGGAACGCGACACTGTGATTCTCGGAGATTCCATCGTCTGGCATGTCCGCGCTACCGGAGCTAAAGGTAAGGTGCACACTCGCTGTTTTCCTGGTGCTCGTGTTCTCGATGTCGCTGCGCAGGTACCCGCGATCCTGAACGAGAACTTCGGAGCGGTTGTTCTCCATGCCGGAGCGAACGACACCAGGCTGCGGCAAACGGAGATCTTAAAGAGGGACTTCAGGATCCTGGTGGAGACGGTACGCAGCACATCACCCACAACGAGGATCATTGTGTCAGGACCTCTTCCCACTTACCAGGGGCTGAGAAGTTTAGTAGACTTTTAGCACTAAATGAATGGTTACAGTCATGGTGTCGAGAGCACAAACTTCTCTTTGTTAATAACTGGAACTGTTTCTGGGAGCGTCCTAGGTTCTTCCGCCCTGATGGCCTGCACCCCAGCAGAGTTGGAGCAGCAGTGCTATCAGATAACATCTCTAGGATACTTCACACCATCTGACTGGTAAGACATCAGGAAATCTTCAACTATGAGAACACGCATACAACAGACCAAATAGGTACAAGTGAGCACACAGCCCAATTTATAGAAACCGTATCTATTCCTCGTGTAGCAAAACCAAGAATTAAATACACAAGATCCAGAAATAATCTTATTACAGTTAAAACTGAAAAATGCCAGATAAACAAACACAACAAAGTTCTAAAGTTTGGTCTTTTAAACATCAGATCACTTGCACCCAAAGTATTGATTGTAAATGAGATGATCACAGAGAATAATCTCGATGCACTCTGTATCACTGAGACCTGGATTAAACCAGGTGATTATATGGGTCTAAACGAGTCTACACCGTCAGGATATGTTTATAAGCATGAGCCCCGTCAGACTGGTCGTGGGGGTGGTGTAGGAACCATTTATAGTGCCTCTCTTAATGTTAGTCAGAGATTAGGATTCAGCTTTAAATCATTTGAAGTGCTCGTTCTTAAAATTGTACTTTCAGACATACATAGAAAACTCGCTCTGGTCACCGTGTACAGACCCCCAGGGCCCTACGCTGATTTTCTTCAAGAGTTTGCTTGTTTTCTCTCAGACCTCTTGATCAATTTTGATAAAGTGCTGCTTGTAGGAGATTTTAATATTCATGTAGATGATGTAAACGATGCTCTAGGATTATCATTTGTCGACTTATTAAACTCTTTTGGGGTTAAACAAAATGTCACCAGACCAACTCATCGCTTTAACCACACATTAGACTTAATAATATCCCACGGAGCAGACGTCACTGATATAGATATTTTACCCCAGAGTGATGACATCACAGACCATTATCTCATACTGTACACACTACCGGTAGAGCAGATTAGCCGTGTTTCACCACGCTATCGACTTGGTAGGACTATTGTTCCAACCACTAAGGACAGATTCGTAAATAACCTGCCTGATTTATCTCAGTTTCTCACTAAACCCATAACTGCTAATAATCTTGATGAAATGGCGAACAACATAGACCTTATCCTCACTAGCACATTAGACACTGTTGCCCCCATCCGGTTAAAAAAGGTTAGAGAACAAGCACCTGCACCTTGGTATAATAGTCATACGCATGCCCTCAAGAGAACAGCACATAATCTGGAGAGAAAATGGAGGAAAACTAAATTGGAGGTATTTAGAATTGCGTATAAAGACAGTATGCTCAGCTACAGACAGGCGCTAAAAGCTGCTAGAGCTGAACACCTGAGCAAACTCATAGAAAATAACAAAAACAATCCCAGGTTCCTTTTTACTACAGTAGCTAAATTAACTACAAATCAGGGATCTGAAAAATGTGTTCCATCACAGTTTAGTAGTGAGGACTTTATGAATTTCTTCACTGAAAAAATAGATAACATTAGAAAAACAATTGTGGCAGTTCAACCTCTGACAGCATCTCCCGACACAATCTTACCTACAACCCCACAACTACACTGTTTTACATGTATAGGACAGGAAGAGCTGTATGATGTTATTATCAAAGCTAAATCAACAACATGTCAGTTAGATCCAATTCCTACTAAACTACTAAAGGAAGTGTTATATACAGCTGGTGAGCCTCTTCTCAATATTATTAACTCCTCACTATCGTTAGGTCACGTCCCTAAATCCCTCAAGCTAGCAGTTATTAAGCCCCTCATTAAAAAAACCTAATCTTTATCCAAACACGCTATCGAATTACAGACCCATTTCAAATCTCCCATTTATGTCTAAGATTTTAGAAAAGATTGTCGCTGCCCAGTTATGTTCCCACTTGCAAGAGAACAATATCTTTGAAGAGTTTCAGTCAGGTTTTAGGCCCCATCATAGCACAGAAACTGCCCTAGTTAAAATCACTAATGACCTGTTTTTAGCTTCAGACCAAGGCTACATCTCTCTATTAGTTTTACTAGATCTTAGTGCTGCATTCGACACTATAGATCATGATCTCCTCCTCGATCGCTTACAGAATTACATCGGCATTCAGGGACAGGCATTAAGCTGGTTTAAATCCTACCTGTCCAATCGTTACCATTTCGTAGATTTAAATGGAGAGCTATCCAGGCTAATGCTAGTAAATTATGGTGTGCCACAAGGGTCAGTTCTAGGACCCCTGCTTTTCACAATATACATGCTTCCGTTAGGAAATATTATTAGAAGGAATGGAATTAGCTTCCATTGTTATGCTGATGATACCCAGCTATATATCTCCTCTAAACCAGGCGATACAGCTCAATTAACTCGGATAACTGAGTGTGTTAAGGAAATAAGAGATTGGATGACCCATAACTTTCTGCTATTAAAGTCTGATAAGACGGAGATTTTGCTCATCGGCCCAAAAACCAGTACACAGAAGCTCCAGCATCTTAACCTGCATTTAGACGGATGTTCTGTAACCACTAGTTCAACAGTAAAAGACCTGGGAGTTATTTTACACAGCAACTTATCTTTTAAATATCATATCAACCAAGTTACAAAAACAGCCTTCTTTCACCTTAGAAACATTTCTAAGCTAAGAAATATGTTGTCTATATCCGATGCAGAGAAGCTCGTCCATGCGTTCATGACCTCCAGAATAGACTACTGTAATGCATTACTAGGTGGATGTCCTGCATTATTAATAAACAAGCTTCAGTTAGTTCAGAATGCGGCAGCAAGAGTTCTTACTAGGTCAAGAAAATACGATCATATAACCCCGATCTTATCGTCCCTACACTGGCTTCCTGTTAAGTTTCGAATAGACTTCAAACTACTGCTACTCACTTATAAAGCACTAAATGGTTTGGCTCCCATGTATCTCTCCAGTCTTTTAACACGCTACAATCCGTCACGCTCCCTGAGATCTCAAAACTCTGGGCTTCTAGTAGTTCCTAGAATAGCAAAGTCCTAAACTCTGGAATAGTCTTCCTGACAGTGTTCGGGGCTCAGACACGCTCTCCCAGTTTAAGTGTAGATTAAAAACATATCTTTTTAGCAAAGCCTACACATAACACACATCACATCATAACCTTGTGCTCCAGAACATCTGATCACATGCACATTATCAACTTGTGCTATTAATATCATGAACAGCAGCTACGCTAATTCCTCTCCACTGCTTCTCTTTCTCTCCCCATCCCGAGGCTTTCTGAGGTTTGGCCAGCTCCAGTCACGTCCCACCTCGTGAAGATTATGGACCTATGGATGATCATGGAGAAGTAGATGCCGAACTCGCAAACATCCCGAACCATCTACAGACGTACGAGTGCCAATTGGATCCCACTACATGTGTGGCATTGGACCTCCTGGAGTGTTTAAAGGCTCTGGCATGGAGAAGCTGATGCTGGATCTATGATGATCACAAATGTTGAGCTCAGTAGCTCCTACTTTTATACCAAAGACTGTAGAAAGAACATTTACTTATAATCTTATACTCCAGTACTCATGTTAGTTCTCACTCTCCAGTGTTCTGTATTGTTGAAAGATTTATGATCAAACTCTTGATGTCACCCAAATGAGGATGGGTTCCCCTTTTGAGTCTGGTTCCTCTCAAGGTTTCTTCCTCATAACATCTAAGGGAGTTTTTCCTTGCCACTGTCGCCACGGCTTGCTCATCAGGGACAAACGCACACCATTCACCTTGACTGTTGATTTCTGTAAAGCTGCTTTGAGACAATGTCTGTTGTGAAAAGCGCTATACAAATAAACTTGACTTGACTCCCACCAGTCCAGTGGAGAGGAGGATTTTTTTAGATACGCTGGATAGCGTCATTGCTAACTGCAGCACTGCAGATACTCGCATTTTAGGTGGTGATTTTAACTGCACGGCAGATATTTTAGACAGGAATCACGTTGAACCTCACGCGGCTTCCCGTAAGTGTCCGTTGGAGATGTTAGAGGCCCATGAACTCAGTGATGTATGGAGGAATATACACAAGAAACAGAGACAGTACACGTGGGCCCATGCCACAGACGGCATTCTCTCAATGGCCAGACTTGATCGCTTTTATTGTTTTAAACATCAGCTGACGTCTTTTACCAATTGTTTTATTGTTCCAGTAGGTATCTCAGACCACAGCATGGTTTTGTGCACAATCAGGAAATTGAATGTAAAGCCTAAGAGTGCCTACTGGCATTTTAACACCACACTCTTAGATGATGTTAATTTTAGGGAATCTTTTATTTTTTTATGGAATGTTTTTAGATCTGGAAAGGCAGCTTTTAGTTTGTTACAAGAGTGGTGGGACATAACAAAATTGCAAGTCCAGGACTTTTGTCAACAGTACACTCTCAATGTCACAAGGGACGTCGCTAGATCATTAAAAGCTCTGGAGATTGAAGTAGTGGAACTCCAGCTTTTGGGGACCACAGGAAGTCGAGGGCACGATGAAGCCCTCAAGCACAAAAAGGCTAGGATGAATGACCTGTTAGATGTTACAGCACAGGGGGCGCTGGTCCGCTCACGCTTCAAGAATGCGGCTGAGATGGATGCTCCATCTAAGTTCTTCTTTAGTCTAGAGCAGAAGAATGGACAAAAAAGATTCATGCATGCGGTGCGAACAGAGTCAGGGGATCTCTTATCGGAGCCCACTGAAATTCGCAGGCAGACAGTAAGCTTCTATGAGAAGCTGTACAGCAGTGAACTGTCAGAGGCACAGATAGCGGAGGAGAGTTTCCTTGTGGACCTGCCTAAGCTCTCTGAGCAAGCAGCCAGAGAGATGGATGGAGAGTTGACGCTGGTTGAACTTCACTCTCAAGGCCCTCCAAGGCATGGAGAACGGGCGGGCGCCAGGTATAGACGGTCTCCCTGTTGATTTTTACAAAGCCTTCTGGGCAGTGATAGGGCAGGATGTGCTAGAGGTCCTGAGGGACAGTGTACGGAGAGGAAAGCTCCCATTGAGCAGTAGGAGAGCCGTTCTGACCCTACTGCCGAAGAAGGGAGACCTGACCCACCTAAAGAACTGGCGCCCAGTCTCATTACTGTGCACTGACATCAAACTTCTCTCAAAAGCATTAGCTTCGAGACTAACTAAGGTGATGGAGCAGATCACTCACCGGGACCAGTCGTACTGTGTGCCTGATAGGTCAGTATTTGATAACGTTCATTTAATTCGTGATATTTTGGACGTCTCCAGGCTATTGGGATTGAAGACTGGCCTGATTTTTCTAGACCAGGAAAAGGCTTTTGACCGGGTTGAGCATAAATATTTGTGGAAGGTGCTGGAAACCTTCGGGTTCAACCCAGGTTTCCTGGCCATGATCAAGGTGTTGTATTGTGAAATTGAGAGTGTATTGAAGGTTAATGGTGGTTTATGTGCCCCTTTTAGAGTGCACAGAGGCATCAGACAATGCTGCTCTCTGTCAGACATGTTGTACACTCTTGCAATTGAACCACTTTTATGTAAACTGAGACATCATCTTTCTGGTTTTAAAATTCCACGTAGCGATGCTTTTATCTGTTTGTCAGCATATGCAGATGACCTGGTAGTTATGGTAGGCTCACAAGCTGATGTGAATATTTTGAGTGATGTTTTAAATGAATTTGAAATTTTATCCTCTGCCAAGGTCAACTGGGGAAAGAGTGAAGCTGTTTTAGTTGGGGAGTGGGGAGGAGAGCGGCCTTCACTACCAGGGGGTCTGGTGTGGAAGAACGGTGGGTTTAAGTATTTGGGTGTCTACCTTGGAAATAATGAGTGTGTACATAAAAACTGGGAAGGCACCATAGAGCTTGTTAAAGGCAAGTTGAGCAGGTGGAAGCGGATGCTCCCAAGGATGTCCTACAGGGGGGCGAATATTGGTAATCAACAACCTAGCCGCGTCGACCCTCTGGCACAAGCTGGCATCTGTGGAGCCACCACCGGACCTGCTGGCGAACATCCAGGCTCTGCTAGTGGACTTCTTTTGGGACGGTCTACACTGGGTTCCTCGGAGTGTTCTTCACCTGCCCAAGGAGGAAGGGGGGCAGGGGCTGATCCATCTAGCCAGCAGGACTGCGGCTTTCCGCCTGCAGTTCCTCCAGAGACTTCTCACTGGACCGGAAGACGTGGCATGGAGAGCAGCGGCCCATGGAATTTTACGTACAGTCAGACTACTGGGGCTGGACCGAACTTTGTTTTTAATGGACACAAAGACGCTGGACGTTTGTGGATTACCAAGTTTTTACCGTGGGCTTTTTAAAATCTGGAACTGTTTTACAAAACAAAGAAAGGACTGTAGTACACTGCATTGGCTGCTGGAGGAGCCCCTGGTTCATGGGGGACGGCTGGACATCTCCAGTGCGACAGCTCCTGCACTGTCCAGAGCACTCATCTTCTCAAGGGTTGTGACACTCCGGGAGCTGGTGGGTATCGCAGGTACGGACCTTTCACGGACAGAGGACCTGGCAGCACGTGTGGGACTGCAGTCCCTGCGTGTTTTAAATCAGCTCCTACACCGATGGAGGTCTGCCCTAACACCGGAGGAGCATGTTCTGGTGAGTAACTACCAGACCACCGAGACCTGTTCCACAGAGGCGAGACCTTTTCCTCGGCTGGACATTGCTCCCGACCTTGACGGGTGTGAAGGCCCGCTCCTGGAGTATCGGGGTGAGAGTGCGATGAACTTTGGGTCAGTGTCGGGGAAGCTGCTCTACAGAGCCTGTGTGAAGTTTCTAAACAAGAATACACTGAGTGGGAGGGTAGACACCCCATGGAGATAGGTTTTGGGTTTTAATGATGATATTAAACCAGAATGGAGGGCACTTTATAAACCACCATTAACAAAAAGGGCTGCCGACCTCCAATGGAGGATTTTACATGGTATTATGTCTGTAAACGCTTTTATTTCAGTTTTAAATCCTGATGTTACACATGACTGTCCTTTCTGTTCACAGCGGGAAACTGTATTTCACGCTTTTATTTATTGCCCCAGGTTACAGTCACTGTTTGGTTTTTTTACAGAACATCTTAAGGTCTTTTTCTGTTGATTTTAATGTTCAGGTTTTTATTCTTGGTTTTAAATATGTCAGGGCACACAGGTTCAAATGCCAGCTGATTAATTTTATCTTTGGTCAGGCGAAAATGGCGATCTATCTGAGCAGAAAGAACAAAATCGCTCAAAACATGGACTGTGATGTGAAAAGAATTTTTTCCAGGCTTGTTAAATCAAGGATTTTAGTTGAATTTAATTTTTATAAAAGCATGGGCGATTTAGTGAAGTTCAAAGAAGTGTGGTGTTGGGAGGAAGCTCTGTGCTTGGTGGAAGAAGGAGAACTCTGTTTTACACCAGAGCTAATATAACTTTTAATCAGTTTTAACTGTTCACTGACTTAAGTTTGTTGAAATGTTTTAATGTACTTTTTATTTATTGGTTTATTTATTTGCTTATTGAGTCTCCATGTGCTCAAGCAAGATGTGACCTGTTCCAATAAAGGACCGTAAAAAGTAAAAAAAAAGTCTCTCTCTCTCTCTCTCTCTCTGTCAGCTCTGCATGGTATCTCTCTCTCTCTCTATATCAGTCAGCTCTGCCCGGTATCTCTCTCTCTCTCTCTGAGTGCATGCTGGAAGTGAGTGGGCGGAGCTTGAGTGAGTGGCAACTGCATGCGGTTGTGCTTTTTTCTTTTTCTCTTACTTCTTATACGCCTTTTGCTAGGGGTTTTAGATAGACTTTGAGTTTTGTTTTGGTGTGCAGACTCTGTTTCCAGCGTTCGCGCTGGAAGCGTGGTGGGATTGTGCAGGATGAGCTGTGAGGGTTTAACCCGGCGTCATGGAGTGAAGGTGTTGTGTAAAGTGAGGGTAGAGGAGTGTGCTCTGGCTGTAGGAGATGTGGTCGGTCATAGTAACATAGTGTCGGCTTCTAGGATGAACAACGCCATTGTTCTCTTTTTAAGCACGGTTGAAAAGGCTAATGAAGTGATCCAAACAAGAATAAAACTCGATGACTCCCTGGTACCTGTTTTTCCACTCAGCAGCCATCTAAAAAAATCATCATCTCAAATGTTCCCCCTTTTGTAAAAGATGAAAGTTTGGCAAAAGAGTTGTCTTTTTTTGGCAAATTGGTTTCCCCTATCAGGAAAATTGCTCTCGGGTGTAAATCACCGCTTTTGAAGCACATTGTGTCTTTCCGAAGACAGGTTTACATGGTTCTGAAGAACAGTGCAGATACCCTGGATTTGTCCTTCAATATTAGAATTGATGATTTTGATTATACTGTTTATGCAACATCTGAAACGAGCATGAAGTGTTTTAGCTGTGGAAAAATAGGCCACCTTGTGCGTGCATGCCCTGAGACCCTGAATCAAAACAACACCGATGCTGGGAATCATGAGCAGGTGAAGCCTGCTGAGGCCGGGTCTGACATCACCGGTGCTCGCGACGCCGAGGAGCCCGCTCACGCCGTGCAGGAATCCGCTCGTGCCGCGGAAGTGCCCGCTCGCGCCGCACCGCCCGGCTCTGAAACCGAGACAAACGAAGCCCCCGGGGCTGCAGCCGAGGCCGGTGTGAGCAGCGCTCCAGCAACCACTGACACGGCAGCTAAACCTGCAGTAAAAGAGCCTGAAAACACAACTGGAGACATTTCTGTTCCTGCAGATGTTGCGATGAATATTGGTGAAATAGATAACAACTGTGACACCGATCCAGAGACAGAACCAGTTTTCAAAGTCCCCACCAAAAGAAAACAACTCTGCTGCAGCAAAACAAATAAACAAAAAAAAAAAGGGAAAGGTGAAGCTGAGAATCTGTCTGATAACGATGGTGATTCATCAGAATCCAACACATCAGACTGTCCTTACTTACCATCACAAAATGAATGTGAAAAGATGAGTGTGAAGTACAATGCTGGGGAGATCAGCAATTTCTTACTTGAGACTAAAGGGTTACCAGGTGTAGAGGTGGAGGATTATTTCTCTGATGGCTTGAGCTTTATAAATGATGTGAAAACATTAATGAAAGAAGGTGCCTTTTCAGATATGGAAGTTTACCGGCTCAGGAAAATTGTGAGCAAACTCAAGAGACAAATGTTGAGGAACGGAACACAGTTCATGGTTTGAAAAAACTCCTTTTTTTCCCCAATATGAAGGAGGTAAAAGTAGGAACTCTTAATCTTAATGGTGCAAGAGACGGTCAAAAAAGAATGGTGTTGTTTGAGTTTGTAAAGCAGAAACGGATTGATGT
>JAAIIK010017110.1:0-10868 GCA_014706435.1 Silurus glanis | reverse complement strand
GCCACAAAGTAGAGACAAATCTGTGAAATATTTCCAATGACCAAACAAGGCAATACAGGTCACTTCAGACAGGTAACCTGAAGCTTCATGCAACAACCTGAGCTCTTGTGTAGGACAAACATGACTATCCTTAAATGCTGTGCATGTAGAAGCAATTGCTTTTTGGCATTTTCTATGGCTTTTAGAGGATTGTGTTTGATTCTGTCTACATTTTCATTTACAGTACGTTCAACGTGAAAGTGTACATCTACGTGAAAGGAGACTCCAAGAATTGAATTTTTCACATGAAAAACTCTCATGAGTTTATATTTTAAATTGAATGAATTGTTTTTTTAGTGTGTGGTCTCATTTGTTTTGTAACACTATATTTTACCAGCCATGTTTGTTTGTTTTTTTTACCAGGCTGCACTCCCTTAGATTCATATGCCAAGGAGATAGCTTCCACAAGCCAATGAGAGAGGCGTTGCTTAGAGATGGGATTCCCCGTGTTCGAGAGGGCCCAAGAAATGAAGAGCTGGTTGCTCCTTCTAAAGGGGCTAGTCGTGTCAATGTAACCCCACAGGGCATAAAGCCTTTAGCCTCTGGTCCTCCACAGAGGAAAAAGGAGGAGGGTGAAAAGCATTTAGGCATAAAGGCCAGGTTAGGCCTGAGCAAAACCTTATCCCCATTGAGCGAGAATTTGTGCATGAGGAATGAACCGAGAGTGCATGCAAATCACTGACACGTTTGGCAGAAGCCAAGACCAGAAGCAGAGCTTCTTTATGGGAGATATCCACAAGGGGCTCAAAAGGCCTGCACCATGGAGAGGTACCATTCTGGGATTACACTTCTGGTGACTGGTAAGGAGCGGCGAGCACCCTTCATAAATCTACGGATAAGGGGGTCTTACCCCACCGTAGTGCCGCCAAACCCGGCATGACATGCAGCGACAGCCGCTATATAGACTTTAATCATAGAAAAGGATCTTCCACGATCGATAAGGTCCTGCAAGAAGCCCAAAATATCAGCGACTGAGCACAGATATAAAATGATCTGGTGCCTCTCGCACCCCTCTTTAAACACACGCCACTTGCAATCATAGAGGGAACGTGTGGAAGAGGCCCTGGCATTCTGCATAGTGGCAATAACATGAGGGGGAAGCCCCAAAGTGTTTAAAGAGGTGGCTCTCACGGGCCAGGCCCAGAGAGCCACCTATTCTGGGTGAGGATGGTAGATCTCCCTGCTCCCTTGGGCCAGGAGGTCTGTGCAAGGGAGGGGCAATGGCTCTGCATACAGAAGAGGGATTATCTCTGCTAGCCATGGTGCCTTGGGCCACCTGGGTGCTATGAGGATCAGAGACAAGAAATGGCTTTATAACCTTTTCCAGACTGATAGATCTCAATTACTTTTGTTCTCATTTGTTTCTGAATTTCTTTGGATCTCTGCATGATGTTTAGCTTTCGAAGATCTTTTGGTCTACTTCACTTTGTCAGGCAGGTCCTATTTAAGAGATTTCTTGATTGCGAACAGGTCTGGCAGTAATCAGGCCTTGGTGTGGCTAGAGAAATTGAACTCAGGTGTGATAATCAGTTTTAAAAACTTTTTTCACACAGGACCATGTAGATTTTGTTTTCCCTCAATAATAAAAACCTTCATTTAAAAACTGCATGTTGTGTTCACTTGTGTTATGTTTTACTAATATTTAAATAGGTTTGATGATCTGAAACATTAAAGTGTGACAGACATGCACACTACTGTATGGCTAGAAAACAGAAACAGTTCTGAGGATAGTCTGGTTGACACTTTTGTGGCAGCTTCATTTGTAAAACACTACTTCCCATGAGAGAAATGAAAGGGACCAACAGTTTGATATGGACATTAATGCTCCCAATGATGTAAGTGGTGAGCAATCAGATGTCTGCCCAGAAAATGCGGCCCTGTTTTACCTTAAACTGCAAGCTAAGTTGTTGCTCCCATCCTCTGTTATTCTGGCTGATATTATGTATTTCTTGAAAATCCTCAATAATTGCCTGTCACACTTACTTTTCACATTAAAAGAAAACTTGGTTGCACTCAGGGTGCCAGAGGCTGACATACGCACAGTAATTAATGTGCTGAAAACTGAAGATTTCTTGAGAGATTGCCACACCAAAACACGAAAACTGTTTTCAAAAATAGCTTTAATCATGTTGAACCAGTTCCCATTTGCTTGGGACAAAATGAGGCAGGCAGAATATTTTGCTCAGTATGTCCCAACCAAACAAACAATAGAATCTCTCTTCCAGTGTCAGTCAGTGAGGGAGCAGTACAAGCAAGTACACTCTAATTTTCTATCTGAGGATGTTCTTCAAGATGTTTAGGATGGCACTAATATTAGGGAGAATGTCTTGTTCAAGACAGAGGTCTTATCACTTGGTTTTCTTTTATATCAGGATGCATTTAAAGTAGTAAATCCACTTGGCTCTGACAAGAGAAAACACAAGATGCTTGCAGTGTATCTTACTCTTGCAGACATTTTGCCTCAAAACAGGTCAAGCACTGATCATATGAAGCTTGTTCTTCTTTGTAAAGAACAGGATTTATATTTTGGTCAAGATTTAGTCATGGTCTCCCTTGTCAAAGATCTAAATCTAAAGGCATTGACCCACCTGATGGAAGAGTACACTCAAAAAAATGAATTCTGCTGCTTGTTAAATTTAAATGTAACAGATTCCGTACAATATCATTTTATGTTTACTAAATGAACGCGAATAATTCATGTAGGATTTTCTATAAGGTCAACTACTTAGCTTTTAATAGATTCACTAGTGTCAAAATAACATAACACAATCAAACTCTCACGCGCTTCCGGGAAAATCACAGCCAATATCGCGAGATTTAAGCAAAGCCTGGCTTCATAAATTCAACTGTTTTTCGCACGCTTTTGAGCAGATAAAAGCAAATCCTTTGTTATACACTTTTAAAATGAATTAAAATGTAAACTAAATCACATTTAACTCAATGTCCTATTCTTTTTTGTTGATAATACACAGAATGTAATGTTTTTCGTCATTGAAGAGACCTGAGCGGTCTCTGGAGTGATAGAGATCGCGGCAGTATCCACTGGGACGTAGAACGTAGATTGCTGGGTCAATAGTGTTCTCCTTGGTGAAATAGTAGAACTGATGGTGAATGAGAGAAGGCGAGGGGTTTATGTAGGGCTGCGGTTAATGAGCCACTTCCATATTAAAATTATATTGGTTGTGTAAATGTAACAATGAAAGAAAATTATAATAATAATGTATTATTACTAATAATAATTGTCTGCTGCAATAACTGTCCAGCTGCAAGTGTGCCTTCAGCCTGCACCTGTCTGAAGTCCATCTGCATCAGTCATTACAGGTTATAGGCATCATTTACTACATTTAGATTTATAATTGAAATGTTTATTTTTATTTGATTTTTAAAACAACTAATGTGTACGAGATTTTAGTATGGGGCCAGGAGGAAGAATTATTCCTCAGGATCATGATGTGGAAGTGTAAGGCAGGTAGTGTAGTCGTATCTAGTAGATATGAGCTACTAAATCATATTAGATTAGAGCACCGTCACAGGCGATGCTACCCTTGCCTATGCACAAATTCTCTGTGTTCCTTTAAGACATGGAATGCTTTGCACATTTATTTGAGTAGAGTCCATCCCAAAAAACCTCTAAGGAGTTACTGGAACTGTCTACATTGAGAAGCCATTTGTGTGCTTGTTGTGCTCATACAGAGAGAGATTATTTTATTTACGTTGGCATTCATCTAAAGAATAATGAAACTGTTACATGTATGTTTATAGGTTGCTTTTTTCAACAAATTCCAGCGTGGTACCGTGACAGGATGCCACCTGTGCAATAAGTTCAGTCGTGAAATTTCCTCACTGCTAAATATTCCACAGTAAACTGTTACAGAGGTGTTATAACAAAGTGGAAGTGACTGCACTGTTAAAAAAAAAAGTTTTTTTACAGTTAAATGTCTGTATTTTTCATAGAAATGTACCTTTTTTCAATTTACAACAAAATGCCTGTTATTTTACATATATTTTCTGTATTTTAACGTTCCGTCATTAAATTTATCAAAAATGTATTGTATTTTGATATTATAGAAATGTTCTGTTTTTTAAAAGAAATTAGCTGTGTTTTCACAGAGTCATTTGTATTTTTACATAGAATGATATCTAATATTTACAGATTATTCTTGTAATCATTAAGTCAGTGTTTTTATTACCAATGAAGACAGTTAATCATATGAAGGTTAAAGCGAAGTTATTAATGTCAAATAATAACATGATATGTCTGTTTTTCACCCTAAATTATTATAAATTAAAATGTGGTATTTGCCCATGTCCCAGTAAACAAAATGTTAATAATTTAGGTTTTTGTGGTTTATATTTTTTTCAGTAACAATTCCTACAATATCCAAAAATCTAATCAAATATAATACAATATAATGTTTAAAAAATTACACAGAACTCAAATCTGAAATACTACAAACTTATTTTATTTAAAAACCTTACATGTTAACCTTTTTAAACAGTAAATAATTTAAAATAATTAGCTTCTTCAAAAAAATCATCAAATAAATAAAAGCAACAAAATAAAATAAAAAAACAACCTGCAACCTGCACATCAATAGTCATCAGTAGTGCTAACCAACAAAACACTTTTTGGATTCGGGTTCTCCTACTCACCAACGCTGCTCAGATCATCCTCCTAGTAGGTTCGCAACCCGCCATAAAAGAAAAATAAGAAGAAGATTTAGGTTAGGCTCCGCACGTGCGCATACTGACACAAATTCGAAATTGCCGCCGAATTAGCTCCACGTGTTGTTTTGACGTAGGAAAAGCCTATTATATGCTGTGGAAAGAAGGGCTCCTGATGAAACTGGAAAGCTTGAAAATAGAAGGAAGGATGTATAACTGGATTAAGAGTTTCTTATTTGGAAGAACGATTCAAGAAAGAGTACACACAGAAAAATCAAGGTACAGTAATGTACCTAAAAGAGTACAAATGCTTTGTCGCCCCAGCTGTACCCTAGCAGGGTACAAAAATGTACCTCTAAACACTGGTACATTTTTGTACCTTCTTGTTTGTACCTCTAAAAGAACAATTTTGCAGCCCTAGTGATAGAAATGTACCTTTATGTTACGGCTTAAAATTACATCCTGGTATTCTCCCAGGGCCCTTCACTAATATCCAGCTGAACTGATTTGTCCTAAATAAAAAAACACTTGCATGGGTGGGGGGGAGACTCAATTCTAATTCCTTCAGAAGCATTAGGCTTTGAGCATTTTGTTACCTGTTTAAATACAAAACAGAGGCAGTGCATTTTTCACATTTTTTTAATCACAAAAGTAACAGATTTCTGAGTATAAAAGTACAGACCATTCTCAATTCAGTTTTAGAACTCATACTGGATATTCTGTACCACACATTAACAATAACTTAAGGATCAGAGAAATTGGATCAGATGAATTTTGCTGATCAGGGTTCAAGCTGTGTTGCTGTACTGCTGACTCTTCTTCACTGGGACAGTCATTTTTGTCATCAGATTGTCCAAAAACAAAGGATCTGTGCTTCCTGTAAACATGTTTTCTATAAGAATGATAAGGTGAAAAAGTTGACTGGCACTCATTTATACTACAGGTGATATTAAAATGTGATTGATGCGCATGAACGATTCCAACATGTTGGATTAATTAACGAGACTGAATGTCCTCCATGTGCACTTTGGGCAGTGGCTTGTCTCCCTCATCCACGATGTTGACAATGCTCCTCTGAAGGAAAGTGAGAGTGTTCTTCAGGTGTGGTGGATATGTGATGTTAAAAGTAAAATACATACAGAAGGCAGTCATGAAGGCATTGTCTAGGCTGGTGCACTGGCACACAACAATGCCATCCACCTTCACCACGCTGTGCCCTCTTCCAATGATTGCCATCTTCCAATCATTCTCCATCAGTTGAATGGTTGGAAAGGGGGTAGCAGGGTCCTCCTACATAAGAGAAAACAAAAAGAAACATTTTCAGAATAATTCAGAAGCCTACCTCTTTCATAGAAATCGATCTTTTCACTGAAGATGGATGGCAAAAAGATAAGCACAGCCCTTAAGTCAATTCCTGCAATGTGGAAAAATATCCTACTTTCTCAATCACATATTTTGCAATGTGGTAAAGCAAATGACATATATTGTGAGTTATTGTGAGACCCTGTATCATTCAGATGTTTTCAATACTCACTCCATCAGGAGTTCTTAAGTATGGGTACTTTTTGACTACATCCTCCACAGACATTCCTTCCATGATTTCTCGATGTCTCCAGGAGAATGTTCGTGCCATGCGGTCTTTGACAGTCGAGATGTCTGGATGTTTCTTCTGATACTCACTTTGTAGAACGTTCACATGGGCCTCAACAGACGTTGAATCCTCCCCAACACAAGTTTCCTTTGTCAGAACAACAAACAGAGAATGCTTAAACTGTTACAGATAATGGCAGAGACAGATATGTGAAAAGTGAATCCGGGCCCTAATGTTCAGTCAGTGAAAGAGTTAGGTGTATGCAAAAAATATTTAAATGTCTGTAATATCTGCCTTACATTGTCCTGCACTAAGTGAAATGTAAAAGTGATTAAAAGTAAATATAAAAATAAAAGAAATATGGAAAATAAGATATGCATATGGCAGTGGGCTTACATATGCTACACTAGCTGGCTTTCGACACAAACTCCCAGATGCACTGGTTGATCTAAACTGCTTTGTATGGCCAAACTTCTCCTTCAGCTTTCTTACTTCACTGTCGCTGACAAGTGGTGCACGTTCTGCTTTCAATTTTCGCTTTTCTCCATCTACGTCATTTTCTGATCACACAGACATAGACGAATAACTGTAAAACACAGACAGACTTGAGTGCGATCAAATGTGTGGAAAATGATAATCGTCGGAAAATGAGTTAACTCCATGAACGCCTAAACGAATATAAGCCAAAGACGGTGCCAGTATATTACTTATAAAAAACCAATCCTGACTAATGAAGTCATCATTCACTGCAGCTGCCACTGAAGCTTCGGCCTCTGGTTGCTATAGAAACAGTCAGTGTCCTGAGACGCACGCCTAATTATGCTGCCTTCACGTGCTACCGGAAACTTCCTACTTCCCACTTTTGAAATCGTGGTTATACGGAACCCCGCACATGACACGCAAGAAAAAAATAAGTAAATCGTGCGCACGTCTTAGCCTACTTGTCATGTCCGTGGCCCCGTATGATTACGAGCTCATTACATTAAAATTTCAACTTGAGAGTGTTCATGACCAATAGTATTTAACTAGTTACTAAAATTGACCCTAATTCCGAAAGCACGTGAAGGCAGCATAAAAACGCTGAGCTCTTGTGCAAGACGCTGCAAAAGACGCAAGACGTGATAGTCTAGCCTGAAAAAAATTCTAAACGCTGTTTGAGCATAAGAAACAACATTTATAGGATAGGTTATGTACGTTTTTGTTGTAAAATCGGAAAAAAAAAATGCTTAATTCGGGCAGATTTCGATATTCCACAGCAGACGACGCGAAGCGGGAAAAATGGGTCGCGCTGCCCAATTGTGCAGGGGGTAAAAGGCGACGTTAAGTGGAAGCATTTTACACGGCTTACTTGACTAAATGAACAAAATAACTGTGTGTAACCCAACTAGCAACAAGCCATAACGTGCTGAGTGTAGTTAACGATAGTTTAAGTTATGCTTGTAAACGTTATTGATAGCTAACAGTAGCATGCTATGAACAGAAATTAAAATGAAGATTCGGTTGCTTACCCCTGAATTTCCTTTCCTCTTCTTCATTAATCTGTATTCCAGCTTCAATTATTTTCTGAATTAGTTCATCCGTGGAAAAACTCGACAGGGATGGACAATTAACTGACATTTTCGCTCATTTCACGCACTCTTATTGCAAGTGAGAAAGAAAGTGCACTCACTGTGCAACACGCAAAGAGGAAGATATCCCGCCTTCTGAATAGACGAGCCAATGGCTTTTAAATTATGATTTTGTGATCTCTGATTTGCTGCATAATGTACCTTAAGCTTGTTAAAAGTACAATTATGTACCCTTTGCTGTCAGAACTAATTTCGTACCTTTAAATTTAAACAAAGGTTCACAGTTGTCACCTTAAGGACCATTTCCTGTACCTTACAGGGTACTTTCATGGCAAATGTACCTTTAGGTACAGAAACGATACCCCTGTTTTCTGTGTGTAGGGACCGCGTTATCTCAGACCCTTCCAATGGAGAATGGAACTCCCCAGGGAAGTGTGAGCCCTATTGTTTTTAATTGAATGATTAATGACCTCTATCATACTGTAGATAATGGAATAGGAAGGTCATTATACGCTGACGATGGAGCACTATGGAAAAGGGGGTGAAATGTTCTATCAGTAGAAAATAAAATTCAAAAAGCAGTAAACGAGGTGGAGAATTGGGAGAATAATTGGGGCTTTCGATTTTTCTGTGGTGTGTTTTTTGAAGAAGAAGGATTCTCCAAGCTTGAATATTGAAATGTACGGGCATAAGTTGGAACAAGTAAAGGTAGTAAGGTTTTTGGGAATGTGGATGGATTCTAAATGAAACTTTAGAACACATATTCAGAAACTGATAGAAAAATGTAAAAAAGGAATGAATGTATTGAGGTGCTTGTCAGGAGTAGAATGGGGGGCAACGCGTCAGTCTTTGAAAAGAATTTATTGTGCTGTGATTAGGTCAAACATTGATTATAGATGTTTAATATACAGTTCTGCGAGCAAAACATTACTTAAAAAGATTGAGGTAATTCATAATCAGGCGTTGCGTATTTGCTGCGGTGCATTTAGATCGTCCCTGATAGCCTCATTACAGGTGGAAATGGGAGAATTGCCCCTAGAACTGTGCAGGCTTCAGCTCAGACTAAGGTACTGGTGTGGTGTAAAGGGCCATCTGGAAAATCATCCAGTTAGACTGATTTTGAGAGAATGTTGGGAATATGAGTACAGGGAAAAACACGCAGTACATTACACGAGAGTTACAGTACATTACACGATGCACTACAGGTATTTACGAACGGTTCTAAAGATCCAGAATCTGAAAGGACTGCAGCAGCAGTTTTTGCCTCCGAACTTTTAGCTATCATACTAGCCCTACAATGGATAGAAGAAGTCCAACCAGAAAGAACGGTGATTTGTAGTGATTCAATGGCAGCCCTCACTAGTTTAAGAAGTGGAAAATCCGAATCAAGGCAAGACTTAATATTAGAAATCTTTCAGAGTCTGTTTAGAACTAGGCAGCTGAGGGTGGAGGTACATTTTCTTTGGGTACCTGCTCACGTTGGTGTGGATGGAAATGAAACGGTGGACCTGCTAGCAAAGAAAGCATTTATTCATTCTCAGATAGACATTAAGGTAGCTTTGAGTAGAGCTGAATTCAACTGAAGAGCTGAAGTATGTAAAAGATGGCAGGAAATCTGGAATAGTGGGACTAAAGGAAGACATCTCTTCCAGATACAGGAGAATGTTGGAAGTGAGAGGAAAAGATTGGGCAATAGAAAGAAGGATGTCGTCATCACAAGATTAAGAATTGGACATACTGCATTAAACCATAGTCTCTTTAGAATAGGAAAGCATGAATCAGGTGAATGTGAGAAGTGTGGGGAATTGGAAACAGTGAGACACATTCTTTATAAGTGTCCTGCATATGAAAGAGACAGGTTCCAGTTAATTCAGGAATTAGGGTGGATAGGAGTGGGCGATATTTAACCCAGCCATTAGGGTTGCACAAGCCAGTGCACTCTTAGTGCCGGTCCCAAGCCCGGATAAATGGCTTTTTAATTTCCCCCTTATTCTGTGTTCGCTCCACACTCCAGATCAGTAGGTGGCGGTAATGCACCTTTTCGTTGGTCTGTCAAACCGCCATAAAACACCACAAGAAGAAGAAGAAGAAATGTGGGAAAGCGCGAAAACAAGATGGCGGCGGCGAGTAAATAGTAAATAATTTAGGTATAATTTCCTGTAATGTATCAATTAGTGATGTAAATAGTGATCCTGAAGTAAACATATTTTTTAATATCGTATAATAAAGTTTCAAAATAACTTGAAAGCTGTTTAATAGAGAAACGTGATTTAAACAGTGTTAGCTCGCTAGCATTTTTGCTTTTAATGTCGGAAGCTGCTGTTGATCGAAAGGTAAGTTATTATTGCTATTTAAATGCTTCTCTCTGAGCTCATGGATCAGTTTAGTTTGTTTGTTTTAGTCTTTTAAGCTCTTGGCAGCTTGTTTTACAGTTAGTTGTTTTAGCACGCGATGCTAACGGCGCTAGCGGCATTGCAGTGATTATCATTGTGTTTACAGACTGTATAGAGAGAATCAGTTTGAACTTGTTTTAACTGCTGCATTGCTGATCACATGAAATAGTTGTAAAAGAACCTGTTGTCATGACTACAGTTTGTGAATGGGGGGTTCACCCAGTATAGTATCCTGACATGCTAATGTTAAATACACTCTATGGACCAAAAGTTTGTGGACACCTGACTATAAGATTGGTATGTGCTTTTTGAACATCCCAGTGGGGGGAGTGTGTGTGTGTGTGTGTGTGTGTGTGTGTGTGTGTGTGGTGATTATTTCGATAAATGTTACTGTGTTAAGACTTTACTGTTATAGACCGGTACAGAGGTCACGTAGGTCACGAGTGAACTGTTTGTACAACCTGATGCTCGTGAGTCCCACCAGAACAGATCCAGTGCGACTGTCCTGAAGTTAACAAACAGTTTACACAATAGTACTTCATTAAACTGTAACATTTTCACATGATGAGGATCATACAGTTTTTAAAGATCAAACACTTACACAATCTCCTT
>JAAIIK010017101.1:0-12703 GCA_014706435.1 Silurus glanis | reverse complement strand
GGTCGCAAAGTTCAAGGGGGCCGAATACTTTCGCAAGGCACTGTATAGCTGACGCAGCACACAGTGAAATGAAACAACGTTCCTCCAGAACCCTGGTGCTACATACAACAACATAGAGCAACATCACACAACATAAAGCTACATAAGGTCAATAATAAGCTGAGGTGAAGTGGAGAGCATGTAATGCCTCACACCTAGCTGTGGATTATCACCTTATACCCTGATCAATTCCCAGTAGGGATGAGCAGCTTCATAACCGAGGCGGATGCGATTCACATCTTGATGCATAACCAATGATATAATACATCCAAGATACATATGAAGTAGCTATGTGATACGATTCACCCCTATTATGATGCAGTGCGATTCAATCAACACAATGCGATTCAATGCAATAAGACGTAATGGAAAAAATACAGTGTTGAAAAAATTATGTCCCACAATTAATTGTGTGTCAGAGCACAAACCACGTTATAAAGTCCAAGGAATTGTCTGTAGACCTCAGAGACAGGATTGTATCGAGGCACAGATCTGGGGAAGGGAACAGAAACATTTCTGCAGCATTGAGGGGCCAAATGAGCACAGTGACCTCCATCATCCATAAAAGGAAGAAGTTTGGAACCACCAGGACACTTCCTAGAGCGGAGCTGCCCGCCAAACTGAACGATCGGGAAGAAGGGCCTTAGTCAGGTAGGTGAACAAGAACCCGATGGTCACTCTAAGAGAGATCCAGCATTTCTCTGTGAAGAGAGTAGAACCTTCTAGAAGAATAACCATCTCTCCAGCACTCCACCAATCAGGCCTGAATGGTAAAGTGGCCAGATGGAAGCCACTCCTCAGTAAAAGGCACATGACAGCGCACCTGGAGTTTGCCAAAAGGTACCCGAAGGACTCTCAGACCATGGGAAACTAAGATTGAACTCTTTGGCCTGAATGCCGAAGGGTCGTGTTCACATTTACGCCATTTAACAGACACCCTTATCCAGAGTGACTTACATTTGTCATTTTTTTATACAACCAAGCAGTTCAGGGTTAAGGGCCTTGCTCAAGGACCCAACAGTGGAAGCTTGGCAGTGCTGGGGCTTGAACACATGACCTTCAGATCAGGAACCCAAAGCTTTAACCACTGATCTATCACATCCTTGCCATGTCTGGAATAAACCAGGCATCGCTCATCACCTGGCCAATACCATCCCTACAGGTGCATGGTGGTGGCAGCATCATGCTGTGGGGATGTTTTTCAGTGGCAGGAGCTGGGAGACTCGTCAGGATCAAGAGAAAGATGAATGCAGCAATGTACAGAGACATGCTTGATGAAAACCTGCTCTGGAACTCGGTTCATCTTCCAACAGGACAACGACCTTAAGCACACAGCAAAGATAACAAAGAAGTGGCTCCGGGAAACTCTGTGAATGTCCTTAGCCAGAGTCCAGACTAGAACCCGATTGAACATGGAGAGATCTGCAAATGGCTGTGTATCGACAATCCTCATCCAACCTGATGGAGCTTGAGAGGTTTTTTTATTTTTAATAAATTTGCAAAGATTTCAAACAAACTTCTTTCATGCTGTCATGTTGTTATGAGTTATTGTTTGAATTAAATCCATTTTGGAATAAAGCCGAAACATACAAAAATGTCGAAAAGCGCTGTGAATACTTTCCGGATGCACTGTATGATGTTCTGCAATTCAATATGGTGCAGAAAGCACTTCTGACTTCTAACGCATGGCTTCTTTCACACACACGCCTTTGTAGTACAAGAAAAGAAAAAAAAAGATTAAATAAAGCCAGATGTTCTCTACCTGCAGCTCTACCTCTGCCATGTAAATCTGTATTCTATGTGACTCTCAGGACGCCTCGGTCTCCGTAGTGTTGTGAGACGTGATATTCACGTCGCATCAGTGAAGCCGAGAGAATGCGCTTGAGAAACAGTTTAGTGAGGAGAAATCGATCAACGTATAAAATATTAGTCACAAATTATCGGTTACTTTCTAAATAATAAATGTATAGCGCATCTACTAATAATTATATATAAATAAATCGTTTTTTACTCAAGCAAATATGTTAAAAATGATTCATACCATTAAAAAAGCCAACTTGTATCCCATGCACACTTTTAAATCGATGCATCACATTGATAACTTTTATGCTGATGCACCATTGCCAATGGCTGAATCTCTACTTCCCAGCATTGAGAAGTTAAAGCTCTCACTGGAGCGCAAAAATGACTGAACGGATCACAATAATGCTTCATTGTCCTGCCTTATTTATAAACGGCTCATTAGAGATGAGACGTGGGGGTTCAAGCCACGGTATCACCAAACTGCCACTCTGGGGCCCTTGAGCAAGGCCCTTTAACTTTTGCTCTCCAAGAGGACTCTATCATGGCTGACACTGTGCTTTAATCCCAGCTTCCTAACATTGATGGGATGTTGTAAAGAAAGAATTTCACTGTGTTGTAATGCAGTGGTCCCCAACCTCCGGGCTCGTACCGTCAATTGGTACCGGGCCGCACAGAAAGTATACATAACTTACATTATTTCGGTTTTATTTATTATCTGATTCTGGAAGATGTTTTATTTTGGAAAATGACCGGATTCTCTCCGCCACATCTGTCTATGACTCACTCTTGATGCATGTCATGATGCCTCGGTCACATGTCTTACCTCCATCCGCTACCTTATTATAGGGGCTGCTCCGGCCGCTAACACATTATACATTACCGCTTAATTCAAACCCCCAAGCTAGCAAACTGAACAAAGAACAATACAGTGGATTCACGTTTATTATTATATTTAGAAAATATCAGTTTTTATACCAGTCGTATCATTTTATTTTGTTGTATTTATCCACCACACCTTAAAGCCCAGTCCATGAAAATTTTGTCCGACATTAAACCAGTCTGTGAAAATTTTGTCCGATATTTACCCGGTCCGTGGCGCAAAAAAGGTTGGGGACAGCTGTTGTAATGCACATGTTACAGGTAAAAAGCACCTTTAAATAATAGTATTATAAAGAGAGAGGGAAAGAAAGCCATGTCTCTACTAATATTACAGTTGCTGTAGTCAACTCGTGGTGCTATTTATTTTTATATTTCTCATTTGAACATTTTCTTCTCCAGTTCATTAAATTCAAAGAATGAAGAAATGAGTAGAGAGGATGTCGAAGCTTATAGTGTGAGGAAATATGGACACTTGGTACCTTGGAAGTCAATAATAATTTGAAGTAAGCTAAATAAATAAATATGAAATATGTAAATCACTCTAGCTTGCATTAATAACAGGTATATGAGGAGTCAGGTGAAGAGTAGGATCTTGTTGTAGGCTAAAATGTGTACTGTACATGTTTTTATCAAAGTCAGTTAACTCAAATATAAATGCGTCTTACACAGATAACAAGTCCTCACAGTGGTTTATCTCACCTTAGCGATACGGATCCCCGTAACCCACAGGTTCATGGTCCATTCATCGTCACAGCACAGGTACTTGATGTACTGAGACTCCTTTTGGATCTGAGGATGCTGGAGACACAACACACAAGCTTCATCAACACCAGAGACCTTACAGTTTTAAAAATATTACTAGTTTTTTATTTTGGCTTTTAATTTCAGTTTCATTCATCACATTGATATAAATAGTTATTTTTTTTATACTTAGAAAATCATTACTTTTATTTTCTATTAAGTTTGAGTTTTGTTTTTTAATTCTAATTTTTTAATTATGGTAAAAGTTTTGATATATTTTAATTAAATAAATATAAAAGAGGGGACAATGCAACACATATTTATTCACAATGTCCTTTCTTTACTCAGATATAAAAAAATAAATAAATTACTTTACAGAACATTTTTTGCAAATCACTAGACTTTTGTTTTGCTGATGTGCAAAGTCTCAAATCAAGCATAAAAATCTGAAAATCAGATGTCCAATCTCACGCTATAAAATTGTGTCTAACCATACAAGGTAGAAAATAATGGCTCACAAAAACATTGTGAGCTTTCCTTCTGCTAAGTGAGATCAAAACTCACTTGAGTTTTATGATACAAAAAAAAAATCAATTTATCAGGCGTGAAGTGCAATACAGAACCAGTCTTGTCAAGAGAACCATTAATGGGCATGTAGGTGAAGGGAACAGAGGTGATGAGGAGGTGATGGGTAGGTATGGTCTTAGGGAGAGGAATGTGGAGGAGCATAGGGTGATGTATAAGAGTGGAGGAAGGTGCACACAGGTGGACTATGTTCTATGTAGGAGATGCAACCTGAAGGAGATTGGAGACTGTAAGGTGTTGGCAGGGGACAGTGGAGCTAGACAGCATTGGATGGTGGTCTGTAGGATGGTTTTGGAGGTGAAGAAGAAGAGGAGGAGAGTGAGGACTGAAAGAAGAATAAGATGGTGGAAACTGAAGGAGGAAGAGTGTAGTGTGAGGTTCAGGGAAGAGGTCAGACAGGGGCTCGGTGGTGGTGAAGAGGTGCTGGATGATTGGGTAACTACTGCAGAAGTGATAAGGGAGACAGCTAGAAAGGTACTTGGTGTGACATCTGGAAATAGAAAGGAAGACAAAGAGACCTGGTGGTGGAATGAGGAAGTGCAGGACAGCATAAGGAGAAAGAGGTTGGTGAAACAGAATTGGGATCGACAGAGAGATGAGAAAAGTAGGCAGGAGTACAAGGAGATGCAGTGGAGTTTTTTAACAAGATTGAAAAAGAAGATTCTGGAAGGTGAGAGGATGCCTGAGGAATGGAGAAGGAGTGTGCTGGTACCGATCTTTAGGAACAAGAGAGATGTGCAGACGTGCAGTAACTACAGGGGAATAAAGTTAATCAATCACACCATGAAGTTATGGGAAAGAGTAGTGGAAGCCAGGCTGAGAGAAGAGGTGACCATCTGTGAGCAAAAGTATGGTTTCATGCTGAGGAAGAGCACCACAGATGCCTTATTTGCTTTGAGGATGTTGATGGAGAAGTATAGAGAAGGTCAGAAGGAGTTGCATTGTGTGTTTGTGGATCTAGAGAACGCGTACGACAGGGTGGAGAGAGGAGTTGTGGTAAGTCAGATGTGGCAGAGAAGTATATGAGGGTGGTGCAGGACATGTATGAGGACAGTGTGACAGCAGTGAAGTGTGCAGTAGGAACGACAGACTGGTTCAAGGTGGAGGTTGGATTGCATCAAGGATCGGCTCTGATCCCTTTCTTGTTTGCAGTGGTGATAGACAGGTTGATGGATGAGGTCAGACATGAGTCTCCATGGACTATGATGTTTGTGGATGATATTGTGATTTGTGGTGAGAATAGGGAGCAGGTTGAGAAGAGCCTGGAGACGTAGAGGTACATGCTGGAGAGAAGAGGAATGAAAGTCAGTAGGAGTAAGACAGAGTACATGTGTGTAAATGAAAGGGAGGGCAGTGGAGTGGTGCGGTTGCAGGGAGAAGAGGTGGAGAAGGTGGTGGAGTTCAGGTACCTGGGGTCAACAGTGCAAAGTAATGGAGAGTGTGTTAGAGAAGTGAAGAAAAGAGTGCAGGCAGGGTGGAGTCGGTGGAGAAGAGTGATAGCAGGAGTGATTTGTGATAGAAGAGTATCTGTGAGAGTGAAAGGGAAAGTTTATAGGACTGTGGTGAGACCTGCGGTGTTGCATGGATTAGAGACAGTGGTATTGAGTAAAAGACAGGAGGTGAAGCTCGAGGTAGCAAAGCTGAAGATGTTGACGTTTTGATTAGGGGAGTGATGAGAATGGACAGGAATAAAAATGAGTTTATTAGAGGAACAGCGCATGTAGGACTTTTAGGGACAAGATGCGAGAGGCGCAATTGAGATGGTTTGGACATAGGGCATATCGGTAGGAAAATGCTTATGATGGAGCCGCCAAAAGGAGGAAAAGAGGAAGACCAAAGAGGAGGTTTATAGATGTGATGAGGGATGACATGCAGTTAGTTGATTTAAAAGAAGCAGATGTAGAGGACAGGGGGGTATGGAGATGGGGGATTCGCTGTAGAGACCCTTAATGGGAGCAGCCAAAAGAAGAAGAACAACAAAAAGAAAAAGAAGAATTGAGTAGCCACAGTGACTGCACTAACTCAAGTTTCTTTTTTATAAACCTGAAATTGTTGTGCATGCTTTCAAGTTTAATGATAAAAAAAAAACCTGACACTGTGCTCAAAGTGTGAGCCGGAGACTAAACAATCTTGCCGTCCAGAACATAATTATATTTGTGAGGGAAATTTGAGGGAACATTTGTAAGCCCTGTACCAAAGGAATTCCATAAGAATATATGTACTGTTTCACTCTTTGCGTCTATTGGAAAATACACACCAACCGGGAGGTGAATTGATTCAAAGCAGTAGCTAGCAGTGGCCTCTCTAAATCCAAAATAGTGCTGTATACGTCTTTAGCCCAACTTTTCCAAGTACATAGACACCAGACACAGCTGTGTTCATGTATACGACCGCCAGACGCTGTTACGGTACAGAAATCATGCAACAACAAATCGGCATGAGGATGTACTTAATAACCTTTATAACCTAAGCGGCCATTTTCCACTGATCATCGATTGATCCTTCGTGGAGATTGTCAAGAGCACCAAATTTCTTGGTGTACATCTGGCAAAGAAATTCACCTGGTCACTCAACACCAGTTCCATCACCAAGAAAGCCCAGCAGTGCCTCTACTTTCTAAGAAGGCTGAGGAAAGCCCATCTCCCTCCTCCCATCCTGACCATGTTCTACAGAGGGACCATCGAGAGCATCCTGAGCAGCTGCATTACTGCCTGGTTTGGGAACTGCACCGTCTCAGATCGCAAGACCATAAATAGGATAGTGAAGACAGCTGAGAAGATCATTGGAGTCTCCCTCCATATGCACTTTATGTGGCAAGGACAGTTACTTCAGTCTTTACCTCTGTGTTCTGTTATTTACCTTTATGTTGTGTGATGTCACTCTATGTTGTTTAATGTAGCAAAAGGGTTCTGAAGAAAATGAGAAAAAATTTCTTCAGAACTCTTTTGCTACATTAAAAAAGGACTTCTTGACTTGACTTAGTTGATTCGCTGTGGCGACCCCTAACAGGAGCAGCCGAAAGAAGAAGAAGACAATAAAAGAGCCCTTGAATTGAATCTTGCGTTGCTGATGGTCTATTTTCTTTTGCACAGACTTTAGCGTAAACCACAATTTGCCTGCTTGCTGGAAATAAATACAAATTATACAGCTGAATGTGCTGATTTGCAAAACCAGTGGTAACTGCATTATGCTGATACCAGTTGTGGTTGGTGAGTCAGGACTGGTTCCTCCCAGTCATGATTACTCTAAAGCTGTGCTGATATTTTGTTACAACCTGTTATCATCTTCCATGCTGTATAATTTGTTGAATGGAGTCAAACTGTATGCGATTAAAGTGCTCCATGATCACAATTCAAATTTAAATACACCTATTTCTGAAATGTGTAAGAAAACACAGCTGAATAAACACCAAAATCTTATATTTTCACCTCCGAAGTGGGTCATTTTGTTAATCATAGCTTGTTAAGATGTGGTGTGAAGGACACACACACACACACACACACACACACACACACACACACACACGCACACACACACACAGAGGAGGTGGTAGGTTAAGTTAAAATCCCAGACACACCAACTCCCATTCCTGAGCCCCATGAGTAAAGCCTTTAACCTCTAAACTGTATACCAAATGGTATCAAAAGGATTCAAGACTAGTTTTGTAGCACGCCAACAGATGGCAGCACGCACAGTCACAGGGAACACCGTCAGTGTGCCAAAACACATCCTCCTGTGTACATTGCGAGCTGTGCAATTGGTGCGATTCTGATCACCAAGCTCTCCTCCCACGCAAGGTTTCTCACGAGAAACAACACGATCTCAATTTGGTATCCACCCTGCTGACCAGATTTAGCTCCTGCAGACTTTGCCCTCTTCTCAAAATAAAAACCATCCTCATCTGGGTGTCACCGAACATCCATTTATTATTGTTTCATTGTTGTTGAGGTGATCACTGATGTGCATTTGAATGAAAATCGCAGCCATTGTAGCAGGTAATCTTATTACAGTTTTTGGGTTTAATGCTAAACAGTAAAATCATAGAATGAGATCTAAATGACATCCGGATATTCTTTCATTGGAGTTTCATTATTTATTTCATCATTTATTGTATCAATACATCATATTGACCAATATATCAATGCTCACAGAAGAAGCCTTGAGTGAAAAACTGTTTAAGGATTTCTAAGGCATTATGGCAAACTGTTTCTACAAGTTAGTCCAAATCCATCTTCATGATTCTTGAGTTTTACCCTCCACTGTATGGTTAATTTGGAACCATTCTCATCAACAGTTAATGGTTTCTATTTGAACAGAACTCCATCCAATATCAGGATGAATCACACAGGTCCAGATTTCGAGCTACTAGCAGTCCTTTGGTCCTATAAAAGTCTGGTTTTAAAGCCCAATAAGGCATGGCAACCCTTTCTCTAGTAGCAGATAGCTTCCACACAAAATAAATGGATCACAAACAGCTTTTGTATTTTAAGTCTGGAAAACAGACATGTACCGTTTCTCGTGTCTCATGGCTGTTTCTGCTGATAAGCCGTTTTGAGACTGATAGATAGAACTTTCAGATCCTTAAAAAAGCTTGTGTTAACTCAGCACATCAGGTTTTCCACTGTGGTTCAGCACAGACTAATTTAAGACATCAGAGTGCTACAGCTAACACATTGCTACCATTAATCACACAGGAAAACACCAAATCAATTATTTTTAACTCCTGAAAAGTTCTTACTGTCAGTTCTTGGTGGTTTTATTTTACTTTCTGCTGTTTGGTCACCTAAATCAGATTATTATGAAGATATCTATGAGAACAGTTTTTTTCTTTAGCAATTTGAAATGAATACTGCTGTTGTCCATTTAAGAACATGTACTTTTTATCTGTTTGTAGTTACATCAAATGTCATGGAACATTTTACCCTATTAAGACTAAATAAAGGAGCCTTCCGAGCCTTCAGCTGATCGGCCAGCCAATCGATTTCGATTTTGGCAACGGCATGGGTCACTACCTCTAAGATCGCCTCAAAGAGGACTTACTAAGGGGTAGTTTTAGGGGGCTCGGAGACCTCCCCCCTCCCTTCAGAGGAAGAGAGGTGGAGCTGAGGGCTCTCCTTGCAAAGGGAAGAAACCGCTGAGAGGCGTGCTTCCAATCCTTGCAAACGAACGCTGGACTGGGCAGGTGAGGGAGGCGAAAGGGACAAGCCCATCCCCAACCCCTTTGCGAGGCCCACTTGTGAGCCCCAACGTCCTTGAACGCCGCTTTGCCTCAGCTAAAACGGGGCCAGAACCAGGAGGAGCGGGAGCACCCCCCCTCCCCTCAAAGAGTGGTTTGCATTGTCATGCGAGTGCAATCTGCGCAGTCGGCTCCCTCGAGAACCGACCTAGCATGCTCCGCTCCCAAACAAGCAACACATAGCTTGAGCGCTGCCTGAACAACAGAAGCTGGTGCTGGTTTCACTCAATGTGCTTTTAAGCTTACTGGTCGTGATGGCGCGCTTTCCATCGGACTGATTACCAATTAGATTCAGTGCGTGGACAATGCGGAGACGTTCCCAAAGCGTTTCTGATGCGGCTCGAGTTCCTGAAGGAGAACTATGGGTTTATGAAATTGACAAATAACTGCAATCTGTTTTTATTTACATTTGACTTTTTTCCAACCTTTATTGGAACTGAGGTTGTATTCCTGTGTATAGGTCTGTATATTCGAGTTATCTTGTGTTCATTGGTGCTGTTTTATGTAGATCCTTGGTACTTGAGGAATGTTGTTTAGTTTTACTGTGTACTGTACTGTATATGGTTGAACTGACACTAAAGCCATTTGAACTTGACCTGACTTGATTTGCACAGCCAGACCCTCAGATCAAGAATCCTCCCCAGAAGAGTGCAACTTATTAGAATAAAAAAGCGGTAATGGGATGTTCAATAAGCATAAACTGTATCAGTTCAGGGATCAGTACGCTTTATTTCATTTCACTTATTTTCAGTTCGATTAACAGATGGACATTTTTTTCTTCCCCTTTTGCTAATGTATTTTCACTTCTTTTTCTCTCCTACCCAATTTTATTTCCGCTTTTCTATTTTCCGAAATTAAATAGCTGTTTCAAAAAATGACAGCTATAACAAACATAGTACACAAAGATGCAGAAAATAATTTTACTGGGTTTCATGGTGATTTTTCAACCAAAACTCTCACTACAGGATTGCAGATCTTGTAGAAGTCTTATAAAAACTTCAGATCTACCCAGTACCACTACAGCACAAGCCTGTGTAGCTTCATCCTGTTCAGCTGAAGTACAAAATATGTTTCTTTTGTTCATCAAATGATTTAGTAATTGATAAGAAATGGGAGTCATTTTTATATTATTGATATATGGAATAAAACACATGATGTGGTGCCATTATGGGACAATAATCAATAATATTAAACAGAGTTACTGATGAGTTGATTATTTTCCTTTAACAGAATATAGTGACTCAAAGAATAGAGCCAATAGTGTGTGAATTTATGCAAATGTATATGTTAATTTTTTTGTGCTTGTGTGTGTATTGTCTCTGTGTGTTTGTGTGTCTGTGTCCAGCTACAGTATGTGGGCATATGTGAGTGTGTGTGTGTGTGTGTGTGCGCATGTATGTCTGTGTTTTTGCACATGTGTAAATGTGTTCCTACAGTATTTTTGTGTGTCTGTGTGTCTTTCTGCGTTTCCGTATGTGTGTGCGTGCATGTGTGTGTCTGCGTGTATCTGCTCTGTGTGTCTGATTTGTTGCCTTTTTGTGTTTCTGTATGTGTTCATGTCTGTGTGTATGTTTTTGCAGAAGTGTGTTTGTGTATGCTTGCATCTGTGAATACATATTTGTGTGTATGTGTGTTTGTGGTTTGTGTGTGTCTTTTTGGAAGTGTGTGTGTGTGTTTGTGTATCTAGATCTGTGTCTTCATATGTGTGTGTATGTATGTGTGTCTTACTGTGAGTGTATGATTTGTTGTCTGTGTGTGTTTCTGTATGTGTGTGTGTGTGTGTGTGTGTGTGTGTGTGTGTCTGCATATGTGTGCGTATATCTGTCCATTTTTATGTCTTTGTGCATTTCTGTATTTGTTCATGTTTATGTGTGTCTGTGTTTGTATCTGTGTCTGCAAATATAGGTATGTGTGTGTCTGTGTGTGATTTTTTTTTGGTTGGTGTGTTTCTGCATTTGTGCATGTCTATGTGTGCATGTATGTGTGTGTGTGTGTGTGTGTGTGTGTGTGTGTGTGTTTGTTCAGTAAACTCACCTTGAGGATGAAGCAGTGGTCAGTTGGGGCTTTGTATCTGGTTTTGTACTCGTTGCAGAAATACACATTCACATTATCAAACTGCAAAAGACACACCATGTCTTTAGATGCCTAACAGATGGAGAAAGAGGAGAAGAGAGAGAAAGAGAGAAAGAAAGAGAGAGATTATTCAAGCTTTTAATATTTGAATTCATTTAACAGAGCAGTTTTTTAACTGCTTTTTAAAAGCCCTTGTACTTGATAAAGTGAAGTGTTCAACTTAAACACTTGAATGTTTGTCCCTCTGGAGATCTTCTAACAGGTTGTTTACTCTCAGAAAATGATCTAAGTGGTAGCACAGAGGGTTCAAAAGATGGACTTCCCAATGGAAGGTTGTGAGTTCAAATCCCAGCACCACCAAGCTGCCACTCTTAGGCCCCTGATAAGGTCCTTAACCCCTCGACTGCTCAGTGTAAAAAACAAGATAATTGTATTATCAGGGTCGTTCTAAGCATGTCTACCAACTGTCCTAAATATAAAGGAATCAAGTTTAGATTTTCATTTATAGCATTTGGCAGACGGTTTTATCCAGAGTGAATTTGATCTCATTTATACAACTGAGCTGAGTTGAGGGTTAAGGAATTGCATGGTGATGGTGTTGGAATTTGACCTTACAACCCTCTGAACCTTCTGAACAAACTTTGGAAGTTCAACATCTTGACCACTGAGGTTCCACCGCCATATTTAAAAAGAACCATCGAAGAACCACTTTACAAGTACCCAGATATCAAGAAGTACCAACAGCCAACAGTTTTCTTCACACACACTTATCAAGTGATACACTTAGTTGTAGGGTTCTAGTCAGAACCTTGATGGGTTCCCTCAGTTTCCAACTTAAATGTTGGAAAAGTGCCAAAAAAATTATTTATTGATAACGTTTTTTTGTTTATTTGTAATGTTTTTCCAATAAAATTGGAGCAGAACTGGGAGTGTTCCAGCTCTGGGCATGGAAAATGTCATCCCTGTAAGAAGGGTTGTATATTTAAAATGATAGAAGCAATGAAACACCTGTGACATGAAACCCATTTGAATAGTCAATATCACAGATGCCATCTTTAATGGCGACAACAAAGAGCAAGACTTAATGAAAACAACAACCATTCATAATGAGTATTTCTGCAGCATGTGCTGATTGCTAGAGTGTGTGTGTGTGTGTGTGTGTGTGTGTGTGTGTGGTGTGTGTGGGGGTGGTTGGACAGGTGTGTGCAGCATTTTTAGATGAGGTTATATTGTGAAGTTTCAGACATCACATGGACCACACACAGACGCACACACAATAAACACACACACACACACACACACACACACACACACACACACACACACACACACACACACACACACACA
>JAAIIK010017078.1:298-10298 GCA_014706435.1 Silurus glanis | reverse complement strand
ATAATAATAATAATTTGAGTCACCACATATTTTATATTCAATACATCTCCTATAAGCTGTTCCTTGTCAGATATAAGATCAGACCGTCTCACATTCTAATTGAATACATTAAAAGGAACGGGGAGTATTTCCTGCGAGGCAGAAAAGATTCAGTGATCTATGCGTCCCCAATAAACCAGTTATTAATACTTAATGGACTGGTACCCAGCTAGATTGCATATTATACAGTGCGGCCATGTAAAAAGATTCCATCTTTCACTTTCTCTGCCTTCTTTACCAACTCTTAGGCTGTTTAAAATAGTACCTTGTTTCTCCTGTCCCAGTTCTTTTGCAATCGGTGTGTCTTTGTTTGTATTTGTCACCAACTGAGACAAAACGAGAAAGCTGGTGGAAATTCTGACAAATCCTCACTAGTATTAAAGCCCTTCTCTCTCTCCTGAGATTAGATTATAGAGGTTTGGAAAGAGAACATTTCTGAACAGCATGGTAGCTCCTGCACCACGGTGGGAGGCTGAGGGAACAGAAGGTAATATCTATAGTACACATGACACGGTGAGTCAGTGTCGATTGCAGACAAGCTTCATTAGACCTAATTGACAGCCATATTAATCAAAGGTGAAAAAAATATATAACAGTGCTCATCCTCACTAGGAAAAAATTTCAGCAAATCTGCATTCCGAATATGATCAGATAAAAGACCTGTGGGGAATTGAGGATCGCTGCTTCAGTGTGCGTACTTCAAAACCAAATCACACCTAGTACCTCAAACCGAAAACTGATTACAAAAAGAACTGATGGTGGAGTATCTAAAGTGAACTAAGTATCGAAAGTAAGCGGAAGGTGAAATGCTCTAATCTGATTTTTGTATGTGATAAAAAAGATGATGAAAATGAATATGTGAAGCACTCAGCGGGTGAAAGAATAGGTAAGAGGCTTAATAGAGAGCAGAACAGCTAAACAAAACATCGCATTTCATTATATATCTATAAAGCCACTGGCACCTGATGTTTACATAAAGCTAGTATGTGGTTAAGTGAAGTGTTTGGGTTTTAAGATACACACTGTGAAAGGATATAAACTCCTGTAGATGCAACTTGGACTGGGCTTAATGAGCTGATACTGGCATAATGAGCTTGTTGGTCCCAGTGTACCAGCTGTTCTTAACTTTCTTCGCTTGCAATGTAAAGTTCAAGTAAATGTCTTAGAATCCAACACTAACTTTGTTTTATGGAAATCACAATTTCATAAAAAAAAAAAAAAAAATCTGTGAATAAAAATGCTAATAAAATTGTGAACTATTAGTAAAACAATAAAATCGAAGCCTTGATGCTAGCAATGTTTTTGTCGCAGCATTTTATGGATTGCATAAAATCTGGATATTAGAAAATGGCTCATCAATTCTGATTATTATTATCAAAGTTATTGTTGCTGATTGTGTGCTCCCCCTGTTAGTTATGGTTTTGCACCCGCTATGATGCTTCTGTTAGAGATGGTGTAGGTGGGTGGCTCAAGAGACTTGTTGAATTGTGTTCATTTGCTTCTTTGCTGTATAATATTGATGGTTCCTAGGGCCGCAACATCATAATGAAGAGATTAAGAGGTCCACTGATTCAAGTAGGACACCAATGAAAGCCTAGGTGTGAAATGCACGGCTTACCACTGATACTATTTGAAGATAGACATAGGGAATCATAAATAGGATTTCAATGGTAATGAGTTAGAATAACCAAAAAGCACCATACAGTTCACTTTCTATTTTACTAGCATTCTACACTTACAGCACGAACCCAGGCGTGGTGGTTAGTCACAGGAATGGCTCGGTAAGGAAAAACCTGACAGGGGTAACAAAACTCACCGGGCTTCAGCAGTGAACAGTGTACACAAAGAAATGTAAAAAACAAATATGAACTGACAATGCCTGTATAACACATACTGGTACAGACAAAGACACAACACATTCTCACAGTATAAGTAAACACTAAAGCTACAACTTTATTTTGACAGCCAAAGGGTATACAGGTATGCAGGTTAACACTTTACAGAAAGCACAGCAATGCTACAGTAGCAATGGGCACATTTAAAGTACAGATACTTAAAAAAATGCTGACTTAAGTACAAATAATACATCAATAAATACACAGGGAAATTTAGGTTATTCTTCTTCTTCTTTCGGCTGCTCCCTTTAGGGGTCGCCACAGCGGATCATCCGTCTCCACACCCCCCTGTCCTCTACATCTGCCTCTGTCACACCAACTACCTGCATTTCTTCCTTCACCACATCCATAAACCTTCTCCTTGGTCTTCCTCTTTTCCTCCTTCTTGGTATCTCCATCCTTAACATTCTCCATATACCCCATGTCCCTCCTCTGCACATGTCCAAACCATCTCAATCTCGCCTCCCTCACCTTGTCTCCGAAACGTCCTACATGCGCTGTCCCTCTAATAAACTCATTCCTAATCCTGTCCATCCTTATTTCTCCCAACAAAAACCTTAACCTCTTCAACTCTGCTACCTCCAGCTCCACCTCCTGTCTTTTACTCAATGCCACTGTCTCTAATCCATACAACATCGCAGGTCTCACCACAGTCCTATAAACTTTCCCTTTCACTCTCGCAGATACCCTACTATCACAAATCACTCCTTCTATCACTCTTCTCCACCCACCCCACCCTGCCTGCACTCTTTTCTTTACTTCTCTAACACAATCTCCTTTACTCTACACTGTTGACCCCAGGTACCTGAACTCCACCTCTTCTCCTTGCAACCGCACCACTCCACTGCCCTCCCTCTCATTCAAACACATGTACTCTGTCTTACTCCTACTGACTTTCATTCCCCTTCTCTCCAGAGCATACCTCCACCTCTCCAGGCTCTTCTCAACCTGCTCCCTACTCTCCCCACAAATCACAATATCATCCGCAAACATCATACTCCGCAGAGACTCCTGTCTTACCTCGTCTGTCAACCTGTCCATCACCACTGCAAACAGGAAAGGGCTCAAAGCCGATCCTTGATGCAGTCCAACCTTCACCTTGAACCAGTCTGTTGTTCCTACTGCACACTTCACTGCTGTCACACTGTCCTCATACATGTCCTGCACCACCGTCACATACTTCTCTGACACACCTGACTTCCTCATACAATGCCAGAACTCCTCTCTCGGCACTCTGTTATACGCTTTCTAGGTAATTACTTAAGTTAATTCTCTAGGCTTCTGATTTTAATTATTAAATTACCTGTGTACAATTAAATTCTATTCTATTCAATTCAAGTTTATTTGTATAGCGCTTTCAACAAAGGGCATTGTTCCAAAGCCGCTTTACATAAATAAATACTTAAGGAATAAGGAATAATTAAGGAATTAGGAATAATTTAGGAAGATATAGTTCCTATATGTTCAGTGGTATTGAGCAAGTCAGTGACAACGGTTGCAAGTAAAACTCCCTGAGATGATATGAGGAAGAAGCCTTGAGGGAATCCAGACTCAGTTAAGTTAAGGCATCAGTTAAGATAACCTCAGATTTCTTCACACTAGCAATTGGTTTAAATCTCTTTGCAATTTTTGCATTGGTTAAGAAAAACATCTCTCACTTTCACAAATTATCATATATTATATTTTGTCATTATGTGTGACATAGGTTTAAAATTTCTGTGTATAGGTGCATCGATAGAACAGATTAATATATGGGCTGACAACTATATATATATATATATATATATATATATATATATATATATATATATATATATATATATATATATATATATATATATAAAAACATAAATAAATAAATACATAAATGAGTATAAGAAATGTACAGGTGTTTACAAGCATGAACAGTTAGAGAACTTTTACATGCATTGGAAATATATGATTAAATAAAACAGCCCATAGAGAAAGGGATTTTGTAGCTTAGATTAGTTTTACACTGACATTCCTTACACATCACTTGTCAAATGTTTGAGACTACCTTTGAATTGTCATATTTAGGCAGTGGTAGGACATGCATTTCACACCTAGGCCTTCAGTGGTGTCCTGTCCTATTATTATGATGCCACGACTAAGGAAAACATTAATATTATAGAGAAATGCAATATATCAGACGCACTGCATAACAGACTGGAATTCAAAAAGTTTTTTTTTTATTTGTATAGTGCTTTTAACACTGGAAATTGTCTAAATGCAGCTTTACAGAGGAAAGCGGTTATTAAAGAATGTATACGTTTCTTATAATTGTAAGTTTGTCCCTAATGAGAAAGCCACTGGTGACTGAGGCAAGTAAAAAAAAGTGATGGCGTGAACAAGAAATCCTGAGAGGAACTAGACTCAAATGGGAACCCATCCTCATCTGAGTGGCACCGAATGTCCATTTATTGCAGTTCCATCATTGTTAAGGAGTGCAGTAAAAGGCGATTAAATGCAACCTGTGATCCTGAGCCATTGTAGAAGACTTTTGATATTAATGCAGTCCAAATCCATCCTCAAATTCTCCTTTCACTGCAGCTGTGCTGCCCACATACATCATCTGTACGAGAAGCATCAATATTAACCTCATAAATTACTCCAGGTTTTCTGTGCATTTTTGTGGATTTTTCAGTGCATTACCATTTTCCTGGGGATTTGAAATAAAGGCAAATAGTGGGTTTTTGTTCAAATTCTACAGGAAAGACGCAGGGTAACCCACCCAATGGCTCAAAGACGGAATACACTGGCGTGGTAGAAGCTATCCTGCGTGTTAGTCTTTCTCGTGCTGCTGTAAAAGATTACTAAAATGGATTGCAATTTGTTACATGAATCCAATTTTTGCACTCTAATCTGAATCTGACTGATGAATTTGTAATAAAGCTTTAACTTGTATATATCTAATTAAATCTAATCACCTTATTGGTTGTATTTCTTCCTTAATTTTAATAGATTATTTTCAGCATTATAAACATTATACATTATAAACAAATGTCAAATCTACCACAAATAATAGAGGAAAGTGACACAACATGATCAGCATAAAACCAAATAGTTTAACAATGCAGTGTAGAAAAGAATTGTAAGAGTCACTGTACCTGGCAATAGAGACATACAGAGACTGTGTGGGAAGTTCTCACTACAGATGCTTCCCTAATGATCTCCTTGAATACCCAAACCATCATAAACACTTGTAAATTCAAAGCAATAAGAGGTTTTTTGGGACAGGAGGTGACCACCTAGGGTAAAAACCAACACCTGATAAAGATCCTCTCCAGGACAACCCTCACATCAGTAAGAGAGTATTTTCCCCAAACCTGAGATCTTTATTTTTGGTCTGTTCTACTCATATGAGACTGAGATCATATTTCCAATTGCACTTGAGACCTTTAAAATAATACCAAACATGAAGAGTTAAAATTCATAAATTCCTAAGGTGTAATAATGGCAGTATGTCAAGTCAAGTCAAGTCAAGTCAAGTTTATTTCTATAGCGCTTTTCACAACAGACATTGTCTCAAAGCAGCTTTACAGAAATCAACAGTCAAGGTGAATGGTGTGCATTTATCCCTGATGAGCAGCTATGGTGACTGTGGCAAGGAAAAACTCCCTTAGATGTTATGAGGAAGAAACCTTGAGAGGAACCAGACTCAAAAGGGGAACCCATCCTCATTTGGGTGACATCAAGAGTTTGATCATAAATCTTTCAACAATACAGAACACTGGAGAGTGAGAACTAACATTAGTACTGGAGTATAAGATTATAAGTAAATGTTCTTTCTACAGTCTTTGGTATAAAAGTAGGAGCTACTGAGCTCAACATTTGTGATCATCACAGATCCAGCAACAGCTTCTCCATGCCAGAGCCTTTAAACACTCCAGGAGGTCCAATGTCAAAACTCCACACATGTAGTGGGATCCAATTGGCACTGGTACGTCTCTAGATGGTTCAGGATGTTTGCGAGTTCGGCATCTACTTCTTTAAAGTCCATAATCTTCACGAGGTGGGACGTGACTGGAGCTGGCCAAACCTCAGGAAGCCTCGGGATGGGGAGAGAAAGATAAGCAGTGGAGAGCAATTAGCGTAGCTGCTGTTCATGATATTAATAGCACAAGTTGATAACCATTTAGTGCTTTATAAGTAAGAAGCAGTAGTTTGTAGTCGATTCGAAACTTGACAGGAAGCCAGTGTAGGGACGATAAGATTGGGGTTATGTGATCATATTTTCTTGACCTAGTAAGAACTCTTGCTGCCGCATTCTGAACTAACTGAAGCTTGTTTATTAATGATGCAGGACATCCACCTAGTAATGCATTACAGTAGTCTATTCTGGAGGTCATAAACACATGGACGAGCTTCTCTGCATCAGATATAGACAACATATTTCTTAGCTTAGAAATATTTCTAAGGTGAAAGAAGGCTGTTTTTGTAACTTGGTTGATATGATTTTTAAAAGATAATTTGCTGTCTAAAATAACTCCTAGGTCTTTTACCGTTGAACTAGTGGTTACAGAACATCCGTCTAAATGCAGGTTGAGATGCTGGAGCTTCTGTATACTAGTTTTTGGGCCGATGAGCAAAATCTCCGTCTTATCAGAATTTAAAAGTAGAAAGTTATGGGTCATCCAATCTCTTATTTCCTTAACACACTCAGTTATCCGAGTTAATTGAGCTGTATCGCCTGGTTTAGATGAGATATATAGCTGGGTATCATCAGCATAACAATGGAAGCTAATTCCATGCCTTCTAATAATATTTCCTAAGGGAAGCATGTATATTGTGAAGAGCAGGGTTCCTAGAACTGAACCTTGTGGCACGCCATAGTTCACTAGCATTAGCCTGGATAGCTCTCCATTTAAATCTACGAAATGGTAACGATTGGACAGGTAGGATTTAAACCAGCTTAATGCCTGTCCCTGAATGCCAATGTAATTCTGTAAGCGATCTAGGAGAAGATCATGATCTATAGTGTCGAACGCAGCACTAAGATCTAGTAAAACAAACAGCGAGATGAAGCCTTGGTCTGAAGCTAAAAACAGGTCATTAGTGATTTTAACTAGGGCAGTTTCTGTGCTATGATGGGGCCTAAAACCTGACTGAAACTCTTCAAAGATATTGTTCTCTTGCAAGTGGGAACATAACTGGGCAGCGACAATCTTTTCTAAAATCTTAGACATAAATGGGAGATTTGAAATTGGTCTGTAATTTGATAGCGTGTTTGGATCCAGATTAGGTTTTTTAATGAGGGGCTTAATAACTGCTAGCTTGAGGGATTTAGGGACATGACCTAAAGACAGTGAGGAGTTAATAATATTCAAAAGAGGCTCACCAGCTGTATATAACACTTCCTTTAGTAGATGTGTTGGAATGGGATCTAACTGACATGTTGTTGATTTAGCTTTAATAATAACATCATACAGCTCTTCCTGTCCTATACATGTAAAACAGTGTAGTTGTGGAGTTGAAGGTGATACTGTGTCAGGAGACGGTCTCAGAGGTTGAACTGCCACAATTGTTTTTCTAATGTTATCTATTTTTTCAGTGAAGAAATTCATAAAGTCCTCACTACTAAACTGTGATGGAACACATTTTTCAGATCCCCGATTTGTAGTTAGTTTAGCTACTTTAGTAAAAAGGAACCTGGGATTGTTTTTGTTATTTTCTATGAGTTTGCTCAGGTGTTCAGCTCTAGCAGCTTTTAGCGCCTGTCTGTAGCTGAGCATACTGTCTTTATACGCAATTGTAAATACCTCCAATTTTGTTTTTCTCCATTTTCTCTCCAGATTACGTGCTGTTCTCTTGAGGGCATGCGTATGACTATTATACCAAGGTGCAGGTGCTTGTTCTAACCTTTTTTAACCGGATGGGGGCAACAGTGTCTAATGTGCTAGTGAGGAAAAGGTCTATGTTGTTAGCCATTTCATCAAGATTATTAGCAGTTATGGGTTTAGTGAGAAACTGAGATAAATCAGGCAGGTTATTTATGAATCTGTCCTTAGTGGTTGGAACAATAGTCCTACCAAGTCGATAACGTGGTGATACACGGCTAATCTGCTCTACCGGTAGTGTGTACAGTATGATTTAATGGTCTGTGATGTCATCACTCTGAGGTAAAATATCTATATCAGTGACGTCTGCTCCGTGGGATATTATTAAGTCTAGTGTGTGGTTAAAACGGTGAGTTGGTCTGGTGACGTTTTGTTTAGTATGCAAGTATAGTAGCTTAAAATAAAAAAAAATACAAATACTTGGGCTTAAGGATGGGTGAGAGGGCAGTTTAAAAAGATCTTATCCTCAGATTAGAAAGTATATTGTTTTGTTGCAATGGCAGTTCTCGGGGTCTGGCCTCAAGAAGTTGCATCTCGGGTCTGACCTCGTGAAGAGATCTCACCATCCTTACAAAGAAAATGCAAAACTGTATAATTGGTTCATGGAAAAGCTTAACAACTGTTTTGAACTGCTTTGGCTGACTATCCCTCACAATATCAGGCTTTACTTGAAAATGACCTTGTAAGTAAATCTGTGACCAAATCAATTTCTTCTTCTCTGTCAACCATCGGGTAATGAAAAAACATGTATTAAATCCACAAAGGACGTGAAAATGCGGACGTTATTGCACCTGAAACTGTAGATGTCCTTGGTGTCGCCAACTCGGAATCTGGTTTGGTTAAAGTGACAGGCGCCAGCACTGCTGATTCTGAAGGCCTCATGGCAATTTTACGGTGCCCGAGAAGTGCAAAACACATTAACAAACGGGAAAACAAATGAACAAATTAGAATACACAATAACAAATCCAAAAACAAAATAACAAATCCAAAAACAAATTTACAAATCCGAAAACAAAATTACAAATCCGAAAACACTACGACAATTCAGACAAACCAAAAAAGGTAGGTATAATTTGCAAATGGACCACTTACCGATCATTGGACGAGACACCTGTCATTCAAGATATACAGGAAGTACAACAGCCTGTGGCAGGAAAAGGTTGGAACGTATGTGTAAAAGTGTACAAACTAATCTTTGTCATGATATACTGCAGCATCTCCAAAATCACTGCATATCAGAGGTGGCAAAAGTACACACATCCATTACTTAAGTAGAAGTACAGATACTCATGTTTTAAAATACTCGGGTAAAAGTTGAAGTACTGATTATACCTTTTTACTTAAGTGAAAGTAAAGAAGTCTTGGCTCTGACATGTACTTAAATAAAAAGTAGTTATTACCTCTACCCGTTTTAGCTGTTAACTGGACCTCACATCGTATTAATATTAGATAGATAGATAGATAGATAGATAGATAGATAGATAGATAGATAGATAGATAGATAGATAGATAGATAGATAGATAGATAGATAGATAGATAGATAGATAGAACTTTATTGTCATTGCATAGTACAGGTACACAGCAACGAAATGCAGTTTGGCATCTACCAGAAGTGCAAAAAGTAGCAATCGTGCAAATAGTGCAGATAAATATGTAGCATATTTACAGCATGTGATATATATGTAAGCATATGTACAGTGATTAAATATAAAGGCTATAACAGTGCAGAGACGTGTGGACATCATTAAGAGCCTTTGCTATGTTTCCACACGGACAGTTAATGAGGTGATACCGGAGAAACTGCACCTCTTCAAGTCAAGTCAAGAAGATTTTATATATAATTATAGACATTTTACAGATTTGAATGATGTATTGTTTTTATCTGTACGATCAGTAAGGACAGTAATTTAAGTTTGTTTCGCCATTATGAGGGAAAAACCCACAAAACGCCACCCAGAGGTTTAATTGTGTAAAACATGGCGGATTTGGTGTTTGATTTAAGACTTGGCGCAGAAATAAAACAAAAGTTTACTGATTAAAAATGTTTTTCGATGGAGTTTATTTATTTATTTTATATCTAAGTAAAGAAGGGACGTCTTAAATAAGTTTATGTTTTGCTGGAGGTTTTAATTTCGCCTCTTTTATATTTAGTTATTTATTTATGTATTTACCTATATATATATATATATATATATATATATATATA
>JAAIIK010017063.1:0-11095 GCA_014706435.1 Silurus glanis | reverse complement strand
TCTGATTTAATGTATGACAGTAAAGAAATAAAAGTTTTTGTGTTTTTTTCTGAAGTGTATGTAAATATCTGGTTTCAACTGTATATCATGTGTGGACAGCTAAAATTTGGAATTAAAAAAATTGAGTAAAAAATAAGACGTTACTAATAAAATAATTTTTTGCTGAAATCTTAATGTCAAAAAATGTGTACAGTTTATGGGCAAACTTATTGGAACGCATCTTTTCTAGCCATATGTAGTTCTTCCCCAAACTATTACCCCAATGTTGTGGCATAATCTTGTTCCTGCATGACAGTGACTCTGTGCACAAAGGCAGCTCCCTGAAAATATGGTTTACACAAGTTAGAATGGAAGATTTTGAGTGGCCTACTATAGAGCTCTGAACTCAACCCTACTGAACACCTTTGGGATGAATTGGAAAACTAACTGCACCCCAGGCCTCCTCACCACACCTACATCAACACCTGAGTTTAACACCCTTTAGCTTGAATGGGGGCAAATCTGGAAAAACCAAACTCTAAAATCATTCTTCCCAGAAGAGTAAAGTTTATTATAACATCTAATGAGAACTAACTGTGGAATGGGATATTTAAAAAGTACATACGATTCTACATACACAAACCTTTGTCCATATAGTTTATGAATGAATGGTTTAGCACAGAACCATTAAATATGCTTACTAGTGCAACAGGGATCCGTTAGTATTGATGATAAATGCTGTTGTGGTACGGCTTTCCCTACGGAAAAACATTATGATATTTTAGTTATTTTATCTGAGTGTTTTAATTTGTTTCATACAAAAAATGATAGCTACAAATGTTCACCCAAACCTGTGGATTAAACTGAGACTATTTAAAATACTCTTAATTAAAAAATGACAACAAACAAAAAAATCATGGTAAAATGTTTGTGTTTTTTATATTCATATACATATACATTTGCAGTACACATACAAAAACATACTTGTGCAAATATTCTCCTTGAAAAGTGATCTGGTTAACTGTAAATGTTTCTGTCAGCATAGCTGTTGGCTAGTATTACAAACGGTGTTAAAAAAAGAGCAATATATTCTGATGCACAGCATCCATCAATATTTAACATTACAAAAAATAATGTCAGAATAGTAAACACATTTGGGAAATAAAACGCATTTCGGTTTTGTTGATTTAACATGCATTCTTTTTTTTTTTTTTTTTGCGCCCCTATGTGTTTCCTGCATTTCTTTTCTCTTCATGCTTTACAGCACAGGTCCAAACCAATACCAGTACACCAAAAAAGAAAGTTCTACCACCGTGTGCACACAACACATTCTATACACATTCTTCTCTATATGAATGACTCAGTACGCTACACTGAACGTTTATTTCTTTAGCCTTTTTACCACCAATATATCACTGGATACAATTGAATTTCACTGAAAGTAAAAGCTTATCTTCCAGATCAACAGCCTGAAATATCAACATTGGGCCTCATTTATCAAGCTGGATACGATCAAATCTATTCAGAAAGTGTTCATCGGAGCATTTACATAATATATTTGCTACTCACCAAAATCCAGTTAATTGGAACTGGATTTTTGATTTTGTATCCTACAAAAGCTACTGTAGCAAATTTGTTTTCACATGCAAGTACTCGCTAATGTGAAGCTCACCAAGCACATGAACTAAAGCTGATGTAGACTAATGAGTTACTCAGATTTTATAATTTTATATAAAGATCACACTGTCAAGTTTAAATTGCTGTTATTTCAAGTATACACACATTTTTATGAAAATTCACATATTTTCAAATTGAATAACACTTCCTGGATGAGTTTCAAGTACACACAAACGTTCATGAAAATGTGAAAAAAATGTGAATGTGACTTGAATGAAAACCAGACTATAAATTCAAAAACCAATCCATAAATTATGAACAATAACACCAGCTTTTCAGCTAGGATAAAAAGAAATAGCACCCTATGAAGGGAGGAAGAGCTAGTGTGTGTTTATATTAGGCCATTTTAGCAAATTTCACATTTTGGGGTTACTCTTATCATTAAGCCATCGTTTTATTCATCATTATCCCCTGCTGATATGTTTTATGGGTATCACTAAATGCAAGCAGCAAGCTAGCTTTTTAACAACATAAGACCTGGAGTACAAATCATTTACCTAAACCTAAAGGAATTTGTATTTTGTTTTGGTTAATTTACTAAACTTTAACTTTACTAAAATATTGATAAATGAGGCCCATTTATTTGCTATATCGGATTGAAATATTGTTCATTTTTATTGAAATATTTCTTAATTCTTGAAAAATGCAAAATGTCAGTTACAGAGAACAAAAACGATCCCTTATACATTTTTTTTTTTCTGGGAGAAAGGCAACTCATCAGGTTGGCATCATGATCACTATCATTATTTTGCCTTTCTGTTAATTTCTACCAGCACAGACAAGGACATAATTTGTTTGATTAGATGTGAAAACCCTTTGCTCTTTCTGCTCCATCTTGAACACTGTAGCTATCTGAGACCTCTCCTACTCTGGTCATGATCCAAAGGAGAGTGCAATCTGTCCCTCAAGAATCTGTGCCTCAGTCTCAGGAGTACCAGCCTGAGACTTTCAGCTCGCTCTTGTGTTTGGTTGATTCTTCTCATCGGTTCCTGCTCTGTTTTTCCCAATCCTGTGACTTCGTAACATCCGTGATGAGCACCAGGCCCTCTGGCATGACAGAAAAATCTGTTATAAAAATGTAATCTAAAGCGGTAGAGATGGGAGCTGAAAAAGATCACTTCAATAAAAAATTTATAAAAAACCAACAAAAAAGAAAAAGAAAATTCTATAAAAACTAAACTGGATAAAACCCTTGCAAATGAATAACAGAAATTTAAGCCAAGTGTACACTGCATTTAAATGCTATTTTTGGTTAATTGTCAGGGAATGATCTGAGAATTAGAAGTTTTCAGTTCTAAATGATAAAAGTATAATTTTCATGAATTCTACATGTGATGGGGAACGAGTTGGGTCTAAATAATAATAAAAAAGTCTTAAATGTTAACCAAGTATGTAGTAGGACAACAGGTTTGTGGTTAACTTTATACTAACAACCTAGTCTTAATTATGAGCTTTAAAATCTTCCCCTTTAAATTTCCTGGTCTTTTATAAAGCAGATATTTAGGAAGGAAAGATTCTTTCACAGACCAAAGGCCGTATTTTCTGAATTGTCAGACCACAGTGGGGCTTTATCAGATTCAAATTATGCAGTGTGATTTAAAAAAATGTTATCACTTACTGGCAACACTTTTCTTCCGTTTTCTTTTGTTTAGAGTACTGCTGCTTTATTTGGTATGGAAACGAAGCTCAATTTTACAGTCTGTAAATAGTAACCTAACCATTTGTGTGACAGTGTTGCAATGTTTTAGTGTCATATAGGTGTTAACATTTTTCTGAATCACCCTGTATTTATGCTACAGTTGCATTTATATTTCTTTTTAGTGCAGACCTACAGGAGTGTTCAAACCTAAATTTGGACCTAAAGTGGCAGTCTAAGGGATGTGGCACAGACCAATAAAACATTTATTTAACATATTTAGCAATTTGAGTTTCAGTGACATGAAAATGACAGTGGTACTGACCAATGGGATAAGTGTCCAGGTGTCATGGGTCAGGCAGGTCTGAGGTGTCCACTGTGACCTTGATGAAGATGGTGTCATCTTTGATGTAGCTGCCGTTTTCCAGCACAGTTTGGGTGATAAAGAGTGGACACCCTGAGGCAATATTCATTTCCCCTGTGGGCCGCCTGAAACTGCTGCTGTTTGGGTCAGGCTTGAAGGCATCAGCCAGGTGCTTGTGTGTAGGACCTTGGTCCATTAGCATGAGTGTCACCTTTTGGCGGAAAGGCCATGGCAGCAGTGCATCGTACTCACCACGCATCACTACGAAGAAGAGTGACAGGTGTGTGCCCTTTCCCATACCATCACCGTTCAAATAAACACGCGCACACATCTTGTAGCCAAAATAGCCAGTGTAGAATGGCTGGCTGTAAAGCGACAGTGTTTTAGAAGCCACCGCCTCTTGTTTGCGCCGTTTGTAGTCACAAATCTTCCAAATAAGAGTTCCGTTAAAGCTGGCCGTCTCCAGCACCTGCAGCTTAAGGTCCATGTCGGCCAAACGAATGTCATGCACACTCAGCAGCTCGTCATGCCGCGACAGCTGCGTCTCTAATGAGGCTGGAATTGGTACAGGACAGTATTAATAATACTCAAACCACTGTAATTGTTAATAACCAATTACAATTTTTTTTTTCCCCATTGGTTCACTTGGTGCAGGCAGTACTAAGCATGGGTTTATTTCCACTGTACTGTAAAGTCTGTATGTGTCCATGTACTGTTTATTTGGAGGCCTAATTTGAACATTCCTGAATATAAATAATTTTGCAGATTGACAGCTTTTTTTACAAAATAACTGAAATATACATCTACAATATGAACTTTGAAGAAGTTTTTTTTGTATGTGTTGTAAGTTTAGTTAGATGGTTCATGAAGGAGGAATACAGAGATGCCACTCACTCAGCGTGTGGGTACCCGAACCGGTGCGGACAGAGTCAAGTGATGCTACCATAGAGCGCATGCTCTCCACGGCCCCCCTGAGAGCTTCCACTTCCTCACGCATGGCCCTTAATGGCCGCAGTTCCCTCAGCTCCATCTCCACTTCCAGCAGCTTCTCGGAGTGTGTACTCATTAGCTTCTACATGCACATAACAATTTTTGGCACACTGAAATTTTAATGTCTACTATTAAAAACCATGGTTATTTGCTCAGAAACATAAAAATATATAAATTATATCTATATTCAACAGATTATATTTCTGGGAAGTAGCAATTCTAGAAGATCCCAATAATTACACTAATTACTCAGTTACTAATCTAACCACTAACTAATCAGCTCTTTGTTAACAATGAACACTTTATTATAAGCATATACATTACTATTTTAAATAAATAAAAAATAGTAATAAAAATGCAGTGCAAACAAATTACTGTAAGATAAAATAAAATGTAAGATAACAGTCCATAGCAGATTAATCATTAGTTGTAGTGCGGTTTCTAATTTAGATGGCAAAGAAAAATAAAAAATGTTTCAAGTCAAAACCATCAACAACCATTCTGGGTTCATAGCTGCACGAGGTAAAGTCCCGCTTCAGGCATGATATGTAAACAAGTATCAGGTGACAGGTGCAACGCAAGCAAATGATGTTTCTCACCTGCATAGTGGAGAGTTTTTGCTCCACCTGCCGGTATTTCTCTCTCATCTCTTTATACTGTTCTTCCACTTCTGTAATACGACTGTTCAGACCTGGGAGAACCTTGTAGCGTTCCAGCAGCTCGTTCTTGACATCTTCCACCTTTGCGAACAAATATTTGTTAGAGAGAGATTCCAGAGAAAATTTTGGTAAAATTTTGTGTTGGTGTAAATTATGAAATTATTCATAATTTTATACCAGAGATTAATGTTCATGCACAAGAGTCATTATGATAGTATCATCTATTATGCTCCAACTGTTACTACACATTAAATCCACACAAATGCAACTGCTATACAGTTCAGTATAAATGGTAATGCTTCCCTACCTTGGCCTCCAGGGTGTTGCTTCTAGCCACCATTAGTCGCAAGTGTTCTGACGCATAGCTTGACTCATGCTCCCTCAATTCCTGGTTTAGACCCTGCAATTAAATATACATGTGTTTATATACATACACATAAATACATATATTCCCTCTTATTATATTGTGTTATTCACTCATCAAGCGCTAAAGGCCTATCAATTATTATTAATTATCAATATTAATTAGGATACTGCATCAAGGCTAACCAACTAACTACATATTAAAAGAAGTTAAAATTAATTAAGAGAAAATGAAGGCCTAAAATTGCTTTTACTGTCCCAAATCAGCAAAACAAATCATCACCTTGTAGGTGCAGCCAAAACGAAAGAAGGAACAAGTGACTTGAGCCTTCGGACAATCTTGCTGGTGCATGGACAGCTATAAAAGAAAAGAAATAATAAAAAATTTAAAAAACTGTAAAAATTACCATAAAATGCTGCTATTTAAAACGGTGATAGAAATCACTAGACAGACTTAATTCTTACCTCACTTCTTAAAATGGATGGAGCTGAACAATGATTAGGGCATGCTACTGGAATTGCAGGACATACTGTTTCTTTGTGTTTCTAAAGGAGTGAAACAGAATGACAGAACCGGGGAAAGAGAGAGTTATCATTCTAATCATAAGATAAGACCAAAAATGCTTCACCTAGACTTCCTAGGACTTCCCACAGCCCATTTATGTACAGTAACTACTTCCACAATTCTGACAAAGCACGAGGACCAGCATTCTCTAAATGTCGTACAGGAGATTCCCCCAAAGTTCCCAGGACTAATGTGAAACCAAAGCGTCATGGGGCATTTTTGGCACAGAGGAAGGGAAATATTTAACATAGAGGAAGTACTAACAAATCAATGAACTACACTTTAATATGAGTCTGCAAATAAAAAATCTCTGATAAAATAGTTCTGAGTACCTGTAGCTCTGTTAAGGCTATTTTGTGTTTGCAGAATTCACAGGTGGCCTCACGGTATTTGCATTTGCGGCTCAAGTGTTCAGGCATGTCCTTTCTCATGATCTTCTCTTTACACAACGGACAGGGAACCTCAAAGTACTCACACATGTTCAAATGGTCCTGTTGGTCACACAGGCAGATGGACATTGAAATGTAGAAGGACAAACAATACACAAAAAAAGGTATAAAGCTATTAGAATGCATAAAACTGAAATGATTGCAAACAAGCTCACCGTAACCTGCTGTAAACTCATTTGTTCTTTACATCCGTTTTTCGCACTGCGGCAAAAGACTTTCAATGTCATAATCTCTTTATGACAGCAAACATCGCGGAATATCTGAGCATAAAAAAAATTACAAATAAATAAAAAAAGAGTTGGGCGTTACACTGCTCCCATCCTACACACAGACTTTTTACTTTCAGTTAGATCTGCAGTTTTGGTAACAGATCTATACTGGGAAAGGGCTTACTTTATCTTGAGATAATGGCTCCATATCAGCTGGGCACACTGGATTTGGTTTACTGAAAGAAGTAAAAAGAAAGGCATTTTACACTGTAACTATAGTCATGATGCACATGTTCTTATATAAACTGACATGTTGCTGTACATTTTCATTTAATATATATTTCAAGTATACAACAAATTCAGCAGTCATGTGAATACTACATAAATATTTTAATCGTTCTGAAAATAAAAATATGGTGACAATGTTTAATACATTCAGGTAATGGGCTTTTTCCTGAGCTTTTTATTTTGTAAACAATTGCAGCCTCTGTAAACACGGTAGGTAACCATGGCGTAAATTGGGTAGTGAATCAGGTAGTGACAGACTCTCTGCTATCTATGGATGCAAGCAGCCAATTGTAATTCTTTCTAGATAAATAACAAGACAGGACAGATATTAGATGTTGAGATTTATTTCCTATTAATATTATAAAACTCTACATTGCAGTTAATAAAAGTAATGTATTTAGACTGATATTATAGGTATTACACCCCAAAACCCAAGTGCTAGTCATATATTTAACCTGATTTATTGAATGCAAATTCCCTCTACAGGATGTGGGTGTTCCCCTACCACACAACAACTACAAATCTGGGAGTGAACAGGTTATGCCTCTTCTAAAACACTCAAGGTTTCTGCATCTTAAACTGCTGCATGTATTAAATAACAGAGCAGCTGAATGTGCTTTGAGGAGAGCACTAATTGTCTATTTGTATTTTTATGAACTTTTATGAAGCCACATTTTGCGTTCTTTGCAGCTTGAATGGTTTTCAAGTATCAAACAATCAATGTTTTTAAAGATATGATATGTTAGCTTCAGGTTGAGTTTCTTCTCGTATGCATTAGGTCATCATCTTGACAATATTAAGCACATTATATTGATATATGTAGTAATGACAGAAATCTAGAAGTGTCCCAACCCAAGCAGCTGGGTAATGCAGCTCTCGCAGAAGCGGTGTCCGCACTCGGTCTGCCGAGGATTACACAGCACCATGCGACAGTGCTCGCAGCAGTACTTAGGCTCAGGAGGCATGATGAAGTTGTCCTTAAAACCACCACGAAGCGGGAGTAAGGACTGCTGCTGATGCAGAGCAATCGGCTGCTCCCGCCCGTCCACACGGCGCGGCAAGGACATGACCTGCAAAAGGGGACAAGTGGACATGTTATCTCCCTGAATATGGCATGGCTCTTGTACAGGCTTATACATAGAAAACGTAAGGTAATAGATAATCAGATCAGCAAGCAAATAAAAGTTTGAAATGTATGTAGTTCACTGTTTTTTTAATGGAAGGCCTTGTGGATTTTGTTTCTGAGTCCTAGTGATGATTTCAACCTCTTTAAATATGGGAACGTTTCAAAAATGTCATGCACCTGAAAAGTTTACAAAAAGTCACTCACTGATCAACACGTCGGATTAATGAGCAACTATTTTGTTCTGCTGAAAAAGCACCAGAGCCTTACAACCCAAATATGGTACTCCACTATATTACACCCTGAAGCCATATGAAAGGAAAGAAAGGAAGAGAAACTGCATTCCTGCACCACAATAAGACCAAATCAGATGGAACTGGCCCAAAAGGCAGGTGTGAAAAAGTAGATTTTAGCTAAACTACAGAATCTGATTCAAAAACCAGACACAGTGTCAAGAAAATTCTCGATTGCATAATTATATTCAGACATATGGTATTTGTCTCGGAGTGCCTTCACACCCAATGAATTCTGAGTATATCGTTGGATCATTTGAAATATGATCTGGATGTTTTCTCACAGCACATGATTTAACAAAAGAAAAAGAAAAGATGGATGAGGGGTCTAAAAAGTTGAAGGTTCATGCAACTTCTTCAAAACCACTGCCGGAAAAGTCAACAAATCTTTGGCAAGTTCTCACTGAAAACATAAAAACCACGAAAAAAAAAACAGAGCTACAAACTAAATTCAAAATATTAAATAATACATTGACACGTTATTACAGATATAACTTGTTTGAAACATTTGGTGTAGTGCATCCACTGTTTCTTCTGTTGTTCTGTTTCTTTTGATGTTCGTACAAATCAACCAGAATATTTCCACAGCACTTCTGTCCTTTGGCTTAGTTTTGCCACCTCATCTTAATCGTAATAATAATAATAATAATAATAATAATAATAATAATAATAATAATATAAATATGAATATACAATATCCAAAGAATAATTGAATTGAAATTGTTGCAATGCCTGTACCAGAAAAGAAATGGGTTTCATTGTTTCAGATCAGGGAGTGTTTTCATGTCTTGCTCATTAGGAATCTACATCCAAATTATTTATAACGCTGCTTTGTAACAGTGACTGTTGTTAAAATTAATATGCAAATTCAAATGCCATATACATTTTCTGCACACAAACTTCTGAAGATGAACAAAAATTGATGGAGATAAAACACAAAACAAAAACAATAAGCAAATGTTAAATAGCTGAAAATTTCTCACAATCTTTAAATCAGTAGCCCAGTGCCTTAGCTGCTCAGTCATTACCTTAATACTCAAGCAATATATTTTGATATTCCAGCAACTAATCCCCTTAATGAATTAAATGCAGGGAAAAGTATATTCCTACCGATGAGATTGAGGACTCCCTTTTTGAGCAGGTGTAAGCAAATAGGTTTATGCATGAGGGGAAATGATAGCAGAGACAAAAACTGCCACTGTGCATCTCTCAGTTTCACCAATGTATTTTAATCTCTATGGATTAAATTCAGGTAAGGTATGGTAATTATCTGAGTCACATGTCAAAGCAAAAAAAAAAACACACCAATAAGTGCCAAGTGTTGATGTCCTATAGGTGTGGACGGTAATATGGCCGTCACTAATACAGTGGGACACAAAGATGTTTGATTTTCGATTATGCTGAGCTCTATAGGACATCAGCATTTCTCTCTTTCTCTCACACACACACACACACACACACACACTCACACAAAATCTACTTAAAAAATGTTTATAACTTGGCAGGCAGAGAAGTTACCAACATGTCTTGCTCCATTTTTTTTTCCAGGCCTTGCACTGCCACATCAATAACTCCTGACCAGCAGCTCACAGCCTGGGAAACCCCTTCATAACAGGCATACCTCTTAGGCACTAATAATATCTCCTTGGAGTTAAGTACCTCACTAAACCAAGCACCGAGGAAGGTCCCAGCATTGCCACACAGCCCAACATGAAATACCATCTACAGACACTGCCACAGTTATGCTGTTGGGAGTAACACGGCAGTACTTTTTCAATTCAAGTTTAGCACAAGTTGTGTGAGAGTATATGAGCACAGCTCTGCAAAAAATGTTAAAGAACAGGAAAAACTGACCATCACCAAGATACGCTGAAGCCTTTGTCAAACTGTAATTGACAAAATTATTCCTGCAGGACATCTTAAATATGTCAAAGATTAATGACACATTAAAACCTAACAAATGTATTTTGTCATTTAAAAAAACAGTGCAAATGTGTTTCTAAAAATGTTCATTATACACAGCAAATCATAAAAAATTAAAAATTAAAAAAAGAGGTGATCTTATTTATGACGTTTGCTCATTTAGATAAATGACTATATATTTTACAATCCCAGCTTTTTTTTTTTATTTACATAAACTATATGTTGAATGAACTAAATAGCCTTTACATAAGTTTGATGCATGTTACACCTTGTCACACAAGTGCACAGCTGCAGTGTGAGCGAAGCATTCAAAACTGTCTGCTGTGTCATAAGAAGATGCTCAATCATCTGTTGACAGAGCTTAGGAAATTACAAAGAAATATGATCTAAATGAAATGATCTGACTGATGAAACCATTGTCATATAATATAGTTTTTCTTATGCACACTCATTTTCTCTCTCTTTATATACATACACACACACACACACACTATACACATACATACATACACAATTCTGTTACTATTATAACTACATGATCACATCAGCCATACATTCAAGTGTCCAAGTTACTGAG
>JAAIIK010017023.1:0-12391 GCA_014706435.1 Silurus glanis | reverse complement strand
GGGGCTGAATAATTTTGCACGCCCAATTTTTCAGTTTTTTATTTGTTAAAAAAGTTTGAAATATCCAATAAATTTCGTTCCACTTCATGATTGTGTCCCACTTGTTGTTGATTCTTCACAAAAAATTACAGTTTTATATCTTTATGTTTGAAGCCTGAAATGTGGCAAAAGGTCGCAAAGTTCAAGGGGGCCGAATACTTTCGCAAGGCACTGTACTTTGTGCATCATTATGCTTTTAATTGCTTCCTAAATTTTTACTATACTTTACATTATGTTTTTAGAATTATTCTATTTGTATACAATCTGTAAACAGTATGGACAGTTTGCTTTTTTGTGTTTTTATAGTGGTGTAAAGTGTTTTATACAAGTTAACTTTCCATGTACATTTTATTTATTTAAAACAACAACAAATGCTTATTTAATTAGTCTGTAAGTATGAAGAATTAATACGTGGAGAAATGTTCTAATCTAAAAGAAGATGTTAAATGTAATCTAAATGAATCCTCAGTGCTTTAGAATGAAGTGGTTCTTACCGTCTGTTCTGCTCTGGCTGTAGATATGCACCTGTACACTTCTGTTCCTCTGTGTACGTCTCTGAAGGAATGCTGGCTATAAAACATGAACAGGGTGTAACTCAGATCTTTCATTTCACTTTCCCTTTCCTGAAAAAATGTAATGCAGTAGAAAAAGGATCATTTTTAATGTATAGATTTATTAAAATGATAAATAAATAAATAAATAAATAAATAAATTAATTAATTAATTAAATAAGAAATAAAATCCATTTACAGGATCCAAAATTCTTTGTTTTAAATATTTTAAATAATCACTGTTATATGAAACCCTAATTGGCATCTCAGGGATTTTCCTTGTTTGGAAATGTTATTGTGAATTGTGTATTTTGTGTGTGTACATACTGCTACCAAATTTCTGGTGTTTTGTGTTATTTTGACCTTAATACCATGTGGGGACACAGACAATAAAATAACTCATCTCACCCTAAATCTACTGTATTCCACCCTGTCAAAAGTAAATACAGACCAGTCCATTAGTCCATGTGAATCAGTTGCTTGCACAGATGTGAGAACATGAGAATCTCATGTTCTCACATCTGTGCAAGCAACTGGAGAACATGAGATTCTCATGTTCTCACATCTGTGAGAACATGAGAATCTCATGAATCTGCTGCAGGAGTAACAGCAGCAAGAGATACAAGCCAAAGCAAAGATGATACAAAGCAGGCCAAACTGCCATTCAGAAACTGAATGTGTGTGTGTGTGTGTGTGTGTGTGTGTGTGTGTGTTTTCCAAGTGAGAAAACCTGGTAACGGAAAAACCTGCAAACCAACATTCCACAAGACTTCTTGGGTATGTAAGTATGTATTGTTGACTTGTTGTTTAAGTGAGTTAAGTTTAAACTTCTCAGAAAACTCTACAGAACTGAAAGTGGTGGAGATCAGGTTTCAGCTCAACTGGTAGTTCCATGTGACTCCATGTTGTCTCCCTACATACCATGATATGATTCTTGGGTATGTTTTGATGGTGCTGATTGACTCCCCTCAGAAAATTCTCTATTTGAAACCTTAAACAATAACAGTAAGAATGACTACATGGTCTTAAAATTTCAGCCAACTTAAAAAGCTTTGCAGTCAGTTGTGTGTGTGTATGTGAGTGAGTGTCTGTGTGTGGGTGTGTTGGTGTGTGTGTATTACCAGTGTGTGAGTGTGTGTGTGTGTGTGTGTGTGTGTGTGTGTGTGTGTGTGTGTGTTTGTGTGTATGAGTAAGTGAGTGTATCAGTGAGTGTCTGTATGTGTGAGTGTGTGCGTGAACGTATGTGTCTTTGAGAGTAAGCGTGTGTGTATGTGTGTTTGAGTGTGTAAGTGTTTGTGTGTATTACCAGTGTGTGTGTGTGTGTGTGTGTGTGTGTGTGTGTGTGTGTTTGTGTGTATGAGTGAGTGAGTGTATCAGTGAGTGTCTGTATGTGTGAGTGTGTGAGTGTGTGCGTGAGCGTATGTGTCTTTGAGAGTAAGCGTGTGTGTATGTGTGTTTGAGTGTGTAAGTGTTTGTGTGTATTACCATCATTTAACCGCCTCATCTCTGAAATAAAAACACAATAAATGTTGTAAAATTTGAAAAGAAGTTGAAATTATTATATCTATTGTCATTATAATGTGTGTCTGTGTCTGTAGATGTGTGTGTGTGTGTGTGTGTGTGTGTGTGTGTGTGTGTGTGTGTGTATATGTGTGTGTGTGTGTGTGTGTGTGTGTGTGTGTGTGTGTGTGTGTGTCAGTAGATGTGTGTGTGTGTGTGTGTGTGTGTGTGTGTGTGTCTGTGTCTGTGTTAGTAGATATCATCCAACACAATCTACACTTAGCTAGGCACCTCATGTTTGGGTTTGATTGAATAGTGGCAACATCATCTTCAATGATTTAAGAAGCCTATTTTCATTCCTTGGCAGAAATGTCCTCTGGGCCCTGCAGTAAAATCAGAGTAAAATCAAACAGGTCTGCACTAGACAGCAGAGACTTCAACTTGAGAGATTTTAAGCAGGGATTAAACTCGAGGTTTTAATAGCAAGATTCTAGATAGCAAACATGCATCTGTCTTTGATTTATTGTTTGTCTTCTATATTCATATACATTATTTATTCTTTTTGTTATGTTAATGTAGGTACACTTACGGGGTTTACACTTACGGGACAATGCCATCTTGCAACCACCGAAGCTGCCATCTTCTTTTTTCTTCCTTGCGTTCCCTGCCAGATTGTCTCATCGGCTCCCTGTTTGTTTAAGACCTTCCAGCTCCTTCATTTCCCTCGTGGATTACTTTCAATTTCGGATCTTCCATTTTATTTGAAAATCTTATATTTTTTTAAATCTTAAATCCTTTAAATTAAAGCTTTTAGCTCCAGCCATCATTCTTCCCGGAGGAACACACCAAGGTAGCATATGTGATTTCACTGCTTTTGGGCAATGCTAAGCAGTGGGCCACATCAGAGTTGGATTGCCAGTGCCTCCTACCACGCGTTTTCTGATGAGCTGCACAAGATCTTTGACTCTGCTATTTCCTGGCAGGATGCCACCCGAGCCCTGTTCCAGACTACCCAGGGTGGGTGATCAGTAGCAGAATATTCCACGGACCTCTGCACCGCTGCGGCAGAGAGTGGGTGAGATTCCACTGCTCTCTATGACGCCTTCATCCAGAGATCAAAAACTAGCTCGCAGCGCAAGCCAATTCCAGGGATAAATACACATAATTCACTTTAATTCTGTAGTTTAATTTCTTTAAAGCTGCTTTGAGACAATGTCCATTGTGAAAAGCGCTATAGAAATAAACTTTAACTGGCCTGGATGCTCTGGTCAGCCTAGCTTCCCAGATCGACTGTCAGATGAGAGAGTTTTGCTCGGAAGGGGGCCAATGGTGACCCTTGCAGTCTGCCACTGCCCTGCCCCATCTTACTCCCTTCCGGCTTCGACAGCATCCTGCTCCATGACCTCACCACCTTCACCTCCACAGCCCATGGAGATTAGTCACTGCCACCTCTCCCTGACTAAGAAGGAGAGACATTTTTCTCGGGACTCTGCCTGTATTGCAGCGAGTCAGTGGTGGCTGCCTGCCGAGCAAAAGAGAGGGCTCGGCACTGAAACAGGGAGGCAGGCAGGGTGGAGTGGGTGGAGAAGAGTGATAGCAGGAGTGATTTGTGATAGAAGAATATCTGAGAGAGTGAAAGGGAAAGTTTATAGGACTGTGGTGAGACCTGAGATGTTGTATGGTTTAGAGACAGTGGCATTGAGTAAAAGACAGGAGGTGGAGCTGGAGGTAGCAGAGCTGAAGATGTTGAGATGTTCGTTGGGAGTGACGACGATGGACAGGATTAGAAATGAGTTTATTAGAGGGACAGTGCATGTAGGACGTTTTGGAGACAAGGTGAGGGAAGTGAGATTGAGATGGAAATAGTTTTACAGAAAGCTGAATGCAATAAAAAAAAACCCTGCTGTTATAAAAATCCTGTAATAAAAACTGCTGTCCACTTGACCACCATAAGAGCTCTTGATTCAGGTGTAGAGGAAATAACTTTATATTGTTATGGAACTATAAAAGTATTACTTCACAATTAATAAGTATTATTATTTAATAGTTAATTAATCGAGAAGCGGCAAACTAAAAATGTTGTGGAAAAAGTTCATTTATTTCAGTGATTCAACTCAAATTGTGAAACTCGTGTATTAAATAAATTCAGTGCACACAGACTGAAGTAGTTTAAGTTGTGGCTTTTTAATTGTGATGATTTTGGCTCACATTTAACAAAAAAAACACCAATTCACATCTCAAAAAATGAGAAAACTTCATCAGACCAATAAAAAAACGTTTTGAGTGAATTGTTGGTCTTCTGAAGAGTCTGTTTATTTACTGTATCTGTACTCAATACTTGGTTGAGGCTCCTTTTACTTTAATTACTGCCTCAATTGGGCGTGGCATGGAGGAGATCAGTCTGTGGCATGGAGGAGATCAGTCTGTGGCATGGAGGAGATCAGACTGTGGCATGGAGGAGATCAGTCTGTGGCATGGAGGTGATCAGTCTGTGGCATGGAGGTGATCAGACTGTGGAATGAAGGTGATCAGTCTGTGGCACTGCTGAGGTGGTGTGGTAGCCCAGGTTTCTTTGACAGTGACCTTCAGCTCATCTGCATTTTTGAGTTTCTCATTTTCCTCTTGACAATACCACATAGATTCTCTGTGGGGTTCAGGTCTGGTGAGTTTGCTCCAGTCAAGCACACCAACACCATGGTCATTTAACCAACTTTTGTTGCTTTGGCAGTGTGGGCAGGTGCCAAATACTGCTGAAAATTTAATTCAGCATCTCCATAAAGCTGGTCAGCAGAGGGAAGCATGAAGTGCTCTAATACTTCTTGGTAAATGGGTGCAGTGAAATTGGTTTTCAAAAAACACAGTGGACCAACACCAGCAGACGACATTGCACCCCAAATCATCACAGACTGTGGAAACACTGGAGTTCAAGCAGCTTGTGCTATGAGGTTCTCCACCCTTCCTCCAGACTCTAGGACCTTAGTTTCCAAATGAAATACAAAACTTGCTCTTATCTGAAAAGAGGATTTTGGACCACTGGGCACCAGTCATCATAGCAATACACTCATCATTAATCTGTGCTCCTTGAAGATGTATTTTCAGTTTTGTGTACTTCTGCATTCAGTGTTTTAAAGCAAATGGTTGTGTGTTTGCCACTTGTTTTGGCACTTACTGAAACCTGGATATCCCCACAGAACACTGCTACACCAGCTGCTCTGTCTTCTGCCTATGCTTTCTCTCACTCACCACGAGAAACCGGTAGAGGTGGTGGTACAAGTCTACTTTTATCACGGAGATGGTGTTTCACACCTCTCCCTTTGTCTCATCTAACCATGTCTTCTTTTGAATTTCATGCAGTTTCAGTTACCTCTCCAATCAACCTTTTCATCATTGTCATCTACCGCCCTCCTGGTCCCCTTGGAGACTTTCTAGAAGAGATGGACACACTCCTCAGTACTTTCCCCTCTGACAGCACCCCTCTGACAGTTCTTGGTGACTTCAACCTCCCATCTGACAAACTTCAGTCATCTTGCCTCTTGCCTTTTCTGAATACCTTCTCCTTGACATTTAACAGCTGCCCTCCAACACACAAGGGAGGAATTGTCCTGGACCTGGTTTTCACCCGCCCTACTCCAGCTACAGACATGACTGCCACTCCACTTCCAATCTCTGATCATCACCTGGTTTCCTTTTTAATCACTCTTCCTATTCAACCTAAAAATAATTTACATGTCTCTCTTATCCGTCCTAACCTTCACTCCATCTCTCCCTCCTCTGTAGCTTCCTGTACTCTTTCATCTCTTCCTGACCCTGACTCCTTTTCCTCTCTACCCTTAGACGTTGCTACAGACTTCTTCCTCTCATCTCTTTCCTCAACAATGGACGTCCTTTGCCCCTTGACTACAAAACCCAAGAAGACTTCTTGTCCCACACCGTGGCTGTCAGAAGTTTTGCGCAGCAATCGACAAGAACTCAGATCTGCAGAGAGGAAGTGGAAAAAATCACAACTCGATGTAGACCTCGCATCTTACCGCGCACTCCTGACCAAATTTTCTTTGGAGGTGACTTCTGCCAAAACTGCCTTCTACAAGGAAAAGCTTGAGACCTCTGCACAAGATCCTCGTAAGCTTCACAACATCTTCTCTTCACTACTCAACCCCCCTGCTGCACCTGCTCCATCCTCCCTGACTGCTAATGACTTTGCCTCCTTATATGATGAGAAGATTAAGAAAATCTGCCAGACCTTCACTTCCTCCCCAACAATGACTACACAACTCAGCCGACAATCCACTACGTCTCTGTCAAGCTTCTCAACCTTAACAGAAGATGAGATACTGCAAGTCATCCAATCTTGCAATCCCACCACCTGTCCTCTGGATCCACTCCCTTCAACTATGCTTCAGACCATCACACAAGATCTCCTGCCTTTCATCTCCACAATCATTAATGGGTCATTAACATCTGGCTATGTACCAACTACCTTCAAGCAAGCAAGGGTCATTCCCATCTTGAAGAAACCTGCTCTGGATCCATCAGACATCAACAACTACAGACCGGTATCACTTCTCTCCTTTCTTTCTAAATCTCTGGAGCGCACTGTTTTTAACCAACTGTCTGTTTATCACTCACAGAACAACCTCCATGATCCTAACCAGTCTGGGTTCAAAGCAGCACATTCCACAGAGACGGCCCTTTTGGCTCTTTCTGAGAAACTGCATGCTGCTCGGTCAGCCAAGTTGTCTTCTGTACTTCTCTTCCTGGACCTTTCAGCAGCATTTGACACAGTTAACCACAAGACACTTTTGTCAACCCTCAAAAGCCTTGGCATCTGTGGAACAGCATGGGAATGGTTTGCTTCCTACCTGGAAGGTCGCTCATACCAGGTAACATGGAGGGGATCCACATCTGCCCCATGCAGACTCACCACTGGTGTTCCACAAGGCTCGGTACTTGGTCCCCTCCTTTTCTCCCTCTATACCCACTCCATTGGTGAAGTCATATCCTCACATGGGTTTTCTTATCACTGCTATGCAGATGACACTCAACTAATCTTTTCTTTCCCTCCATCAGATACCACAGCTTCTGCTCGGATATCAGCATGCTTGACAGACATATCTTCATGGATGAGTGCTCACCAACTAAAACTCAACCCCAGCAAAACAGAACTGCTGGTCATCCCAGGTGATTCATCTCCAGGTCAAGATCTCCAAATAACACTTCATGACTCTCTGCTCTCCCCTTCAGCCACTGCTCGTAACCTTGGGGTAACTATGGACAATGAACTGTCCTTCTTCCCACATGTCACTAATGTTGCGCGTTCTTGTCGATTTCTTCTCTATAACATCCGAAGGATTCGACCATTTCTCTCCATACAGGCTGCCCAGGTGCTTGTTCAGTCTCTTGTCATTTCGAGACTTGACTACTACAACTCTCTGCTGGCAGGTCTTCCCCTGAACGCTATTCGTCCACTGCAAATGATCCAAAACGCAGCTGCACGGCTTGTGTTCAATCAGCCCAAGTTCTCCCACACCACCCCACTGCTGCGCTCCCTTCACTGGCTTCCAGTAGCTGCACGTATCAGATTCAAAACACTGATGCTTGCCTACAAAGCCAAAAATGGACCAGCACCATCTTACCTCAGTGACCTCATCACATCTCGCACTGCACCACGCTGTCTGAGATCCTCCAGCACTGCTCGACTGGTACCACCTTCTCTCAGAATGAGAGGTAAGTATACTTCAAGGCTCTTCTCTGTTCTGGCGCCGAGGTGGTGGAATGAACTTCCCCTAGATGTCCGTACAGCAGAGTCCCTGACTATCTTCAAGCGACGACTGAAGACCTACCTCTTCCTGAAATACTTAAATTAGCACTTTCCAAGTTTGTAGAATTCAAGAGTTATATTTATATTAAGTTTGTAATCTAGCATACCAGTGTAGATTTATTCATTACTAGAGACTCAAAGCACTTTTGTACGTCACTCTGGATAAGGGCGTCTGCTAAATGCCGCAAATGTAAATGTAAATGTTTTAGAGCTTCAGGATCACGTGTAACATCACCACTGTAAATGACTCTGTTCTGCATTTCTTTTCTTTTTCCTTCTTTTCTCTCTGGCTCCATCTTAGGATCAGAATACACAAGATATAGTTTGAGAAAAGCACATTTACACTCAGGTCCTGTAGCAGGTTTAACAGTATGTTATTCTTCTACTCCTGAAGCAGCAGCTACTGTCTTCATCTGTAATGCATTGTTCTCCTTCCACTCTTCATTGGTGACTGAACATTTCTATGTTTAATTTCATCCTGATTCATTTCATTCACTTTTCTCCTGAAAACTTTGTCCTGCTTTTCTGCTTTTGCAGTTTGAACCAAAGTGATTTTCTGTAACACGTTATATACTTGGTATTAGGATGGAGATGTAATAGATTTGTGCTGTTACTGCCTCAGGAAAATCTGCTTTTCTCCTTTGTCCATGTGTTCCAGCAGTGATGTCACCACTATCATGAGGCTTCTTAGTTTCATCTTATTTATGTTTTGTCTCTTATGTTTCCTCATGAAGAGCTTTTGGCCATGGTTTCACTCGCCTGACAGATTCACTTTTTCTAAGCGCTCAGAAATTTCACAAGCTGTGAGATATCACTTGTAATTTTTGAACCAATTTCTTTCAAATCTCTGCAATGTTTTCTATTCAACTCAAAACATTTGGAGGCTTCAGCAGATCCCTGGTCTTCTGCTGACACTGTGTAATATTTCCCCTTGTTTAGCTGTTTAGTTTTTTTACTTCTAAGATACATACGAGCACACAACACGGACACAATTATAAATGTCCGCTTCTTTAGTTTCGCTTCTCACTAAGTCAAGTCAAGTCAAGTCAAGTTTATTTCTATAGCGCTTTTCACAACAGACATTGTCTCAAAGCAGCTTTACAGAAATCAACAGTGAAGGTGAATGGTGTGTGTTTATCCCTGATGAGCAGCCGTGGCGACAGTGGCAAGGAAAAACTCCCTTAGATGTTATGAGGAAGAAACCTGGAGAGGAACCAGACTCAAAAGGGGAACCCATCCTCATATGGGTGACATCAAGAGTTTGATCATAAATCTTTCAACAATACAGAACACTGGAGAGTGAGAACTAACATGAGTACTGGAGTATAAGATTATAAGTAAATGTTCTTTCTACAGTCTTTGGTATAAAAGTAGGAGCTACTGAGCTCAACATTTGTGATCATCATAGATCCAGCATCAGCTTCTCCATGCCAGAGCCTTTAAACACTCCAGGAGGTCCAATGCCACACATGTAGTGGGATCCAATTGGCACTCGCACGTCTGTAGATGGTTCGGGATGTTTGCGAGTTCGGCATCTACTTCTCCATGATCACCCATAGGTCCATAATCTTCACGAGGTGGGACGTGACTGGAGCTGGCCAAACCTCAGGAAGCCTCGGGATGGGGAGAGAAAGAGAAGCAGTGGAGAGGAATTAGCGTAGCTGCTGTTCATGATATTAACAGCACAAGTTGATAATGTGATGTGATCAGATGTTCTGGAGCACAAGGTTATGATGTGATGTGTGTTATGTGTAGGCTTTGCTAAAAAGATATGTTTTTAATCTACACTTAAACTGGGAGAGTGTGTCTGAGCCCCGAACACTGTCAGGAAGACTATTCCAGAGTTTAGGAGCTAAATGTGAGAATGATCTACCACCTTTAGTGGACTTTGCTATTCTAGGAACTACTAGAAGTCCAGAGTTTTGAGATCTCAGGGAGCGTGACGGATTGTAACGTGTTAAAAGACTGGAGAGATACATGGAGATAAACCATTTAGTGCTTTATAAGTGAGAAGCAGTAGTTTGTAGTCTATTCGAAACTTAACAGGAAGCCAGTGTAGGGACGATAAGATTGGGGTTATATGATCATATTTTCTTGACCTTGTAAGAACTCTTGCTGCTGCATTCTGAACTAACTGAAGCTTGTTTATTAATGATGCAGGACATCCACCTAGTAATGCATTACAGTAGTCTATTCTGGAGGTCATGAACGCATGGACGAGCTTCTCTGCATCGGATATAGATAACATTTCTTAGCTTAGAAATATTTCTAAGGTGGAAGAAGGCTGTTTTTGTAACTTGATTGATATGATTTTTAAAAGATAAGTTGCTCTAAAATAACTCCCAGGTCTTTTACCGTTGAACTAGTAGTTACAGAACATCCGTCTAAATGCAGGTTGAGATGCTGGAGCTTCTGTGTACTAGTTTTTGGGCCGATGAGCAAAATCTCCATCTTATCAGAGTTTAATAGCAGAAAGTTATGGGTCATCCAATCTCTTATTTCCTTAACACACTCAGTTATGCGAGTTAATTGAGCGTATCGCCTGGTTTAGATGAGATATATAGCTGGGTATCATCAGCATAACAATGGAAGCTAATTCCATGCCTTCTAATAATATTTCCTAACAGAAGCATGTATATTGTGAAAAGCAGGGGTCCTAGAACTGACCCTTGTGGCACGCCATAATTTACTAGCATTAGCCTGGATAGCTCTCCATTTAAATCTACGAAATGGTAACGATTGGACAGGTAGGATTTAAACCAGCTTAATGCCTGTCCCTGAATGCCGATGTAATTCTGTAAGCGATCGAGGAGAAGATCATGATCTATAGTGTCGAACGCAGCACTAAGATCTAGTAAAACTAATAGAGAGATGTAGCCTTGGTCTAAAGCTAAAAACAGGTCATTAGTGATTTTAACTAGGGCAGTTTCTGTGCTATGATGGAGCCTAAAACCTGACTGAAACTCTTCAAAGATATTGTTCTCTTGCAAGTGGTTACAGAACTGGGCAGCGACAATCTTTTCTAAAATCTTAGACATAAATGGGAGATTTGAAATGGGTCTGTAATTCAATAGCGTGTTTGGATCCAGATTAGGTTTTTTAATGAGGGGTTTAATAACTGCTAGCTTGAGGGATTTAGGGACGTGACCTAACGATAGTGAGGAGTTAATAATATTGAGAAGAGGCTGTGTATATATATATATATATATCACCAGCTGTATATAACACTTCCTTTAGTAGTTTAGTAGGAATTGGATCTAACTGACATGTTGTTGATTTAGCTTTGATAATAGCATCATACAGCTCTTCCTGTCCTATACATGTAAAACAGTGTAGTTGTGGGGTTGTAGGTAAGATTGTGTCGGGAGATGCTGTCAGAGGTTGAACTGCCACAATTGTGTTTCTAATGTTATCTATTTTTTCATTGAAGAAATTCATAAAGTCCACACTACTAAACTGTGATGGAACACATTTTTCAGATCGCTGATTTGTAGTTAGTTTAGCTACTGTACTGAAAAGGAACCTGGGATTGTTTTTGTTGTTTTCTATGAGTTTGCTCAGGTGTTCAGCTCTAGCAGCTTTGAGCGCCTGTCTGTAGCTGAGCATACTGTCTTTATACGCAATTCTAAATACCTCCAATTTAGATTTCCTCCATTTTCTCTCCAGATTAGTGCTGTTCTCTTAAGGGCATGCGTATGACTATTATACCAAGGTGCAGGTGCTTGTTCTCTAACCTTTTTTAACCGGATGGGGGCAACAGTGTCTAATGTGCTAGTGAGGATACGGTCTATGTTGTTCGCCATCTCATCAAGATTATTAGCAGTTATGGGTTTAGTGAGAAATTGAGATAAATCAGGCAGGTTATTTATGAATCTGTCCTTAGTGGTTGGAACAATAGTCCTACCAAGTCGATAACGTGGGAAACACGGCTAATCTGCTCTACCGGTAGTGAGTACAGTATGAGATAATGGTCTGTGATGTCATCACTCTGAGGTAAAATATCTATATCAGTGACGTCTGCTCCGTGGGATATTATTAAGTCTAATGTGTGGTTAAAGCGATGAGTTGGTCCGGTGACGTTTTGTTTAACCCCAAAAGAGTTTAATAAGTCGACAAAAGATAATCCTAGAGCATCGTTTACATCATCTACATGAATATTTAAATCTCCTACAAGCAGCACTTTATCAAAATTGATCAAGAGGTCTGAAAGAAAACAAGCAAACTCTTGAAGAAAATCAGCGTAGGGCCCTGGGGGTCTGTACACGGTGACCAGAGCGAGTTTTCTATGTATGTCTGAAAGTACAATTTTAAGAACGAGCACTTCAAATGATTTAAAACTGAATCCTAATCTCTGACTAACATTAAGAGAGGCACTATAAATGGTTCCTACACCTCCCCCACGACCAGTCTGACGGGGCTCATGCTTATAAACATATCCTGACGGTGTCGACTCGTTTAGACCCATATAATCACCTGGTTTAAT
>JAAIIK010017019.1:0-10577 GCA_014706435.1 Silurus glanis | reverse complement strand
GCTCACTGTCACAGCAGGTAATTAGAAGTAGTGGAGCTCTAATGACGTCATTAATAGCGAGGACAAGACACACAGCAGTTTGGGATTCTTTTATTGACTTTATTGATTAATTGATTTGGAGTATGATTCTGTTTCTGATCAAAGTAAGTTCATGTGTATGGAGTAAAAACAACCTGTACATTTCTCTCTTCCAGACAGTATTATGAGATGTTCATCTGCTGGAAGTTCATGTTTAATGCTGCATGTTTTATAGGATTTATGAGCTGGAATAAATGTTTCAATATTGGTTTTGTTTTAAACACTGGTGCATTTTTAGCTACTTTTTCCCCTTAACTGAAAGGAGGCAGAAGTTGGAAAACAGGAATTTTTTAAATGGAGTTTAATTTGGGCTTATTAGAAAACCTGTATGTGAGTATTTTAGGCAAAATGCTGTTTATTGTATTTATTGTAAAACTATATGCTTCAGATGAGTTTTATAAAAAAAAAAAAAAAAAAAAAAAAAATTTAAACCAATTGTTTATTAAATGCATTATTCACTAAATAAACATCAATGAAACTGGATGATTTGTTTTTATTGAATGTAAAAATATTAATTTGAGGATAATTGAACTTAATGAATCGAATAGTTTTGGATTAAATGAAGACTTTACTGAACTAAACAGCACTGAATTCTCCTTTAAATGAACTTAAGTTTACTGAACTAAATACTGTTACTTATATGAAAATAAACCCGGTTTCTTGAACCCTGTTCGGTTTCAGCCCCACTTTTGGGCCTCACAGCTGAAAATGACCTTCCTGACTTTCAATGGTAAAAGTTCCTGACAACAGTGTGCTACATACACAATTTACATATCTTTTGAAAGAAGACACTTTGGGCTTTACATCATCCAAAGATGCTGAAGATCCTTAGAAAAAAATGTGTACGTCATAAAACATTATATTTAAAAAAAAAATTAAATACATGAATTCGGTCGTGAAGCAATCCAGAATAGTGACGGGTTAAAAGTCACATGTCTAATGAGTTTATATTTCAACTTATAGAAAATATTAAAAAATGAGATTCCTATAAACATTATTCTGAGACTGTGTGTAGTCCTTTTCTCCCTCCGTCTGTTAGAGGAAAAGCAGCCTGATAACCAAATGTACTGACGGGTTTTACAAACTATTGTCGTCATTATAAAAACAACTTCATTGTTTATCAATTATCAAATAATAAACAGAATCTTAGACATCATACAAGTGATTTATTTGAGCACTAAAAATACCAAAAGAATAATAATTGAGTAGAATAATTCAATAACACAATAAGCATAAGACTGGTATTTGAACATTAGAAAAACAGTAGAAGAAGAAAGTAATGAAAATGAAAGTAGTGGTCAGTGCTGCTGATGCCAAACAGAGAAGCAGTTACACTTTGACTGAAATCACAGCGCCACTAAACAAGTCATGCAATATACAAGTGTTTCTGTCCACAAACCCCGCATTGTCTCCTGTCTGAAGCAGGTACCCTGGTAAGTGGTAATGGTCCTCAGGAGGGGATGGAGGAAATTCAGGAAGCACTAAAACAGTAAGTTCCTCACTGAGTTTTTCTCTGAACTGCTTCTGTGTCATTTGCGTCCGATTCTTTGCACAGGCGATTTCCCGATGTAGGATGAAGGTGTTTACGATGGGGTAGAAGAAGCTCTGGTACCACTTTCTTGTCTTGTGTGAGACTATATAATAGCTGTCTGATATCTACTCCAGTCATGCACCTGAAAAGAAATCAAAGTGATCAGATTTTTATTCTAGATTAACCCTAGAATAAAAAAAAGCAGAAATATACTTGAGTTTCATCATATATGAAATATAATCAAGCTGAATTTACATGACTGAATAATTTGTATGAACCTGTTGTAGTCTAGAACACAGTCTGGAACAGGTACATCCAAGTTTCTCCACTGTCCATTTTAACCTTTCACTTTCCTCTGCACAATGCTTCCTTCAGTGCCTCTGTGAATGATGGAGCACATCTGGACCTTCCTTTTATCCTTCCATTCTACAAACAGCACATCCTCTTCTCTCAGCCAGTGATGAGGCCTCGAGGAGCTTTTTTCAGAAGCTTGTTGGTGATGGTTTGAGGGTTTGTGGACTGAATTTTCCCACATGCCCAGATATTTTTTTAGGAGATCTCTAAACAGTGCTGGACTTGTGTAGAAGTCGTCAACGAACAGTTTCTAGCCCGTTCCCAACATCTTCTCATCAACAAGTGCCATGACAGATGATCTACAGACTGGCTGGGGTGGAAAATCCCTGCCAGTTGATTTATTCCACCTCTCTTCAGGTGTGTTGGGGGATAAAACCAGTGAAGACAGATTTTCTGTCTCTCACTCTTACTGGTAGAGCTGAAACAGGTGCTGAGTTTGGAGAATCTGACTGCTTGAACCTCTTTTCTGGTTGATGGCTGGTGTGTGGAACCCACTTCTCATATACATATATATATATATAAAACGTTTGTTCTGTTTGTGCAAAACCAGCAGGTGGTCAGAAAGTTCCTACTCTGTTCCTGGGTTAGTTTGAGGGGTTCACCTCAGTCAGCTTCGTCTCTGTGGTTTGGCTCGTCATCTTACATCATCGTCTCATTGTAATGAACGGTGTTCCAGCATGAAAAAACCCCTGACCTGCATATATACAGGCGATAATCAGTTCCCAAACATCTCAACATTCACTGTTTCTAGTTCAATAACAGAACAAATAGCATTCGTACAGTTCAGAGTCTGATTTGAGGTTTGATCAAGTTTACATTTTATTCTAACAACATGTTTGATTGAGTTCTTGCATGTAGATGTTACTTTTAATAAATTTACTACTAACTTCATGCAGGTTCTCAGCATAAAGTCTGGATGTTATAAAAAGTTTTTGACAAAATAAATTTTCAATGTTATTAAATCTGTACTCGTTATTTCTACATAATTTATTACATTAATTTTAATAAGCTTCATTTAATTTCTGTTTCATTTATTTATATCACAAAAATTCAGCTTAAAAATTAAACATAAACATAAACCCCCTGTATGTAAAACAGTAAACAGTTTAGGTTTTAGACAGTTTAATATTATCAAGAAAAATATCTTGCTTTGTAAAAGATCAACATTACATATAACTAGACAACAAAACACCATTAATAATATTTGTACAGAATTAAGTAAAATGAAAGTCGTGACAGGGCCACTAGAGGGCAGTGTGAGACTGACATCTTACAACCAACTGCAGTTATTATTATTATTATTATTATTATTATTATTATTATTATTATAGTTTTGGGAGGATTTATGACTGCAAGATCAGTCCAGTCCAGTATTATTGTTTAAGCAAAACCAATTATTAGGAATTTAATCATTTTATCACTTTGGGTTTCTTATATGTGTAAATCTGCATATAATAAAAATAAAAATTAATCATTATAAAATAATAAATATGTTTAAATGTAGAACTTTATGTACTAAAGCACCTCAGTACAATAAAGTATTACATTCTAAAGTCCAGCAAACACGACTAGGAGTCAATTCCTTGTAGCATTTTCTTAAACTTGGTTTGCAGGAGAAAATCTGGTTTTGTTGAAATAACAGGTTAACAGATGATAACTGGATAAATAACTAATGAATAAATGCTACATCCAGCTAATTAACATGCAAACTGATGATGAGTTCCATCACCTGCTGTATGAACCTGAACAGAATCCACATTGTATTTCTAGTTGGAGATGCTGAGATTCTCTTTTTATTGAAATCTTTTGATTAAAACAGCAGGATGAGTTACTAAAGCTGAGCTTTTTCTCTCATTGAGACGTGAATTCTGCAGAACTGCTACTGCAATTTGTACATGAGATGCGATAAAATCGTCCACCTACAGAACCTACAGAAACCCAACGTAACTTCATGTAACTCAGCGTAACTTCCATGGAGGAGTCTCCCCCGTGTGGGTGGAGGAGGAACTGCTACAGTTTAGAGTCTGATTTGAGGTCAGAGCAAGTTGAGTTCTAACATGTAAATAGTACATTTAATAAATTTAGTACCACCTTCATGCAGGTTCTCAGCATAAATAGTGAATGAACCACATCTGACTCGAAAAGACCGGTGTCCAAATACTTTTGACCACACAGTGTGTATCAGCTGAAAAGCAGCAGCTTCAGATCAGTCGCTTTTCCACACTGAGGTTAAGGCCACATCTTGAAAATACACGATTAAGCAGCCGCACTTTGTGTTGCGCGTCTAATCGTACACGTACGGTACGGGTGGTGGGAGCGGTCAAAATAGATGTAAAGACGCTTCAGAACGGCGTTTCCGTTAAGAAACAGAAAAATCAGTGCATTTTATTCACCATATTCAAATATTCAAAAATCTTTTTTAGGTTTGCTCAATCTTTTAAATAATTCTTATTTAGACTCTCCCTGTTTATTATATCATTAAATTTTAAGTCATTTTACTGTACAGTTTTTATGAAAAGTAAAGGCAAAATCACTCTAAACCTCAGTGCATTTTTATGATGTATACCAACAGATAGCCTGCTCCACGCTGTCAGGATCCACTTGCAGACTTGTCCATAAGTTGCTCTTCGCATTCGGCCCGTTTTAGTGAAGGATTTCTCCCCCCTTGTCATCCAAGCCTCCCACTGAATACTTTGTTATGCCCCCGGGAATCACAGCTGGAATGGAGTTTGTCCTCTTGATGGCTTCTTTCACAGAATCTGTTACGTGAGCCCTCATGCTGTCCATAACGAGCGATGCCTTGTTCGTGTGACAAAAAAATCCTCCCGGTCGCTTGCCGTAACACTGCGTCAGCCATTCTTTCATTAGGCTTTCCGTTATCCATCCTTTCTTGTTTACTTCGACAGCAATTTCTTTCGGGAGTTTTTCTTTTGGCATCGTAATCTGTTTAAAGATGACCATCGGTGAAAGTTTTTCTCCCGACGCCGTACAGCTCAGTACGCAGGTAAAGTGCGTTTTTTCGTGGCCAGTTGTTTTTAGCGCGATGAATGATTCACCTTTTCAGTTCACAGTCCGAGTAAGCGGCAGATCAAATGTCAGCGGAACCTCATCCATATTAATTATGTCGTGCGGGCCGATGGAATGCTCCGCTATCTTTGCAGGAGTGAATTTGCGGAAGTTTGAAACGTTTTCCTCGTAGTCGGGAGGGAGCTGCTGACACAGAGTCGTCCGTGACCTTATGGACAGGTCTTTACGTCTCATAAATCTAAAACACCACGATGGTCCACCTCCAAAATCCTCAAGCTTCATTGAGGTGGCGATAGTTTTCGCTTTCAGTCGGATCTGCACAGTTGAAACACCTCGGCCGTCCGCTCTCTGTGCGTTGACCCAGTCTTCGAGCTCATTTTCTAGTTCGGGCCATCTGCTTTTCTTCCCTCTGAAAGCTTTTATTGTCTTTTTGCACCGATTTAGATCCTCATGCTGCTGTTTCCAACGTCTTATCATCGACTCATTAAGTCCAAGCTCCCGTGCAGCAGCTCTGTTTCCTTTTCCAACAGCCAGTTTGATCGCCTTCAACTTGAAAGCTGCATCATATGCATTTCTCCGTGTCTTTCCCATGATGAAGACGTGTAGATGACAAAATGGCTACTTTACTCAGAATGATTCAGAGGGGGCGTGCTCGATTTGATATAAAGAATCTCATTGGTTCACCTTAAACCCGTTGGGCAATTTCATTGGTCTAATGTTATGTCGCTTAGTTTTTTTTATCTTATAGTTTGTGAAACCTGGAAAAACCCAGGAAAAATCCATAAATTAGCCGCTTCGTTGTTTAAGCCGCGGGGTTCAAAGTTTGGGAAAAAAGTAGCGGCTTATAGTCCGAAAAATACGGTACTAAATATAGTTATTGTTGTGTGTGTGTGTGTCCTTGTAGATCTGGACGTCACTCACAGATGCTGAAGAAGCTTTCACTGAATATTAAACTTGTGCTGGTTTCTCCTCCACAGCTGGAACTTGAGCTGGATGTGGGTGGACTCTGGATGTGGTGGTTCCTCTCAGTCTCGCGCTTCTTACGAGATTAAAGTGTTGGATGGAGCTGTAACACAACAGAGACACTGCTCTTACACACCGCTGTTAGTCTTTATGCCGACACCAGCAAAATTACCCCCTGATGCTGACTGAAATCCCCTCATATGACCAAACCCACACTTTATATTAATAGATTACACTTTATGGTCGTTAAAAAAAAGTTTGCCGTCCATAACTTTTTGTCTCCATCTTGTAACCGACAACCTTCAGGAGAGACGTCATGTCCACACACAATTCATATGTAACAGATCTAATACAGGACTTTAGTAAAAAAAAAGGTTTGGACCCCCCTGGTCTAAAGAGTCTACTATATTCTACTACTACTTACACACTGAGCAGCTACCTGATGTTCAATAGTAGAAAAATGTTTAATAGAGCGACTGTACGACTGCTGGAACAGTGAGTTTCCAAACTTTATGGGTTTTTATTCTCTTTGAAACAATGAGTTTATTATTTATTATTAGAGCTGCAACAACTAATCGAATCGATAATAATCGATGATGAAATTGGTTGTGAGCGAATGCTGTTATCCTCATCATGTGAAAATGGTGTAGTTTAATGAAGTGTTATTGTGTAAACTGTTTGTTTGTAACTTCGGGAGTCGCACTGGATCTGTTCTGTCGTGACTCGCGAGCATCAGGTTGCGCAATCGACTCGATCACGACATCATGATGATTTAATTAAAACGGTGCGAACAAACACTAAATCTAAAAGCAGTAAATAACAGCATTTGTACACTGATGCATATTTTTCCTTTTTTTTCATTAAGTCTGTTAACTTGCTGCGTTTCTCCGTTTCATTCTCTTTTTATAGCATTTGTCTACAACAGTAACTTATCTGTTCTAAAAAGTGATTTACTGCGGCTTTACTACGTTCAAATGCTTGTTTTCAATTTTTATATATTTAATGTATGCATATCATTCATTATTATACAAAATTTTATTTATTATATATTCTAGATGTTTATTTTCACAACTGAAAAAATTACTGTAGTTTTTTTAAACAAAAATTATATACAAAAAATGTTATAATATTTTATATAGATTTTTTAAGTATGTTTGCCAACTTGCCATCTGTAAAATACAATACAAATGTTGATTTACACAAATTGCTTCATCTTTCATACTTAAATGATTTTTTTGTTGTGTTTTTACAGACAGAAGAAATCCAGCATGAGTGAATGTGTTCAAGGTGAAATCCCACATGCACTTGTCAACAAGCAGCTACTATAAACTTTATAATGTCTAAATTAAAGATTGTTAAACTCAATATGTGACTTTTGCATTTGTTTTAAATACATTTTTATACATAAATACTCTGAATTAGCATTTTATACAGTTATAATAAACAAAACATCTCATAAGTTCGTTTTTTATCCAATTAATTGGGGAAAAAATCATTAGATTAATTGATTACCAAAATAGCTAGTTGCAATATTTATAATTATTGTAATTACAATTATTATTGATAAACAAATCCCCCATAAAAGCCTCAAACAGGTGGAAAGGTGATCAGGACCATCGGTACCGGAGTGAAGAGAAGAAAAGTGATCTGTTCCTCATTTATTGTCTAATCCTGATCATTAACATCAAATTCATGGACTTGCAGGAAAAAGCAATAGAATATTTAACCTGAGGATGAAACCTATTGAAGCTAAGATTAGTTAGCCGGCTAGTTAGCCTAGCTCAGTGGTTCTCAAAGTGTGAGACTCGGTGTTGAAAAGAGAATAAAACCCATAAAGACTAGAAAGTCACGGTTGCAGGGGTCTTACAGTCGCTCCATCCCGGCAGAGGGTCTTCATCCTCCACCTGGAACACGGAGTTTCTCCCGGAGCTCATTACTGATGATGCAGAGTAGTGATGAGTCGGTTATGAACGATTCCTTGATTCTGAAAGAGTCTTTAATGTGACTCAGAAGAACGATTCGTCTCAAAGAGTGATTCATTCATTTTCTACTGGACGCGCGTGAGCAAATCATCGCAAAATCTCCATAGGTTATGCAGAGGAACTAAATGACTCACAAAAGATTCGCTAATTTTAATGAATGAGATTCAAAGAACCGAGTCACTAATATGATCCGATCTTCCCATCACTTTTACAGCGATGGCGCGTTGATCCTAGAAACTCCGCCTCTCTGGTAGCGTCCGCGTCCCTGATTGGTGCATCAATTTCTCCCCTACGGACCAATCAATAGAGACCAAAAAATAAGTACACGTCACAAAACCACGCCCCGTTTCCATGGAAACCAGTACACAAACAATCTCCTTTTCTGGCGACAGGACAACCAAGACTGCTTGTGGATATTTTTCGAAATATTTAATAAATGCACACTTTATATACAAAAAGTTTAAAGATGCAGGACACCAACACAAACAAGTAAGTTTCTATTACTGTTTTTACTTTATTTATACTGATTATTTTCCTGTAATATCACATTCCCAATGTATTATATATACTGTAGAATTGTCTGTCATGTGATTTGATTACATTTTGTTCATATTAGAACAAAGAGAGCTGCATCAGACATGCCACCACCCAGTGCTGCTAAAAAGCCTCGACTTGATGCTGCAGCTCACAAAAACACAAAACAATCCCTCATCAGTAGTGCATTAAAAACACTGCAGCATTCCTGCTATGATGTTTTATCACCAAGCTGCATTGATGCACTACTTAAAGGGAAATTTGAACTTCCTTCTTTGACAGATGAAGAAAAATCTGTCATTTCCAAGTTTTGTGTGAACGAGGTCAGTGATTATCTTTTATTATTTTATTTTTATTTAGTGTGCATTCAATTCAAACATGCAATTCTATAGCTCTGGATTTGAGTTTTCCCATTTTTAATAGTCAATCCATAATTAACTGGTCCTGATGTTCTGAAATTGAACAGTAGATATGATTTGTCATGTAAAAATGTTTGCTCCAGGTTTTGGTTTATGCAAATTCTAGTAGTTGTCCTAAACCTAATCTACAGTCAAGTCTTAACTCCCTAATATTTGTTTCAAATACATGACTTGAATACATGTTTGATTTAGATCTTTTTCTTCCGTCTCATTTAGACGTTGGCAGAGACGTTTCTGAAAGCGGTTTTGGAGAAGATCAAGGCGGAGAAAGAGTCTATGGGACATGAACTCCTGCAGTCTCTCTGTAGGGTTTATGTGGGCTTGTGTCAAAAGAGAGGAGACTCTCATAAAGCACATGCCCTCGCCTACAGATTTCTCAAAGAAGGTGAGATTATATTGACATTTCATTATATATTTACTAAAAATGATCCGGACAGTGATATAAAGAAGCCACTTGTGTTCTGTTTTTGGTTTTGTATTTCTTCCTATAAAGTGTATTTTAAATCTGTGGTATCATATTGTTTTCTTTGCAGACTTTTTTGAAGCCCCAAAACTGATAATGGTCATGGTGACAGCATGGCCAAGTGTTTTCTCCTGTAACAGCCCTTTATGCAGAGCCATTCACATCGTGTGCAAACTGAAGGCATACGGCAAGATTTATTACTTGCTCAGCAAATTTCTGCACTGGGATACAGTAAGTAGCTGATTCTCATCACAACAGTCACCAGAACAGTCATTAAATATCGCTTTTCAACTGGAATTTTCAAGTGTTTTACTGCAATCTTAATCTACTTTTAATGTCCAATGTCCATGTGATCTATGGAGCAAATTCATTATAAATCCATGTTGAATTTAATCAATAAGTATTTCATTTTTTTCTCAAAAAATTCAAGCAAAAAGTGTTACAGGACATCGCTATTGTAGTCTTTTTTTTTATTAGTGTGAGTAAACGCTGATAATGAGCAGCAAAGAAGCTGCACTTAACTCCAGCGTTAATGTCGCTGTTTATGACAAAATGATCAGATCAGTGCAATAAACATGCAAGCAAAAAAATCTGTGTTTCATAATATACTAATAAAGGAAGTGATATAGAACCATGTGACACTGTGCTCAATACCGAATAAACAAACTAAATCTGTGCCTCAAATTACATACTCATGTACTATTCTAGAGCATTATTTACCCCTGCTACTGTCTGATACATAAACCCTTTAGTAACGTGTGGTCTTTTGCATGTGTATTTAAAATCTTGGAGTCATTTGGAGGTCATTTTCTAGGACTCCTCCTTACATAAGAGTTAATAAATGGAGGTTATAAAAAGAGCAGAATGCACAGTTAGAGCTCGACCTCAGTATTTCAATCATCTGCACTTGTGATTGGTTGTGACCTTTCAGTTATGATCATATTATCGTAAACATTGTTTCATTGATCTGGTTTTTAAAGAAATGATGTATTTTTCTGCCAGGAGCCTCCAGGAAACATCTGCAGCACCATCACCAGCACACTGAAGGCTCTTCTGAAAGACAAAAGTCTGACTTTCCAGAAGAGCAGTTGGTATGGTGATGATCTCTGTCCTGCTGCCTGGAACTACGTATTCAGCCTGGACCTTCTCTGTGCACAACTGGGCTGGATTTGGACCGTGTCCCATGTTATACGGTACTGAATGTGAAACTGCTTCAACGTGTTTAA
>JAAIIK010016961.1:0-10195 GCA_014706435.1 Silurus glanis | reverse complement strand
TCACCTGCTACACTCAGGTGTTCATTCATACTCTATTCATACAGTCTACATAGAAATGAACTGCTGAGCTTTAAAGGCTTTTGTTCTACATGTTTGGATATTGATATTGAGTTAACATTCATATTGATGACCAGGTAGCAGACAAGCTCTTGTTTTACAGTCATGACCATTCATATTGATGTGCGGTCATTCCAATCCCAACAATTCACACACACACACACACACACACACACACACACACACACCTTTTCAATTCAATTCAATTCATTTTTATTTGTATAGCACTTTTAACAATGAACGTTGTCTCAAAGCAGCTTTACACAGATAATGTGGTGATTAAAAGTGAATATGTTCTTTATAAGTAAGTTTGTCCCTGATGAGCAAGCCGGTGGCGACTGTGGCAAGGAAAAACTCCCCGAGATGGCATAAGGAAGAAACCTTGAGAGGAACCAGACTCAAGAGGGAACCCATCCTCATCTGGGTTGCACCGAATGTCCATTTATAACAGATAAACGATGTTGAGGTGCAGTGATGATGATCAGAAGCGAAAAGTAGTCCTGAGTCAGTGTAGGAGACTGTTGTCATTAACTACAGTCCAAATCCATCCTCAAAGCTCCTGTTCTTACTCCGGAATTTCATGGAACCACCCAAGGTGTTAATGAGAAACCGTCCCAAGTTGCACAAAGTGGCCTCCAGTCGAAGAGAACACTATCCAGAGGCAGGCCTGGATGAATTGGGAGGGGAGAGGGGCAGGAACAGTGGTCACTGGAACCTCAGGAGCATGTTTAACTCGACCGAGAGAGAGAGAGAAGAGTGGTGACAGGAAGAGAAGGATATGGATTATTATGTGTCTTTATTGTTTTATGAAAGTTAATATCACTGTGCAGTTTGGACTCCGACAAGACTCGCTATGGCAGCATAACTAAAAGGGAGAACCAGAAGGTAACACCAACATGAGGGATCTCTGGTATAAGAGACGACCCACAACACCACCGTCAACAAACCTGAGTGAACGTGTGGGAATGAGGAGACGACAGCATCCAAATATCCCAGTTCACCAAACACTCGATATCCATAATCCCTCCAGATCTGTGCCTTTACCTAAGAAAAAAAAAATCTACTGATAAAAGACTTGACTAAATAAATATGTTTTCAGCCTCGACTTGAACACTGAGACTGTGTCTGAGTCCCGAACACTGATTGGAAGGTTGTTCTATAACTGTGGGGTTTATAAGAGAAAGATCTGCCCCCTGCTGGACTCTTCATTATTTGAGGAACCAACAAATAGCCTGCACCTTTTGATCTAAGTAGGCGTGGAGGATCATACTGGTACAGAAGTTCACTCAGATACTGTGGTGCAAGACTGTTAAGTGCTTTATACGTCAGTAGTAGTATTTTATAATATAATAGTATTTTATAAGCAGTGTAGATGATTAAAACAGGGCTGATGTGCTCATATTTTCTAGATCTAGTGAGGACTCTTGCTGCTGCATTCTGAACTAACTGAAGCTTATTTCTGCACTTACTCCAACACCCAGACAGTAAAGCGTTACAGTAGTCTAATCTAGATGTTACAAAAGCATGAACTAGTTTTTCTGCATCCTGTAACGACATCATATTTCTAATTTTAGCAATATTTCTAAGGTGAAAGAAGGAGATCCTGGTAATATTATTCACGTGAGCCTCAAAGGAAAAACTCGGGTCAATAATCACACCAAGGTCTTTGACTGCTGTACACACTGAGACAGAAACACCATCAGAATCAGAAAGTTTACTTATTGATGCATGTGTTCCTAGTAAAATTACTTCCATCTTATCTGCGTTGAGCAGAATAAAGTTATAATATATATATTATTCTGTCTAATGTCCTTTACACACTCCTCAACATTGTTAAGCTGATCGCTCTCATCTGGCTTTGCTGAAATATACAGCTGTGTATCATCAGCATAGCAATAGAGGCGATTACCATGTTTATGTATAATTTCACCCAGAGGCAGCATATTTAACGAGAAAAGCAGTGGGTCTAAGACAGATCCTTGAGGAACACCAAACTTTACCTCAGAGAGTGTGGAGAACTCACCATTTACATCAACAATCTGATAGCGATCAGTCAAATAAGACCTGAGCCAAGAGAGAGCTGTTCCCTTTATTCCAACAACGTTCTCAAGTCCAGCAAGCAGGAGATTATGATCAATGGTGTGAAAAGCTGCAGGTCGAGCAAAACAAGTAAAAAGACAAAACCCTGATCAGAGGCCAATAACAGTCATTTACCACCTTAACTAGCGCCATCTCTGTGCTATGATGAGGCCGAAATCCTGACTGATACATTTCATAAATGTTATTCAATTCAATTCAATTCAATTCATTTTTATTTGTATAGCGCTTTTAACAATGAACATTGTCTCAAAGCAGCTTTACACAGATAATGCGGTGATTAAAAATGAATATGTTCTTTATGAGTAAGTTTGTCCCTGATGAGCAAGCCGGTGGCGACTGTGGCAAGGAAAAACTCCCCAAGATGGCATAAGGAAGAAACCTTGAGAGGAACCAGACTCAAGAGGGAACCCATCCTCATCGGGTTACACCGAATGTCCATTTGTAGCAGGTATACAATGTTGCGGGGTACAGTGATGATGATCAGAAGCGAACTGTATTCCTGAGTCAGTGTAGGAGACTGTTGACATCAACTACAGTCCAATCCATCCTCAAAGCTCCCGTTCTTACTCCGGAATTTCATGGAACCACCCAAGGCGTTGATGACAAACCGTCCCCAGCTGCACAGAGTGGCCTCCAGTTGAAGAGAACACTATCCAGAGGCAGGCCTGGACGAAGTGGGGAGATCCACAGAGGGGAGAGGGGCAGGAACAGTGGTCACTGGAGCCTCAGGAGCATGTTCAACTCGACCGAGAGAGAGAGAGAGAGAGAGAGAGAGAGAGAGAGAAGAGAAGGATATGGATTATTAAGTGTACCTATTGTTGTATGAGAGTTAAAGTCACTGTGCAGTTTGGACTCCGGCAAGACTCGCTATGGCAGCATAACTAAAAGGGAGAACCAGAAGGCAACACAGACATGAGGGATCTCTGGGATAAGAGACGGCCCACCACACCACCATCAACAAACCTGAGTGAACGTGTGAATGTGAGGGGACGACAGCATACAAATAACCCAGTTCACCAAACACTCTATATCAATGTTCCCTCCAGATCTGAGCCTTTACCTGAGAAAAAAATCTACTGATTAAAGGCTTGACTGAATAAGTAAGTTTTCAACCTCGACTTGAACACTGAGACTGTGTCTGAGTCCCGAACACTGATAGGAAGGCTGTTCCATAACTGCAGGGCTTTATAAGAGAAAGATCTGCCCCCTGCTGTAGTCTTCATTATTTGAGGAACCAACAGATAGCCAGCACCTTTTGATCTAAGTAGGCGTGGAGGATCATACTGGTACAGAAGTTCACTCAGATACTGCGGTGCGAGACCGTTAAGTGCTTTATACGTCAGTAGTAGTATTTTATAATCAGTGTGAGATTTGATTGGGAGCCAGTGTAGACTGATTAATACAGGGGTGATGTGGTCATATTTCCTAGATCTAGTGAGGACTCTTGCTGCTGCATTCTGAACCAACTGAAGCTTATTTATGCACTTTATGCACTATTCCTCAGTAGATGTGAGCAGAACTGCTGTGCTACAACCTTTAGTTGGGCAGCTGACATCTGTGAAGCTCAGGTTTCTTACGTGTAAGAAATAAACTTACACGTTTCTATACAAAGTTAACACAAAACAAAACAAAGGATGATTTGTAGACAGAGGTAAAAACCCAGTCAAGATTTTAAGAAAATGTGTGAATATTGCGGTGGATGATCTGTTGCATTGTTATGTTAAAGTGCACAATCAGGGGATTTCTTTTAAGAAAAAACAATGTGGGCTTCATAAATAATTGGAGCAATTTTGAGGGCAAGGCTGGCCTGTTAGGGCTGGACGGTATCCATCCCACTTGGGAAGGTGCTGCTCTCATATCTTGCAGTATAGGTCATAGTTTCAGAACAGCACTAGTTAACAAGTGACTGTCCAGAGCCAAGGCCAGGGAGCAGACAGACAGGCTAAACCGACCATCTGCTAGCTGCACAGAGTCGTCACTCAGGATCCACCATATTGAGACTGTGTCTGTCCCCTGAGCGAAACCAAAATATAGGAATTCTCAGAAAGTCTGTTTAAGTAACCTGATTAACATTAAATTAAATAGGACGGAACGCACAGCCAGCACCTCTGATCTAAAGATAGGATTGTTGAATATTAGATCTCTCACATCAAAAGCGCTTACTATAAACGAAATTATTACCGACTAGGAATTTAAAATAATGTGTTTGACAGAAACGTGGATTAAACCGAATTAGTACGTAGCATTGAATGAAGCGAGTCCTCCTGGGTATAGTTACATACACCAACCCCGTCTAAATGGCAGAGGAGGCAGAGTCACAGCTATTTATAATAATAATCTGAGGGTCACACAAAAGACTAAACACAAATGTAAAACATTTGAAGTTCTATACACCAAAATAAAATATTCAGTGTCCAAAAGCAGGTCCAGTCAGTCAATTCCACTAATTATTATTTATAGACCGACTCTGACTTTCTAATAGAATTTGCAGATTTCATCACAAATTTTGCAACTTCTTTACACAAAGCATTAATTGTTGGTGACTTTAATATTGATTTTGATAATCAGGAAGACTCCTTAAGAGCAGCAGTTGTGTCCATTCTAGATTCAGTTGGAATTAATCAGAATGTTATAGGACCCAATCATAGTGGAGACACTATTGATTTGTTGTTAACATTTGGATTGAAAAATAAAAAATTTAGTCATAATTCCACAGTCTGAAGCTATTTCAGACCATTATCTCATCTCTTTTAAAATCTGCCTTAGTCATTGCATTACTACCTCACCACGTTATCGTGTTAAGCGTACTTTCACGTCAGTTACAGCAGCGCGTTTTATTAATAATCTTCCAGAAATTACGATATTAGATAGATCTCCGTCTGACCCCACAGAGCTCAACTGGGCCACTAAATACCTAGAATCAACGTTACGTTATACTCTAGATCAGACATGGCCAAACTACGGCCCGCGGGCCACACACGGCCCGTTGGGTTTATTAATCCGGCCCGCCAAACGTGACCAAATTATATTAAAATAGGTATGGGTAAACCCTGTTCAATTTACCTTTCCCCTGTAATGCCCACGTTTCCCCAAAAGATGGCGCACTTCAGCTACATTGACCTTGTTCGCGTGTATTACTCTCTTCTTCTCTTATGAGCCCTTCTGCAAAAATGATCTTATCAAAGAAAAGAAAAGTGGATAGTGAGCGCCAAGTGTTTAATACGGAGTGGACAACAAAATATTTTTTCACTGAGGTCCGATCAAAAAGCCCCTCACAGATCCAGGTTAACTGACCAACACCTCGGATCTATCCTGAGAATTGCCACAACAAAACTTACTCCAGACTTTGATGAACTGGCAAAACAAGGAGTTCAACAACACTGTTTCTACTGAAACTGAACTTGAGTTTTTATGCTGTGTTTATTGATGCACTGGAAAAAAAAAAAAGAATCAACAAGTTGTTGATGTTTTGGCACTTGATGAAACTGAATTTGTGTTTTTCTGCTGTGTTTATTCAACTGAAATTTAATAAATTAATTATTAATTTAATTAATGCATTTGGAAAACAATTTGTACAATGAGCCATGCATATTCATGCTTTGCTACATGTTACAGGCCAAATCTTTAATGTCATATATATATATATATATATATATATATCCTGGCCCGGCACCTCTTTCAAATTTTAGAACCCATTGTGGCCCATGAGTCAAAAAGTTTGCCCACCCCTGCTCTAGATGATGGAGCTCCCCTTAAGACCAAAATGATCAGGGAGAAAAAATCAGCACAGTGGTATAATGATCATACACACACCTTAAAACAGACCACTCGGAAATTAGAACGTAAATGGCGTCAAACAAAATGAACAGTATTTCAAATAGCATGCAAGGAGAATCTCCAGAGTTCTAGAAAATCTCTTAGTGCTGCTGATCAGCATATTTCTCCACCCTCATAGAAAATAACAAGCAGAATCCTAGATTTTTATTCTGTACTGCAGCAAAATGAACAGGAAAAAAAAGCACTGCACTCACATGCACACCATCAATAGGTAGTAATGATTTCATGAACTTTTTTGATAATAAAGTTGAAAACATCAGGCAAGAAATCCAGACAGTTAAAATAAATCCAAACTATTTTATAAATAACCCTGTAGACAGCAGTGTCATTATAACAGACCATCAATTACAAAGTTTTACTCCTATTCAAGAGAACGACTTCATTTCATTTATTTCCTCATCAAAATCATCAACCTGCATTCTCGATCCCTCGCCTACAAGTTTCCTCAAACAGATCATTCCAGAGGGAATTAAACCTGTTTTAAAATAATAAACTCTTCCATCAGCACTGGTTTTGTACCTAAATCCTTCAAACTGCAGTTATCAACCCCCTAATTAAGAAACCTGACGTTCACCCTGTCACCTGTCCAACTACAGTCCAATATCAAACCTCCTCTTTATCTCCAAGATTCTAGAAAAGGTTGTAGCACAGCAGTTCTGCTCACATCTACTGAGGAAAAACATTTATGAAATGTATCAGTCAGGATTTCTGCCTCATCATAGCACAGAGACGGCGCTAGTTAAGGTGGTAAATGACTGTTATTGGCCTCTGATCAGGGTTTTGTCTCTTTACTTGTTTTGCTCGACCTCAGTGCAGCTTTTCACACCATTGATCATAATCTCTTGCTTGCTGGACAAGAGAATGTTGTTGGAATAAAGGGAACAGCTCTCTCCTGGCTCAGGTCTTATTTGACTGTTCGCTATCAGTTTGTTGATGTAAATGGTGAGTTCTCCACACTCTCTGAGGTAAAGTTTGGTGTTCCACAAGGATCTGTCTTAGGCCCACTGCTTTTCTCTTTATATCTGCTGCCTCTGGGTGAAATTATTCATAAACATGGGATTAGATTCCATTGCTATGCTGATGATACACAGCTGTATATTTCAGCAAAGCCAGATGAGAAAGATCAGCTTAACAATGTTGAGGAGTGTGTAAAGGACATTAGATAGTGGATGCTTGATAACTTTCTTCTGCTCAAATAAACTCAAATAAGACAGAAGTACTTTTACTAGAACCATGTGCATCTAGAGGTAAACTTTCTGATTACGTAGCATCTCTGGATGGTGTTTCTGTTCCTGTAAATAATATTACCAGGATCTCCTTTTTTCACCTTAGAAATATTGCTAAAATTAGAAATATGATGTCGTTACAGGATGCAGAAAAACTAGTTGATGCTTTTGTAACATCTAGATTAGACTACTGTAACGCTTTACTGTCTGGGTTTTGGAGTAAGTGCAGAAATAAGCTTCAGTTAGTTCAGAATGCAGCAGCAAGAGTCCTCATGAGATCTAGAAAATATGAGCACATCAGCCTTGTTTTAATCATCTACACTGCTCCCAATTACATCTCACACTGATTATAAAATACTACTAGTGACGTATAAAGCACTTAACGCTCTCACGCCGCAGTATCTGAGTGAACTTCTGTATCCCAGTTTACCACCATCACTGATCACCATCACTGCACCTCAACATCGTTTATCTGTAATAAATGGACATTCAGTGGCACCCAGATGAGGACGAGGTTCCCTCTTGAGTCTGGTTCCTCTCAAGGTTTCTTCTTTCTGCATCTCAGGGAGTTTTACTTTGCCACAGTCACCACCGACTTGTTCATCAGGGACAAACTTACACTCATAAAGAACATCTTCATTTTTATCACCACATTATCTGTGTAAAGCTGCTCTGAGACAATGTTCTTTGTTAAAAGTAAAAAACAAATAAACATGAATTGAATGGATTCTTATTATGCTGCTGACTGCAGTTCACACTGACTTAAGTAAGTTACACTGCACCAGCTTAATCAGCGCACACACACACACACACACACACACACACACACACACACACTCCATTGTTTATCCGTTAATCCTGCCAGCATTCTCCAACCTCCATATGCCTGTGGTCAGCATGAGGCTTTACTGCAATGCACGCATACACACTCACACACACTCACACACTGCAGTAAACACACACTGTGCCAGATTTCATCACAGATCATAACAACACTGATTCAGTCACCTGCATGTAAAGGAGTGTATTTTTTTTATCCATTTACATGTTTTTAACCTCTACACAGAAACAGCGTTACAAACTTTGTGTGCAGTTAACAATAAAAATATCTTAATCTTTTTCTTACACACAAGCCAGCATCTGTCTTAACATCCTACATATAACTACAGATAAGTTTCATATGCCATTTCCTTAATAGTCGCCAGTCGCCACCGACTTGTTCATCAGGAACAAACTTACACTTATAAAGAACATCTTATTCATTTTTATCACCACATTTTATGTGTAAAGCTGCTTTGAGACAATGTTCATTGTTAAAAGTGCTATACAAATAAAAATTAATTGAATTGAATTGAATTAATAGTTACACCATTACATTCACAGAACTAAAATCTATAACTGACAGGTCTATGAGAAGAATCATTTGTGGAGGACTATAAAGGGGCTTGAGGCAGACCGCCATGGGTTAGAATGTCTTGTTGGTCAGGAAAGGACTAATGAAGCGCAGAGCAATCCTCCTGGAGGCTGCCCTCAAGGAAGGGTCTCCGATGGGCACTCAGGCTTTCTGGCTGACTTGATGATGAAGAGGTGGAGCAACGCCCTCTGTGAGGATCAGAGGTGGGGCGACGTCCTTAGCAGGGCTAGAGAGCAGAGTGACGACCCCAGCATGGCAGAGAGGCTTGGAGTCTTGGTAATGGAGCAGGACAAGGAGGCTTACCCCGCAGTGGGGCATGCTTGGCAGAGCAGACCGGCAGGTTGGGAGAGCTTGGTGATACCCCCAGCCAGGCAGGAAGACTGAGCGATGCTCTTTGCAAGAATCCCAGGCTGGGCGACCCCTCTGTGGGGCTGCAAGCCTGTGCAAAACCGTGGCAGGGCTACCCTTTACTGTCCTTTACAGTCCTAAAGGTGGGGGGCCTAGGTGAGAAGAGCCTGCCGGTTTTAGTGTGTCCTTGGGGTCCATGTAATAGCCAGATTATTCTGTCAGTGGCATGATGGATGGGAGGACCCAAAATGCAGAACGCAGACAGGGGTGTGGTGAAAGCAGTCTCCATTAAGTGCAGCAGCCAGAAGTGAGAGTAAACAGATCCAAAACTTTCAAAAGTGAACACACCAGAAAACTGAGTAGTGTAGGACAGAGCAAAATCACAGTCCGAAAATTCAAATCAACAGAGACCGGCAAGCAGAGCAATACAGGGCAGACAGAATCAGAATTCAAAAGCACAAATCAAAACACAGTCCAAAGTCAGGTAACAGGGAAAGCAATGCATAACAAGGATAAGAGACAGGTCGGGCACAGGAAGTGGAGCAGGCAGGATGGTGAGATAAATCCCAGTGACACAAGGAGCCGGTGAGATAAACTAGAAAAGAGTAAAAGTTGTTTTTTTGTGTTCTTAAAAAAAGAGTGCATAAGAAGTGGGTACTGACAAACCCAAAAGATTCTTACAAAGTGCTCCAAATAACCCTATCTGTATTCAGATTTGAACCTAAAATTTAAACCTCCTAACGCTGCCTGCAGTGCCATCATGGGGTTGGAATTCTTACTCTGACAGCTTATCAAACTCAGCTCCAGTTCAGTATCAGTCCCAACTACAACTCTTGTGCATGACTTTTATTAAAAAATCCTGCTCACACACGTCACATTGATGTTCACATGTTTAAGTTAATGTTCATTTTAATATTCACAATAATGAGCTTTATATCTGACAAAATGATCTTATCCAGACAAAAGTACACACTTGCCCCTCATTGTTACAGAGTTCCCCCACCATATACCCCCTCTTACTTACATCTGTTTAGAACACACGTGTTTAGAACAAATCTTTTCAGATATATACAGTATAGACAGAAACGAGTTGATTGTAATAAAGATAAATGAGGCTCTTTTCTCTCTTATGTGCACAAACACACTAATGAAACACAGAACTCTCACTGTCCCACACTCCTCTCACTGTCTCCTCTCACTGTCTCACACTCCT
>JAAIIK010016914.1:7377-18443 GCA_014706435.1 Silurus glanis | reverse complement strand
CTCTCCAGTGTTCTGTATTGTTGAAAGATTTATGATCAAACTCTTGATGTCACCCAAATGAGGATGGGTTCCCCTTTTGAGTCTGGTTCCTCTCAAGGTTTCTTCCTCATAACATCTAAGGGAGTTTTTCCTTGCCACAGTCGCCACGGCTGCTCATCAGGGATAAACACACACCATTCACCTTCACTGTTGATTTCTGTAAAGCTGCTTTGAGACAATGTGTGTTGTGAAAAGCGCTATAGAAATAAACTTGACTTGACTTGACATGTATGTTGACGTGAGATGTACTGAAATCTAGGAAAGGATCAGGGTCTGCGTTTTTTGCTTTTACTTCTGAATAAGAAATAAAACAAAGCGAACAAGTATCATGTTTTCAGTGTGATCTTTATTACTTGACTGGAACGCTCAGTAAAATACATTCCATCATGACTTTGTTGTGTTGTTACTTCGCAGGTGGTTCAGCGATAGCTTCAGCAGGGAGGACTTGAGCAGCAGCAGCAGCAGCTGCAGCTTCAGCAGTGGCAGCGGCCTGAGCAGCAGCTGCTCCGGCAGCGGCAGCCGCAGCAGACGCAGCAGATGCGGCGGCTGCGGCAGCGGCAGCAGAGGAAGAGGAAGAGGAAGAAGCACCGATGGTAATGGAGCTCTTGAGGTTAGGAATCAAGACACTGATGAAACAGAGAAGAACAACAATGTTAGATTGTTTACCTTACTGTATAAATCATTCATTTATGGACTATGAATGTATACATTCTCTTATCTTTTCTAGCCAGGAGAAAACTGGTAAATAAAAACAAAAACACCTCTCGACTAGTGAAAGTTTCCTCAACAAAAGGCTCCTTCTTACTTTCCTCTTTACTCAGCATGAACACAGCACAAATCAAACACATGTAGACTAGCAGAGACAGTCCAAGAATTTAATTGGATTTCTAAAGATTGAATTTACCTTCCGCTCGCCCCTATGTCCAACAATCTCCGGTACTCAGCAATCTCCAGCTCCAGTCTTGTCTTTATGTCCAGCAGCATCTGATAGTCACGACCTTGTCGCTCCATATCAGCACGAAGCTGCATGAGCTGTTCCTCCAGACTCGTCACCTTTGTAAATACAGAAATGTATTTAGTCAATTGGTATTGTTCTTGGCATGTTTATATGTTTACTACTGATAACAGAGTTTCCAAAATGCTAAGGTAAAGCAACAAGGCTTCAATCTGAAGTCCCACACATTTCACCATAACACATGAATCCCCAATGCCTGCTGTGTGAGATACGACTCGGACACAGGCTGCACCAAAATCTCATTGAAAGAAATAACAAAAACTTTGATAAACACAGCTCTTGGTAGAATTAAATATTTTAGTGAATTTAATGATTAAATATTTAGAGTTATGGCATTTGGAAAAAAAGACAAAATCCTGAATGACTTACAATTATTACAATTATTCATTAAGCAGTTAAGAGCTTTCTCAAGGGTCCACAAGTGCAGTGCTGGGACTTGAACTTGTGATGCTCTGATCAGAACAACTGAGCTACTACTTTATCTCTCTGCAGCATCACTCTGTCGATTCATTACACTTAAACAGTCTCTGATGAAGAGCTCTGCCTGAATGTACATCTCTGGATATTTGTTACACAAATGTTTTAAATGGGGAAACTATAAGAAACATACTTATAGGCACTAAACGTATACATTATACACTCTTTTATACATCTTAATAACCGCTTTATCTCTGTTAAGCTACTTTAAAACCTTTAACTTTGAGAAAATGTTAATTGTTAAAAATGCTACATGAAATTAAAATGAAATGAACTGTGATTGGACAGAATGCTTTAAATAAGGTGCAAAAACAAACAAAAACATCTCAGCATTTATTGCACAGTATGCTGTGTTTGTTGCTCCTGTACAACTTCTCCTAATGATGATTTGTAGATCTCTCAAAGCAGCAGAGCCTCATAACCAAATGCCAGTCAGAGAAATATGTGATATCTCAAACATAAACATAAACATTTCTGTATTCATATATTGAAATATATTGTTTATAAACCCAGCCAGCCTGCTAACATCACTTCCTTTTTTAACTCTTAGCTTAGCTCTAGGAATCTCACCACCGGCCAGGTGGATTCAAAAGTTCCAAAAAACCCTCTTCAGTCTTGTGTGTCCTACACTAAATATATTTTATATTGTATCGTTACCTGACTCTGGTATTTGGTTTCTAAATGACTCTGCATAATATTTACACACATTTCATTAATCTTTAACAATATTATAGAGAGAATCTTTTCTCATTGTTGACTTCAAAGACTGCTCCTCCAGACTCACCTGCAACTGGTATCCTGACAGCTGCTGAGCGTAGAAACTCTGTGTTTCTGACAGTTTTGCTCCCAGCGATGTTTTCTGAAGTGAAGCAATGTGGCGAGTATTTAGTAAATGTTTATTTGGTAATCATTTGTAATGTTTATTCTGAAATGTAAGTCTCACCACGGCCAGGACCGACTGGAGCTCGAGCTCCAGACTCTGCACTTTACTTCTCTCTGTAGTCATTTCTGTTTGAGTTGTTGATGTGGTCTGTGTGCTGGAAACATCCTGTTTCAGGGTCTCCAACTGCCAATGGAAAAGAGTTCAAGTTTATTTACCATAATGTAAAACATACACAGATCTCCTCATGGACAGGCAGAGTTTTAATTCCAGCACTTCCAAATAAATGCTTTGAACCCACCTTGCCCTTGAACCAGTTCTCGACCTCTCTCCGGTTCTTGGCAGCAATGGTCTCATAGTGATCACGAATGTCATCCAGCACACTTGTGAGATCTTGCTGTGGTGCAGCATCCAGCTCCACATGAATCTGTCCACTCATCTGGCTGCGTGTGCTCACCATTTCCTTAAAATACATTAAAGTTGGAGCAGATGGTTCAGTTGCTGTTCTCCATAATTTCTTCTTTTATGGCACACAAGAGTATCTAAATAGTTTGTAAAAATCTCCACCTGCACCTTTCCTTTCTGTTATGTAAAAAGAATTCTTCTATTTAGTGTTTGGTCTGCTCCAACACCAAACACCTGCTTCATAACATTTTCCTGACAGATATAAACACACAGCATTTTGTTTGCTTGGAGAGCTTCATTACCTCCTCATGGTTCTTCTTGAGGTAAACCATATCATCACGCAGTGTGTCGATCTGCAGAGTGAGCTCTTTCGTGCTCAGGTAGATCTCATCTAACAGCCTCTTCAGCCCAGAGATATCGGCTTCAACTGACTGACGCAGGGCCAACTCATGCTCATACCTGTGTACAGATATTGTGTGCTAATTTCTTTCAAAGTATACATTCATTTCATCTCATAATCTATTAAAAAATGTGTTTTAAAATATGATTTAAGGTCTCACTTAGTTCTGAAGTCATCTGCAGCCAAAGTGGCATTGTCAATGTTAAGCTGGACATGACCTTTCACCCTAATGGCCTCCAGAATCTGAAAAAAAAGCATAAAATGACAACATACCATGTAAAGTAAATCCATATACCATGTATTCCAACATGGTGCAGAAGAAACACTAAACAAATTAAAATGTACAAAGTACTTTCACATAAAAAATGACAAGTGATTGAAAGGAGTGTGAGCCAGTCACAATTTCTAATATTTTCCAGTGTTGCTACAGCAAAAGACATAATAATAATAATAATAATAATAATAATACTGATAATAATAAATACTGATAATAAAAATACTCTAATAATAGAATAGAAATATTTACATTGGCCTGGAGCTCATTGATGGTAGTTAAGGAGTCGCTGTAGTCCCGTGCAGTAGGTGAAGTCCTGCTGTCCACAAACTGACTGATCTTAAGCTCAAACTCTGCATTGGCCTTTTCCAGCAAACACACCTTCTTCAGGTAGGAGGCCAGGCGGTCATTAAGGATCCTCATGGTGAACTTTTCATTGCCCAGGATGCCAACTTCTGCTCCCCCACCTACACCTCCAAACCCAGCACCACTTCCAAAGCCAGCACCACTTCCAAAGCCAGCACCACTTCCAAAGCCAGCACCACTTCCATACCCAGCACTACCTCTATACCCAGCACTAAGACCTGCCAAAGAGCTTGATCGTAAAAGTGTAGCAGAGCTTGCACCAAGACCTGCACTGTAACCTGCACCAAGGCCTGCACCAGAGCTGAAGCCTCCAACAACACCACCTCTAGATGCACCAACCTGCATAGACCGAGAGGCTTTGGAGATTTGAACCCCAGAGCTACCTGCCCCACCACATACACTTGCAGACCAACCCCTTCTTCCTCTGCCACCACCCAGGGATTGGGACCCTGATCCTAAGCTACTCTGTGCTGTGAAGCTGTAGGCCATGCTGATGGAGGCTTGTTGGTCTTACTCTGGAGAGTGAGTGAGGATTAGAAGTTTAGCAGTCTTTTATACTCTATCTGAATATTTAACCTGAAAATGAACAGTTGAGGTTCCCATGGATTTGCTAATTGATTGTTATGTAACATATCTTGAAGGTAGACTTACACTCTGTTAGGGGCATGTATGGTGCCACCTCTCACTACAGGGGTATTTGCTCCGAATCCAAATTCCTCAAGGGTAGATGTCAGAGTAAAGAGACAATAGAAATAGACTTTTATTTGTGATTCTTTCATCTCCCCGATAGAGAGACCTTTCTTACGTTTGAGAAGAGAGAAAGATCACAGCAATGCAAATGTATGGAATTTGCATCTTTCTGCTAAAGCCTGTGCCAATCTCACCTTTAACAGGAGCTTTTACAGTTAATTAGGGAACGAGTGCCCCGAGATCTTGCACAATCATTGTACTCATTTTTCCATCAAAATTCACTACCAGTCATAAGTTTGGACATGTCTTATTCAATGTTTTATCTTTGTTGTCTTTCTATTCTTTTAAACAAAAATCGTTAAAAAACTCGTTTGATTCTTCACAGTAACCACCTTTTGCTTTGATGAGAGCTTTGCACACTTTTTGCATTCTCTGATAAACCTCATGAGGTCATCACCTCTGGTCACATAACTGGTCTCCACTATTCCAGATCATCTGATGCAGCACTCCATCACTCTCCTTCTTGAACAAACATCTCTTACTGAAACTAGAGGTGTGTTTGGGGTCGTTGTTTTGTTGGAAAACAAACAAATGATGCTCCCACTAAGTGTAAACCAGATGTGATGACTACATGTCGATGCAGAATGCTGTGGTACCCATGCTGGTTAAGTGTGTCAAGTCAAGTCAAGTCAGAGGCTTTTATTGTCATATATACATATCAAGTCAAGTCAAGTTTATTTCTATAGCGCTTTTCACAACAGACATTGTCTCAAAGCAGCTTTACAGAAATCAACAGTGAAGGTGAATGGTGTGTGTTTATCCCTGATGAGCAGCCGTGGCGACTGTGGCAAGGAAAAACTCCCTTAGATGTTATGAGGAAGAAACCTTGAGAGGAACCAGACTCAAAAGGGGAACCCATCCTCATTTGGGTGACATCAAGAGTTTGATCATAAATCTTTCAACAATACAGAACACTGGAGAGTGAGAACTAACATGAGCACTGGAGTATAAGATTATAAGTAAATGTTCTTTCTACAGTCTTTGGTATAAAAGTAGGAGCTACTGAGATCAACATTTGTGATCATATATATATATATATATATATATATATATATATATATATATACATACACAGTGGTACACAGTACACACAGTCCTCCGGAACCCTGGTGCTACACTAAACAACAACACAGAGCTACAACACAATACAAGCTACATAAAGTGCATCGAGTGCAACCGAGTGCAAACAGTGCAGACGAAAAACAGTACAGACAGACAGTGCAGACAGACAACACAAGACAACACAAGACAAGACACAAAACCCAATATAGCACCGACCAGTAAACCTACTGTATACTCTGATTATACAGTACTGTGTGAGGAGAACTGTAAACACTATACCCGGGAGAGAATATAAACAGACACAATGTAAAGACAGCATGTAAACAGTGTAAGAGTGTCGATACAGTGAAAGGTGCAAAGAACAGCAGGTAAACTGTGTAGTACGGTAAAGTATAAATAATAATAAATAAATGGTGGTGGAATGGATTGAGATGAGTAATGAGTGTGTGTTAAGTGTTAAGTCCAGGTTGTACAGTTCAGTAACACACATTGAGTGTGTGTGTGTGTGTGTGTGTGTGTGTGAGTGTAAGTTCCCTTTTAGTTCTGTGTATTAAGTAGCCTAATGGCTTGCGGGAAAAAAGCTCTTGCGATCCGAGACGGTGCAATTCCCAAACCAGGCAGTGATGCAGCTGCTCAGGATGCTCTCAATGGTCCCTCTGTAGAACATGGTCAGGATGGGGGGAGGGAGATGAGCTTTCCTCAGGCTTCTCAGGAAGTAGAGACACTGGGCTGGGCTATTGGTGATGGAGCTGGTGTTGAGTGACCAGGTGAGGTTGTCCGCCAGATGAACACCAAGGAATTTTGTGCTCTTGACGATCTCCACTCAGGATCCATCAATAATCAGTGGAGCTTGGGCGCTCTGTGCTCTCCTGAAGTCCACAACCATCTCTTTGGTTTTGTCAACGTTCAGAGACAGGTTGTTGTCTCCCCACCAGGCAGTTAAGCGTTGCACCTCCTCTCTGTATGCTGACTCATCGTTCTTGCTGATTAGACCCACCACGATCGTGTCATCGGCAAACTTGACGATGTGGTTCGAGCTGTGCATTGCTACACAGTCGTGAGTCAGCAGAGTGAACAGCAGTGGGCTGAGCACACAGCCCTGAGGGGCCCCAGTGCTTAGTGTGGTGGTGCTGGAGATGCTGTTCCCGATCCGGACTGACTGAGGTCTCCCAGTCAGGAAGTCCAGGATCCATTTGCAGAGGGAGGTGTTCAGGCCCAGTAGGCTCAACTTCTCAATCAGGTGCTGAGGAATGATTGTGTCGATTGCTGAGCTGAAGTCAATGAACAGCATTCGCACATATGAGTCCTTGTTGTCCAGGTGGATGAGGGCCAAATGGAGGGTTGTGGAGATGGCATCGTCTGTGGAACAGTTTGATTGATACGCAAACTGCATGGGGTCCAGGGAGGGTGGAAGCTGGGTCTTAATGTGCCTCATGACGAGCCTCTCGAAGCACTTTATCACGATGGGTGTGAACGAGACGGGACGATAGTCATTGAGGCAGGAGACAGTAGACTTCTTCAGCACTGGAACAATGGTCGTTGTCTTAAGGCACGTGGGAACAACGTTGCTGCTCAGGGAGATGTTGAAGATGTCAGTGAAGACATCCGCTAGCTGTTCTGCACATTCCCTGAGCACTCTGCCAGGAATGTTGTCAGGTCCAGCAGACTTCCGTGGGTTAACTCTGCATAGAGTTTTCCTCACTTCAGCTGTGGTTAGACAGAGCACCTGGTCAGTGGGAGGAGGGGTGGTCTTCCTCGCCTTCACGTTGTTCTGTGCCTCAAACCGGGCGTAGAAGTTGTTCAGTGCATCTGGGAGGGAGGCATCACGGTCACAAGCAGGTGATGTAGTCTTGTAGTTTGTTATCGCCTGGATGCCCTGCCACATGCGCTGGGTGTCTCCACTGTCCTGGAAGTGGTCATGGATTTTCTTCGCGTGTGCACGCTTCGCCTCTCTGATGGCACGGGACAGTTTGGCCCTTGCTGTTCTTAAGGCCGTCTTGTCCCCTGGTCTGAAGGCAGAGTCTCTTTGTTTTAGCAGCACAAGCACATTTGCAATCATCCACGGCTTCTGGTTGGAGCGTGTAGTGATGGTCTTGGAGATGGTCACATCATCAACGCACTTGCTGATGTAGCTGGTCACTGCTGATGCGTACTCCTCCAAGTTGATGGAATCGCCGTTGGTTGCAGCTTCCCTGAACATGTTCCAGTCAGTGCACTCAAAACAGTCTTGAAGAGCAGAAGTAGCTCCTTCTGGCCAGGTTTTCACCTGTTTCAGAACCGGTGTAGAGCGTCTGACGAGCGGTCTGTATGCTGGAATTAACATAACAGAGCTGTGGTCTGAGTAGCCGAGATGGGGGCGGGGCTCCGCATGATATGCGCCGGGGATGTTTGTGTAAACAAGATCCAGCGTGTTCGCTCCTCTCGTTGCAAAATCCACATGCTGATGGAGTTTAGGGAGCACAGTCCTGAGATTCACATGGTTGAAATCTCCGGCGATAATAAACAATCCGTCGGGGTGAGCATTCTGCAGGTCGCTAATAGCACCATAGAGTTCACACAGTGCCTCCTTAGCATTAGCGCTAGGAGGAATGTACACTCCGACAATGAAAACAGTGGTGAATTCCCGTGGTAAATAAAATGCATCTTACAATCACAAACTCCACTAGCGATGAGCAGTAGCGTGAGACAAGCACAGAGTTCTTGCACCATTCTGTGTTGATATAAACACACACGCCACCACCGCGAGTCTTACCGCACAGAGCTGCGTTTCTGTCGGCACGAAATACGGTTAGTCTGTCTAGCTGGATGGCGGCGTCCGGAACTTCATCATGCAGATTATTTGTTGCATGATGCCTGTACCGTAACAGTGTCTGGTGGTCGTACACATGAACACAGCTGACTCTGGTGTCCATGTATTGTGAAAGATCGGGTTAATATGGTGAAAGCACCATTTTTGGATCCGGAGAGGCCGCTGCGAGCTACTGCCACGCCGCCATCTTGGATCCTCCATTTATAATAAATCACCAACAGTGTCATTAGCAAAACTCCTCCACACCATCACACCTCCTCCTCCATGCTTCACAGTGGAAACCACACATTCAGGAACCTTCCGTTCATCCTCTGTACATCTAACAAAGACACGCCGCTTAGAACCACATTTCTCACATTTGGACTCGTCGGAACAAAACAGTTTTCCACTGATCTAATGTTCATTCCTTGTGTTTCTGGGCCCAAGCAAGTCTCTTCTGTTGTTCTTCTGAAATTATGGTTTCTTTGCCGCAATTCAACCATAAAGATCTGACACACACAGTCTCCTCTGAACAGTGGATAATGAAATTTGTCTGCCACTTCAACTCCAGGAAACATTTACATAAGTCAGAGGCTGGTAATTGTAATAATCTTATCCTGTGCAGCAGAGGTAGCTCAGTGTTCTTTTCCTGAGACGGTCCTCATAAGAGCCGTTTCATCATAAAGAAAATGGTAGTGTATGTTAAGCTTAGCTATGTTCACAGATTAGTTTAATAAGCTGTTGATGCTTAATAAACTGTCAAATCGCCAGATAGCACATTGCCTTTATAGCTACATTTAATCATAGCAATAGAAAAATGTTTAGCATGAAGAGAAAGTCAGTCTTTTGGATTAATAATCTTTTCTCTCACATTTAGCAAATTATGAAACTTACAGTACAGACAGTAGGAACAACCATGAAATTGAGTTTTTTTTAGATCCAGTAATTATTACAATTTGGTGTTGCTTTGTGAAGCTTTCCTCCTACTTTTCCCACATAACATCTAAAATGCTTTAGGCCATACAACTGTACTATGGGAAGAACCTTGTGGAGAATCAGGGGACTTCTCCTAACCAGTTATTCCAGGTTCCATTGTTTTTGCACAAACATAAAAATAATATGGTGCAATCTATTTAACCACCAACAGTTTTCCACAGCATTTCTGTGACATGAACGTAGTTCCATAGGTCACTCAGAATCACTTTTAGGAATCTGAAATGAAAAGCATGCCTCCACAACACTGTAGGCAGAAATGTGAAGGTATTATGTTGGAGAGTCCACCAGTACTGACAGAGCTACACATGCTGCTGAGAAATCAGCGATTCAGACCTCTTCAGTTCAGACCTGCCGATTTATCCTGATACCTTACTTCTGGACGGTGTTCTCAGCAACTGGAAAGCACCCAGTGCGGCTGAAGATGGTTCAAATGAACCAGCAAAAAACCATTAAGATTATCGTGGATCATAAAGTTTTAAAAGCGATGAAGATGGATTTGGACCATAATTAATATAAACAGTCTGCTACAATAGTTTAAGGCTGCAATCACCATGAATAGTTTTACATTTAAGTCTTCATCAGTAAACATGTGACAACTTCAACAATGATGGAGTTATAATGAATGGGCATTTGGTGTCACCTAGATGAGGATGGGGTCCTTTTTGAGTCTGGTCTGAACTTCATATCAAGATTCACACCACCTGCAGATGTGACCAATATTTACTAACAATAACTGGGTCATTATTAGGTTTGTTTTTATGTCCTCTGTCACAAGGTACAACCTATACCTGAAAAGCAAGGAAGGATGAAGCAGCAGACAGAAGTTGGTCTCACCTGGTCATAGAAAAGAAAATCTGAAAAAACACCAAATGGAAGTTCTATGGAAATGCACTGACTGATCTCCCTGGATGAAATGCTGACGTTGAAGATGGACCAAGATTTTCACAAACATATGTCTGAGATAAAGGAATACATTTCTGATTTGTACATAAACATCATTGAAATTTTTATTTTCCATTTAAAGATCTCATTATCTGGACTAATCTCAAATAATCCTAATCAGAAGATTGGTGATACTCTTCCTGCCCAAAAAACATCACCCTCATTTGCTACTGTTCTTGACCATGAAGGTCAGAGGGAATAAAGGCTCCTGACAGGTTCTAAAGAATGATCCACTCCACTCATGGATTTCTGTAAGATGTTTCATTTATGAACATCAGCTGAACTGATTTAAGATCATTGTGTGTGATCTTTCATTCAGTCAGAAGGTTCATGCTTCTGACCATTTACAGTAAACATATTTGTTAGTATGCAATATCCTTAAATAAAACTAAATAAATAACAGTGGATTCCAAACCCCCCAAAAATTTAAATATCAGACTTTATTTTTCTTCCTTTTAATTGATCTTTTCTTGGCAAGAAATCAAGATCTAATCATATAATATAGAAAAGAAAGAAAAAAGTTACAAATAAAATAATAAAAATGTGTGTTGGTTAAAACAGTTTCTACAGTTATGGAAATGATGTGAGTTCAGGTTTGCAGGTTGGGTTTTAGCCCTGGGGGTGGGTGTGTGTGTGTGTGTGTGTGTGTGTGTGTGTGTGTGTGTGTGTGTG
>JAAIIK010016869.1:0-29916 GCA_014706435.1 Silurus glanis | reverse complement strand
CTTCCTTCCTTCCTTCCTTCCTTCCTTCCTTCCTTCCTTCCTTCCTTTTTCCTTCCTTCCTTATTACTTCTAAAATATTCCCTCCCTCTCCCTCACTCATTCGTTCCTCAATTCATCACTCCTTCCTCCATCACTTTCACATTTGTTTCATTGTTAGTTTGGCTTCATGGTGAACCTGATGATTTGCCGCTGCATTCCGTTCATCTCAGCAGCATCTGCAGTCACCAGGAGGAGAAAAATAACACGATTTGTCTTGATATTCAAATGTATGTCTGAGGAACACACATTTATTAAATGATTTATTCTTTTGTTGTCTGCTGCACTAGTGAGCAGTGGGGGCAGGATGGAGGGAGAGAGGGAACGAAAGAGAGAAAGATGTAAATTTCAGACCCGAGACTCAATTTGCCGTCCACTTGCTTAAAACAAACAGCGAACATCTCTACCTCCATTTCCTCCTTCTCTTCCTTCCCTCCTTCCCCATGAATCTGAGCACACTGACATTTTCATTCCATCCGTGATATTTACATTCTCACTATATACCATCTATTAGACACTGTATACTGTAGCTGTTTACATTCATGTTTATTCATCAGCAGGTTCATGCCATCCTTTCATTTATCCATCCTCCCTTCATTACTCATTAATTCTTCTTTCCCTTCCTTTCTACTGTCTTAGTCACTCCTTCCTTCATTGTTCCTTCCTTCATTACTTCTCCCTTCTTATCTTTCTTCTGTTGTTCATCTCTCCAGCGCTCCATCTGCCTGCACTTTCTTCCTCACCTCTCTTTTCATTTCTTACTCTTTCTCTTCTACTTCCCTCCAACCTTTTCTTTCTTACTACTTCATCACTTCTCCCTTCTTGTCTTCTGTCCATTTGTCCTGCTGTCCACCGGTCTACCCTTTCTTCCTCACACTTTCATACTTCCATCCATTTCTTTCTAACTTCTTAGTGCTTTCTTCATTAATATTCCCTTTCTTTTGTCTGTCTGTCCAGCTGTTCATCTTCCCATCTTTTCTTTCCCTTTTTGTTTCTTTCCTACTTCCCTTACCTCCATTCCTTCCTACCTTACCACTCACTTATTTCTTCAGTGTTCGTTACTTTATCTCTTTCCCTTTTTGTATTCTATCCTTTGGTTCATCTCCCAACTGTCTATCTTTCCATTCTTTCTTTCCTTCCTTACTCGTTCTTCCTTCCATTCTGTTATATTTCCATTTCCTTTTACTCACTTCTTTTATTACGCCTCCCTTCTTGTCTTTTATCCTTTTGTTCATCTTTCTTTCATTTCTTCCACACTTATTAAATCCTCCATCACTATTTTTTCCCTTTGTCCATGTCCATTTTCTTTCAAGTCCTTCCTTCATTACGTTTTTCTTACCTCCATCCATTCCTTTCTACCTTACTACTCACTTCTTTCTTCTCCTCTGCTGTTCATTATTCTGTTGGCAGTCAAGAGAGTGAGAATAGGTCAGTCACTCATTTTAAAACAGTTCCAAAACCCGCTGGGTCTGATGGCAACTGCATCCAATGTGGTGCAAGAGTGGTGCTCCTCCCAAGGTCTATGGAGAGGGCCCATCTCTCGTGGCACATAAATTGCCTGGAGATGCTGGCCATGCTTCTAGCATTGAAGCATTTCCTCTCAGACCTAAAGGGCCATCCATACCATCCAGATGCCCTTTCGAAGCAAAGGCAGAGGCCCGGGGAGTATAGGCTTCACCCGGATGTGGGGAAGCAGATCTGGAGAAAGTTTTACAGAGCACAAGTGGACCTCCTTGCGACTCAAGAAACCTTGCATTGTCCCCTCCTTTTTTCCCCTCCCTCACGTAGCACCTCTTAGACTGGATGCTATTGTGATATCCACTTGCTGAGCAGTCACTAGGGAAAAACCTGTTAGAGCCTCTCTGTTTGTCTGCTACGGTCCGTATAAGAAGGGTCTCCCTGCGGATAAGCAGACCCTCAACAGGTGGATTGTGGATGCTATTCACCGCTCTTATGAGTCCTCTGGTCTCCCCGCTGCTTTTGAGGTCAGAGCTCACTCAACCCAAAGTGTGGTGGCCTCTAAGGCCTTCCTCTGGAGTGTCTCTCCAAGACATTTGCAACACTGCGGGCTGGTCTACCCCACTGACTTTTGTCCTATAGCCTTGACATTATTGCCATTCCTGGCCCCTCTGTCCTTTGATCTAGCTGTGCCCATCCACACAAGACAGGGATTGGTCAGTCTGGCAGTATTGTACACTCGTTCCCAAAGCGTGTTGACGCAGCTGGAGTTCTAGGTTACGTATGTAAACCTGGTTTCCTGAGGGAATGAGACGCTGCGTCTCGTTGTCTCACTTCCTGCATCCCTGCAAGCACTTCCTTCACTTTCACAGCTAGCGCCGTCTCCACTGCATGTGCTCTTATACTTCCTGGTCGTGACGGCACCCCGCCGTCTTTCTTCCTTTAGTCCCTCTCTAACTGTCCATCTGCCCTTTACTCTTTCTTCCCTTTATATCTTCCTACCTTATAACTCACTTCTTTCTTCACTACTCCTTTCTTCATCAGTTCTCCCATCTTGTCTTCTATCCTTTTGTCTATCTGTCCATTCGCCCATGCTTTCTTCCTCAGCTCTTTTTTCCTTCAGCCTTTTTTCTTGCCTACTTCCTTCTATTCGTTTCTACCTTTCTACTCACTTCTTTTTTCATAATTTTTCCCTTCTTGCCTTCTATCCTGTTGTCCACCTGTCTGCGCTTTCTTCCTTGCCTCTTCTTTTCATTCTTACTTTTTTTCCTACTTCCCTCCATTCCTTTTTACCTTACTGCTCACTTCTTTCTTCATCACGTCTCCCTTGCTTTTGTTCACCTGACTATCCTTTCTTCCTGAATTCTCCTTTCCTTCATCACACACATTCTTTCCTACTTCTCTCTATTCCTACCTACCTTGCTACTAACTTCTTTCTTTATCACGTCCCCCTTTGTCTTCTATACTTTTGCCCAGCCCTTCTTTCCTACCTTTTATTTCCTTCATCACTCTCTCCTTCTTATTTCCCTCGCTTCCTTTGTCTCTTACTACTTCCTCCATTACTCCTTCATTCATCACTTCTTCATTCCTATCTTCCTTCCTTTATCTACCACTCTAACACTGTCTTTCCTACTTCCTTCCTACCTACCTTCATCTGCCTTCCTTCATTATTCCATCCACCATCATTTCTCCCTTTATATCTTGCATCCTTTATCTATCTCTGCATCTGCCCATCCTTCTTCATCTACATCATTCTTTCTGTTCTATCTTCATCAATCTATACTCACTACCCTTTCTTTTTCCTCACCATTCCTCCCTTCAATACTGATAACTTTCCACTCTTTCATGCTTTTCTGTTTATTAATTCATTTCCTCCCTTTCTTCCATTCCTCTATCCAACTATCATCTTTTCTTCCACACCCCTTCTCTTCATCAATAAGCACTCATTTCTTCCTTTCTGCTCACTTCTTTCTTTTACTCCTCACTCATTTCTTTACTGCTTTTCTTTCTCGCGTTTAAATTTCAGCATCAACAATCTGCCACAGCTGTGCCCTTAAGGAGGGCCCTTAACCCTTAACAGCTCTGTATTACAAATAAAACAATCGCAAGTATTGTTATATTTTACAGTAACTAAATCTTTTGCCCGGTTGCCCCTGTAGAGGAAAGCAAGTAGAATCAGTATTTATGTCTTAGTGTAGTTCGCATGTCTGGGATAAACAGCATTGTGTACAGAAAAATGCCAAAGCCCCAGGTGACATCCTGCTGAGAACAAAATCCTACATATCCATAAACAACACACTGTTTCTTTATCTCTCATAAAAAATAAAAAAAAAGCCTGCAGACCACCAACACCCCTCGCTGTCTCCCTCCCAACCCAGTGCTATCACCCCATCATCTCTGTCCTCCTGCTTTATTTCTCCACTCTAAATCCAGCCACCGTATCTCGGTATCTTCCTCCAGAGCTGTAGAGCCTGTATGTCCCTGATGGCTGTGAAATATCGATGGGAAGCAGATTTATTTTAATTAAAAAAGGACTTATATGTTTACCCAAGGCTAAAAGAGACACTTCAATATGAGAATCAAGAGCACAAAGGGGAGACATGTCTTATAAGCAAGGTTTTTTTTTTTTTTTTTTTTTTTAAAGAAAAGAGAAGCGATAAAGCTGCAGAAGAGCAGAGGATCAAGAAACGATGGATATATGTCTCCTGTAAGGTTTGTGACATCGGCCTCTGGAGGGACGCCTGTCAACGGCATGCCGAATAAGGATCGGATTTATGGTAAATTGCAATATAGCGGAGTATTAATTCTGGAAGGAACCTGAGAAACGTAAAAAAATAAAAATAACTAGGCTAGTTTTAGTTATAATAGTTGTGAGGTGTTTTGCCACAAAATGGTCATTCATCATTTAGCAAAATGATCATTTAAGTTAGCTAGCTTGTTGATTTTCACAGCTAGTGATTTCTCATAGTAGCATAACATTTTCCCAAGTTTGCTAATGATCCTGCTATTTTTTCCCCCTCATAACTAGAAGTTTTCCCCCTTTATAGCTAGTTTGTGACCTTGGTTAGCTTTCTCTCAACAAAATCCTGATTAACTGATTCTTAGCTACTTAGGCTTGTAGTTTGTCATGAACTAGCTAACTAACTTGATGGCGGATATTGCTAATGTTTTCCCACAAACTAAAATGTACAGTTTTTAGTCTTTTTTTTCCCACAAAATAATAGTCTACCTTGCTTGGTGTTATTTTTATGTATGTATTGATTTATCTTTTTCTACATTTTAGCCTATCTAGCATTTTAGTGAAACATTAGGTTGGTATTGAAGTCAAGTAACTACTAGCAACATTTTTGGTGAATGTGGGCAAATAGCTGGCCGCCCACAAAAAGGAAAGTCTCCAACACATTTGTCTTCTCAAACATTCAAAACATTTCCATGAAATGAGTTTTCATGCGGGGGAATCAAATCACATCCACAACAAGGGCACACACACACATCAATTGAACCTCAGTAAAGCAAAACACACACCCACACGTTCAATTATTTGTTCTTTTGCCACCTCGCCACATCCCCCCCCCTTTATACCCTCCACCCCCACCAAAGTGCACCCCCAGTTTTTTTAGTTCCACCTAAACAAATCACACCCCAATGACTGTCAGCTCATTTCAGCAATTATGTGTGCATAACCACATCAAACCCAATCATCTCTTAGACTCCGAGCCAGAGCGTTCGTCTGCTGACCATCTGCTCGGGGAGCCGGAGTTCAGCTGGAGGAACCACTACAAGGTTCAAATGGTTCTGCCCTGGTGGACTTGACTCATGGTTGTGTTTCTGACAGTGACAGACAGCCAGTCAAGAAACAAAACCTTCATTTCTTTTGTTTATTGTAGTGACATCTGGGATTTTTGTTCAATTTTACTTAAAGTGCCCGATAATGCAGTCCCTCAGAGAGTGCTCAGAGCCTTCAGCTTTCTTAAGAGGTTCATGGAACGTAAAACATCATCTGAGCAAGTTAACCAAGGTTATGTTTCTACATTCTTCTTCCTATTTTGTGATGGGTTGTTCATTTCATTTTAAACGAGTCTTTCATGCGACTCAGAAAAACGAGTCCTCTCAAAGAGCGATTCGCACATTTTCTACTGGACACCAAATTTTCTAGCCTGAGTCTTTTATCACATGACTCTCATAGACGCTATATATTACATTAAACAGGAAACAGAATTAAGTTGTTCACCTTATGAGTCCTCTGGTCCGAGTCGTTCGATCTTTTGTCACATGACTCCCGTAGACACTCCACAATGCAATAGATCAGGTTTTATAGGCCGAATCTTAACATTATTCTTACATAAATTATGGGAGTCACGTGACAAAAAAATAACAATATAGAAGATATGAGAGGTGAAGCTACTCATTGTATTTATCATAATTTGTCCTTAGCTTCATTGTCATATTTTCAATATTTGAACTATAGTCAAATTAGGTGTATGTAGACGTGTTGGGGATCTGCTTATAGAAAATGAAGCATTTTATTTTATTTCTGATCAAAGGAATGAAATGAACTAAATGACATAATAAAAGGTTAGTTCATTTTGAACTAGAAGAATTAAGTCACTAAAATGAGCTTCCCATCACTACTTACTATATGGTTCCTATATTCCTATTGTCCTGTGGGGTTCTTGAAACAACTTTTCATAAGCATTTACTTTTGCAATTTTGTTTTAGCTTTCTGGAGAAGATCTAACATTAACAACAATAAATTCTCTGCTAGGGGCCTTCACTCTTTCCTATTTTGCTTACTTTTGTTCCCTCAAGGATTCTAAAGCACAAAAGACACTTCTGGACCACCAGAAACCCATCAATAAGGTTTTAGAGATGTTCCTTGAGATGTTCTCACACTCAAGAAAAAACTGAAAGCCCCATTCTAGAGTCTACATTTTAACAGAGACACAACACATCATTTCTGTAGGGTTCTTTGGGTGGTTGAGTCTTTCTAATGGCCCTTTTTTTTCTTAAAGAGTTCGTCAAGGGGGTTTTCAGAGGGATAAACTGTTCTAGGGCTTAGACAGCAGGATATTTGTGGAAAGAAAGAGGTATCCTTCAAGGTTATTTTGATGGGAAGGTTTGTTTCCTGCAACCTTTTCCAACGTGGAAGGCTCCTGCTATAGGGTTCTGCAAAGAACCAATACCACAGACCGGACAAACCAAATAACAGCATGTACAAAATTCATATGGAATAATAAGTTTTTTTTAAAAAATGAGTTCCTCAGTGGTTATTTGGATGGTTTACCTTTTTAGTTTGTATCTGGAACCTTTTCTAAGAAGGAAACTCTCTATTCTACGAGGTGATATCAAAAGGTTTCAATATTAATGGTGCTATCTGGTGCTATTCTGACCAAGTGCATTTCATCACAGACAGCAAGTTAGAACAAAGAAGAAACATGAAATTCTGTGTGAAACTGAGCAAATCTGCCACAGAGACGTTCGACTCGCACTTCAGAGCGAAAGAACATCACTGGACGACAACGAGAGCTCAGGAAGACCTTCAAGGAGCTCAACCCCCAAAAATGTCGTAACCATTCGGATACTTGTGCATGATGATCGTCGGAGAACAATCCACATGATCTTACTTTCACACGCACCCTACTCGATTTAAGTATGAAAAATGATAAGAATAAGGGATAAAGTACTTTCTTTTAAACAGAGCTAGTCTCATATATAGGGTTCTACATAGAACCTTTAAAGATGAAACCAGATTGTCAAACCACTGAAATGATACTTTGTTAATAAAAATCCTTAAAAAACTAAACAGAGAAGAAGTAAGTTAACGCATAAGTTTGATTTTGATCATCAGTCATGAAATCCCCAGTTCTCCACACGCCATGTGTTGACACCACAAGCTCCCGTTGCTAAAGCGTCACTATTATTAGCGGCCTGTGAGCTTCAGTGATGGTAGATGGAGCAGTACATTAACCGAACCCGGCGCCTTTCTTTCCTGCATGTGAGCTGAGTGACACTTTAGCCCCTGATTAGCGCATACTGTTATTACGGCTGATACCGACGAAGCCGAATCGAGTGTTTACTCATGCAAATCAGCCTCTCTGCTGCTAATGCGGTTGTTTGTAATTAGCCGGGAGGCGGCTGTCAATCAAAAAACACCTTGAGGTCGTAAATTAAAGCAGGTAGGGTCTGAAATGTTCAGACAATTCAGTTCTGATATTTCAGCAAATATTTTATAAACTGAGTGTAAATGGTATTCCTCGAGTGGAAAAAAATCTAATGTGCCTCGATTTTACTAAATAACAATAATAATAATAATAATAATAATAAAGAATCCAATTGTATCATTAATGTTAGATTTTTATATGGTCTAAATATTACAGCCGTTAAGTCAAACAACAAAACTTTACTCTCCCATTGGCCTGCACTAGTTAATTTATTTATATGCGCCATTAAGATGTTTAATGACATACAGCTAATGAATGGGTGTCATTTTGTCCTTTTTAATGAAATAAATAAGGAAGGTGTATAAACTGGCTTGATGTTCATTCATTAATTAAAGTGAACACCAGCCCGAGGAGGACAGGAAAAAGATATGGATTATTCATACAAATATTCATAGAAACTGCATTTTATTGTCTCTGTACATGTAAATTTGCACAATGCCAAAAAAAGTTGAATCTAAACTAATTGGAAAATATGTGCAAAAAAAAAAATCCAATATTAATTCCTATCAAATGTTATCAGGGGGCCAAGCACCAAATGCCCATAGACACACTTTTGTTATTCTAACTTTTATTATTTGTTTTTTTCTATTAAACACCAGGTAAAAAAAATAACAAAATGGCACACTGATTAAAGGAATATTCTGACCAAATTTGGGCCTAGTGCTACAAACACTCTTGTACATTTACATTCACTGCATTTATGGCAGACGCCCTCATCCAGAGCGGCTTACATTGATCTCATATATATATATATATATATATATATATATATATATATATATATATATATATATATACACAGTGATGGACAGTAATGAAGTAAATGTAATTCGTTACTGTACCTAAGTAGCTTTTTTTGTGTATCTGTACTTTACTGATGTGTTTCCATTTGGGGAGATATTTACTTAAACTTCACTTCATTTCAAAGTAAAATTTTGTACTTTTTACTCAACTACACTTTTGTGAAATCAGTCGTTCCTTTTTATTTTTAAGGATAAAAACTCGTGAAACACACAGCGAGTCACCAATGAGGGTCGAGCGCTCGCTCTGTTTTAAACTGGTTCTGATTGGCGCTTGGTGTATCTACTGATCACCAACATACAGTTCAGCATCAAGCAGAACATTTAGAGAGGAATAAATGATAAGGAAACTCCAGACTCGAACTCGAAACAAAACACGTGACCACATTTACACGATTTTTTGTGCTGAGAGTCACATTCGAGTCTTTTCACATAAACTGAGTTGATTAAGCAAAGAGTCTTGTGATAAAAATAATAATAGGAACATAATAGTCATAATAAATCATAGTACTTTGGATACTTAAGTACATTTGAAGGCAAAAACTTTTGTACTTTTACTCAAGTGAAAGTTTACAGGCAGCAATTGTACTTTTACTGGAGTCACATTGTACCTATCGTATCTCTACTATAAACCAACCATTAAGCTATCAACCCACTCATGTAAATTGAAGCGTGTTTACGGTCACAAACTCTAAAATGTGTATTAGATGTACAATTTTAAAGATTTAAAAAATTTTGATGCATTAAAAATTGTTGTCAATTTTGGCCTTATTTCGATTTTTTATTGAACATCTGTAACATGTGTTTGATTATGTGGTTCATTGTGTCTGGGTGCTTGGCCACCAAAATGATGTAATCCAGTGGTCCCCAACCCCCGGGCCGCGGACCGGCACCGGTCCGTGGGTCAGTTGGTACCGGGCCGCACAGAAAGAATACATAACTTACATTATTTCCGTTTTATTTATTATCTGATTCTGAACGATGTTTTATTTTGAAAAAAATGACCGGATTCTCTCCACCACATCTGTCTATGATTCACTCTTGATGCATGTCATGATGCCTCGGTCACATGTCTTACCTCCATCCGCTACCTTCTTAAAGGGGCTCCGGCCGCTAACACATAATACATTACCGCTAAATTACATACACAGTGGACTCACGTTTAATATGGTTCAAGTTTAGTATTATATAAAAATAAAAAAAAAGTTTTTATGCCGGTCGTATCATTTTATTTTGTCGTATTTATCCGCAAAACCTTAAAGGTCGGTCCGTGAAAATATTGTCTGACATTAAACCGGTCCGTGGTGCAAAAAAAGGTTGGGGGCCGCTGATGTAATCTACTATTTAATATATATTTAATAGGAGATCATCATGATTTATGATGGAAGGAAAATAACAATAGATTACATCAATAGAAAATAGAAAATAACTGTGGAAAAAAACGTGCCGAAATTCAGAGAAAAAAAAAAGTGTGAAGAAAGTATTCTAATTTTCTTTTCTCTTTTTAAATAATACATTTCTTCAAAACTGTATTTCTTGTAATTCACATATCGAATTTTTCTTCACATAACATTTTTTTTTTTTATAAATTGGGTGCATCCATCATGGCCACGCCTTCTGAAATAAATTTTTACCCCCATGCTAGCTTAGACGCTCTGTAGATGAGGATCTGAATTTATTCCTTTTAATTTCATAACCGGTCGATCTTAAACCCCCTTCTTCTCAGCCCACACACCCTAAAAAACCTGACATCAAAACCCAATCCCATTATTCATCTTAATTCACTCTACCTTACCAAAACATTCCTCATTCCTCAAACCACTGTTATTGACAGAGAAGGACCGGAACAGCAAGACGGAAACACAGACGAAATGAATGTGGGCTAAATTGGCGGGGTTTAATTTGTGGGAGCGAGCGAGTGCTGAGATATGTAATCGGGTGGTGGGTCAGCGAGGTTCCTAGCGCTCCATCAGTCATCGTCATGTAGTCGAGGCAAAGAGGAAGCAGTTTGTTGGACATCCTTCACACGCTCATGTCCCCTCTGTAGCTTGGGGGGGTGGGCGCCCACGTTATGGTGATTAGTCTGCTGGCAGGGGTGTGGGGTGATTAATGTGGTGTCAGAGGTAGGAGTAACACCCCCTACAGCAGCTACAGCATCAGTAATGACACCTGGGGATGGCGGGAACGGGGCTACCTGCGGATCCGGATCTTTATTCCAGGCATGATCTTCTCCCAGGAAACCCCGTCAGCGTTGCTGTCAGCTTAGCGTGGAGCAGGATTTTATTAATGGCCGCACACTGTCACCAATTGGGTATTAAGCGACGTCTTGTAAGACACACACATCGACCCACACACACACCCACTTTACAAATATGCCTAGGGAGTCATCTATGAGAATTTACGTTTCAATTCTTACTTGTAAATTCATTTCTTTTCTATGACAAAATATAGATCTCAGGTTTATATGGATGTGCTGGTCCTAATGCATTTAAATTTATTGTAGAGATGCATGCTTGCTATTTTTAATTCTTCAGCTCAAGTGCGACACCAATACCGATACGGTGTTGTTGTGACCCAATGTTTAAAAAAAAAAGAAGCGCTTTTTCACCTTGGAAATCTTTAACGCGGCTAAGCACTTTTTCGCCTTCCTTTTGCGTCAGAATCAGTATCACATGCTGTCATAAAAGCCACGGATTCCAGTATCTCGATCTTGTCGCTATGGTAACAAAATTGGACCCAGTGGTGGACAGCAACAAAGTAAATGCAATTCGTTACTGTACTTAAGTAGCTTTTTTCACGTATATGTGCTTAACTGAGGTAATTTCTATTTGGGGAGACTTTTACTTTAACTTTGCTACATTTTGCTAAATCAGTCCTTCTTTATAAGTGAATAAAAAATTCAAACACTCAGCCAGTCACCAATCGGGGTTGAGCGCACTCGATTGGAGTTTGGTGGCATCTACTTATCACCAACATACAGTTCAGCATCAGTTTAAGAGCAAGCAGAACATATGGAGACGAACATGCCACAACACCTCAACTAGACGGTTTGTGTACTTCGACAACCACTGATACCACTGAACTTAGACATCTTGGACAGTTTGTTACAAAGAACCAGGAAAAGCAAAAGAAATCTTAGTAAGATGATGAACTATATGCTTATTTTTCTTATCGGCTTCAAGGGAGAGAAAATTAAATTTGTATAGTATGCGGTACCATGACATTTTCCCTTCACTTGAACTAGGAGACCCAAACCTGTTCCAGCATGACAATGCCTCTGTGCACAAAGCTCCAGCTCAATGAAAACTCGGGTTTGCATTGGTTGGTATGGAAGATCTTGAACAACCTGACTGCACCCCACACCTCCTTACCTCACCTTCATTAGTACCTGACTTTACTAACACCCTTGTGGCTGAACGGATCTCCACAAAATCTAGTGGAACATCTTCCCAGGAGTGTAGAGCTTATTATAACAGCAAATAGAGGCTACATGTAGAATGGGATGTTCAAAAAAAAGCATATATCAACCTTATGGTAGCGGTCGCCAAACGTTTGTCCATACAGTGTGCATATATATGAAGATGGATTATTTAATCAAAACAGAACACCAAACATTACTCAGGGAAGGCTTTGATGGATTCCCAGTTCAATTCATGGAACAACACTGCACACCAAAACACCAATGCTGATAGATCAGGTTTTATCTCCTGTGATAAACCAGCACAGAGCCATGGGCAATCAAGTGTCCAGTGGGTGTGAAGCGGGTAGAACAATGCGAGATTGGAGGAAGTGAAGGAAGTGCTCTACAGATTCATCATAGTCAAGGACATGTGTAGGAAGGCTTGGTTTGAAAACACCACCATTTTAGGATGAAGTGATTTTGATTAGGGAGTGATACAGAATAATAGCACAGAGAACAAAAAGGAGAAGCTTCCAACAACAGGGTTGGTTCTTTCTGCTTATAGTTCTGCTATACGTTCACTTCAATCCGGTACACTTCAAATGCCTCTGCGTTGGAACCAAAACGTGTTGTAAATCAATTCTGACATATGATATTAGCTACAAAACATATTTTCCGCCTCTCCCACTGTGGCCTGTCGGTTACCATGCAATCTCCATGGCGACACAATAACACCAAGCGAGCGAGAGCCCGGGCACAAGGGCCAGGTTGTGAGTTTTGCAGGAAATGGGGAGGTTCTATGGATTTCCCCAATTATTGTTTATAGGAGGGAAATCCCAAGCCAAGCCCAGGCTCGGAGCTAATGAGAAGTTTGCTCGCATAGCAGCCATACTCAAGCACAGGAACGTAGGCAGGAACCGCTCCAGGCAGAGGAAAAAAACATATCTAGCATGATTTTTATGGAAATATGCAGTATTATATCACTGCATATGACAAAAGTCACGAACAAGGCTTTTGGATATATTGTTTGGTTGCCAATTAGAGAAGGAATCTCCGGTGCAAGCACAGTTTAGCTTTAATAAAGCGTAAAAATAGATGCTGGTGAGGGAATGTTTTTTTTTTTTTTTGGAATTTGTTGAAGCTATAGACTACGAGACTACAGGAATTAAACATTAACTGTCATTAGAAATGCGAAGTAACGAAGTACAAATACTTCGTTACTGTACTTAAGTAGATTTTTCTGGTATCAGTTTTTCTGGACAACTTTTTACTTTCACTCATTATATTTTTTTACACAAATATCTGTAGTTTCTATGTCTTACATTTTTAAACCAGCCTCGTTACTTCAGTTTAAATCTATTTGAGGACATGATTGATATTTCTCTTTCTCGTCGTGTAGGCTAGCCTACGAAGCTAACAATGAGCAGGCAGAAGGCAACAAGAAGTAAAGCTAACGTGGATGAGACAGAGGTAGTCAGTGATGTAAACATTCCTGATCACCTGATCATCATCTTTTCTTTGCTTGTGTTCTATATGGTCGATGTTCAGCTTGAATACATGCATTAAGTTACAACGTTTGTAATTCCAGTTACCACCATAACACTAAAACAGGTAGTAAGTACAGTATAACCCCGTTGTACGAGCAACCTATAGTACGAGCAAACGGAGATACGAGCGACCTTGCTCGTAAAATTGTACACTATTTCACAAGCAAATTTCGAAGGCACGAGCAAACCCACGCTGCCGGTTCCCCGTTTTCGGCGGAGGGTCGCATCAGGCGCTTAATTGATGACGTATCACTCGGTCGCTCTCGTTGTTCAGTGCAGCAAAAACGTAACTTTTTTTAGTTTTATATTTTTATTCCACTAGAAATCTTGAAAAATGTCTCCCAAGAAAATCAGTGATGGTGCTGTGAAAACGAAAGTAAATAGAATTACCATGGAAACCGAGGAGGTTACGAGCGTGGTGCGCGTCTCACACTCGCAATCAACCACTACCACATGAATAAGTGTTAAATTATGTTTACATGACGGTAATTTGCGGTGTATTTGTTTGTTAAAATAGGCTACAAATACTTTTTAAGTGCAGAAATAAGCGATCGAATGAGATCTCGGAACGGATTAAATCGCTTTTACATTCATTCTTATGGGGGAAAATCAGTTCGAACGTACGAGCAAATGGACCTACGAGCAATTTTCAAGAACGAATTATGCTCGTCCAACGGGGTTTTACTGTAGTATAGTTTTATTTTCTGTTCTGGCACGTAAACTATTGCAGGGGCGGAGTTTACTGGTGCTTTGCTCTCATTGGCTCGTGAGATTTTAATGTACAGATCTCTGACCTTAAAGTAGAGACCTAAACGAATTCTGGAGTGTGTTCTAGATGCAGATGTTTATGTGGTTATGGTGTTTGTATTTTGTAAACAAAATTGAAAGATCAAACAATAGTTTTGAAAGAGTAAACAAAATCTCTGAAAGAGAACACAAATTGTTGGAAAGGGTAAACAAATTGTTGGAAAGAGTAAACAAATTGTTGGAAAGAGTAAACAAAAATCTTTTAAGTGAAACAAAAATTGTTGAAAGAGAAAAAAACATCTATAAAAGTGTAAACAAAATCTTTGCGTGAACAATATGTTAAAAAGCAGACACGATATCTTTGAAAGAATAAACGCAAACCCCGTTAGCGTATTCATAAAACGGGGATCGGCTAAATGAAAACTAAAACGAAAAAAAAAAAAAGAAAAATGCCGTTTATTTAAAGGAGGTGTTACATTTTTGCCACTTCGCTCATTATTTCCTGTTTCAAACCGCTTTTCTTCGTTCTCATTGTATATTTTTGCTTCATTTCCTGAAACATTCAATCGTTTTTTTTGCCAGCGAATGTAATTCCGAATTGATTTCTCTGTAGCGTCTCGCCATAAAACAGACCAACGAGGCTTCGGATCAACATTATGTTTGTCAGAATTTCATCTGAATGATGTCTAGAGGCATGTCAAAAGCTTGAAACAATGTGGTTCGGTCAATTACCGAACCACAGCCTTTGAACTCGCTGAACCACCCATGGACTTTGGCTTGAGGAAAACTACCCGCTGATTTCTGGTGTTATTTGCTAAAGAAAAACACAAGCTAAAGTGGAGTCACTGAGTCACTGCGTTGAGTGTATCTGGCTTTCTACCTACATCGTCCATCATCTACTTGAGCGTGAATATAAGCAGCGTTTCTCGTACCGCTAGGTTAACACAGCGGCAGCTGCTAAATTCCCCGAAGCTAATGCATGCGTTCTTGATGCTAGCGTGCGTCCACTCTCATTCAATACAAGCAAATCAATACTGAAATGTGTGATATTGATGTAGGTTATCATCTACCCCAACTCTTAATGCACTAATGGAATGGAAATGAGAAAGCAATCAATTCTTCGAGCCTTAACTCACGCCATAAACTAGTTTAAAAACCCTGGACTACTTTTACAGCTTGAAATCATCAATCATGCATGAGGTGAAGGAGTGAAGTGTTAGGCAGGACAGGTTGCGCTCGCCAGACGTGCGCCGTGCAGGGGTTTTTTGAAGGTCATGAAATTTTGAAAGAAATAACTGAGAAAAGTTAGTTTTTTCGCCCATTGGAAATGGAAACTGCTGTCCTATTTTATTGGGTATTAGCACTGATCTTTAAACATATTAGAAGGATTACTTTTTGATTGCTGAAATTACATTGCACTGGCTGCCAGTCGATCATAAATTGGCAAGAAATGTTCGATTACAACATCCGTGAAACACAATTGAATTGGAAAACCTATTAGACGTCCTGCAGGAAAGAAAAATCATGCACGATGTTTTACTTTGATCAAAATAATGAAATAAAAGCCTGACTTGCTTAGCTAGGTGCACTTATAAGCCATGCTAACTCGAATGTAGCATTGCTGCCTTATACCTGAACTTGGGGTTCCATAGGGTTCTCTGGTTTCTTTCCGTCTCTTAAAAGCATACTAATAGGTGAAATCCTGAATTACCTTTGGGTGTAAATGAGTGTGTGGAAGTGTGTGTGCTTGGTACGAATCTTGCATTTCCTTAGGAAACAGACTTGGTTTCCAGATCATCATTAATTACAAAACAGGCTCTTGAACAATTTCAGCTCCAATGTCTCTGTATTTCTATGAGACTTTATGACCTAAATTGTGCATGTTAACCAAATAGAAATAAATACACCACGGACAGCTTTGTGTACACACACACACCAAATGAACCCAGTGATAGCCTTCACTGTGTGTACTCTATCCTGTTTGTGTTGTGGTGAGTCACTCAACCTTGACACAGATCCTCCCTATCTCAGGGCTGCTCAGATAGAACCAACCGGAGGGCAAACTGAGGCAGGGAGCAGAGCGAGGCGAGGCGTATATAATTCACTGCCTCTGTGAACCCGAGTTGGTAGTATGCCACATGAAGAGGGAGATAAGGCCAGTGTGCTATCTCGCCAACACTATCTAAGCCCAGAGAAATTGGCCTTTACGTTCACCTCCCGTTGGTTTCCTTTGTATCGTTATGTCGGCCCACGAGTCTGACTCGGTTCAGCTGAGGACGCTGTATCGGTATTTTTTTTTTTGCGTGATTCAAGAGTAGGGATTTAGAAAAAAACGCAACGAGACGGTAGTTTTAAGCACCAGGGGCAAGATTTTATATTCGGAGCTCCTTATTTTTTATTCATAGTGCCTGGAGGATAACAAGTTTAAACAAAAAAAAGACTCAAACCCTTATAGACTGAAACATTTTCCTAAGGTTTTAAGACATACACTATATATCCAAAAGATTCATATTGTGCTTTTTGAACACCACATTCCACATTATAGCTTTATTTCCTGTTATAATAGCCTCCACTCTTCTGGAAAGATGTTCCACTAGATTTTGTGGAGATTTGTGTGAGATTTATTAAACCACAAGAGTGTTAGTAAAGTCAGGTACTGATGTAGCTGAGGTGAGGAGTTGTGTACAGGGGCATTGTCATGATGGAACAGGTTTCCTAGTTTAAGTGAAAGGAAAATTTCATGCTACTGGCGCCAAAGACATCCAATACAACTGTGTGCCTCCAATTTTATGGTAACAGTTTTGAGAATAACCACGTATGGTTGGAAAAATCAGGTGTCCCGATACTTTTGTCCATACAGTCTACAAGTTACACACACTAACGAATAACAACCACCATTAAAATGTCTTTTTCCTTAGTTATGACGTGATGACGAGTGACAAGAAGCTAGAAAATGAAAAAATTAATGTTCATCACAGTTGCGTATTACAGATGATGTAGCTCTCCTGCTAACGCAAGACACATTTACCTCAGGATTTCACTTAAAACCAAAAAGGAAGATGCTAGCAACACTGACAGGACAGAAAAACACATTTTATAGGTGTCGTTTACAAACCCTAAGTGCTAGCAGTGTTCGAGCTACAAAGCAGAATAAAAGCCCTCTGAAGCCCTGCTTGTCTTTGCTAGCGACTAGTCAGCTAACTATAATGAGTGATGTATATTCAGTCAGCGTTTTCAATTTAACGAGTCACTGTCTCCATATTGACCGACCTAAAACAAATACTTGTGTGTATATAAACACAGTAAATGTGATTTAAATGGAGGAAGTGCTGTGTTCTGTGAATCTGTGACGCTTCCACCAGCCATCACTTGCTGAACTCCAGGGCTGGGGAGACCCTCAGGATCTAGGGGTTGAGGAACATTTTCTTTGTTTTTTCCCTCAGTCAGAGGTCATGTAAACAAGTAAAGACCTTTAGTTGAATGCAGTATTTTGTAGGATGCAGGAGCACGCCAGGATTGTATTGAAAATGTTGAAAGTTTTTTAGAGTACGTGAAAGTCTGCCAAACGCCACAAAAATGTAAATGTTTTCAGGAAACATCTAATGCCAATTCTATAATTGTTTCCTGGTGACATTTTCTAGGACGGAGGAGGACACTAGGATTGTACTGGACATGCTGAAAGTTTTAAAATCATGCTAGTTTTCTCTCACCGTACAGTATGTAATGTGGTATATTGGTGGTTAAGATGTAGAACTCTTGTTTGAGTAGTCATGAGTTTTAATTCCAGAATACCCAAGATGCCACTACAGGGCCCTTGAGCAAGGCCCTTAAACATTACCTGCCAAGATGTATAAATGGGAATATATATACGTTTCTCTGGAGAAGGAAATCTGAGAAATTGCCATTAATCTAGGTGTAATGTTTTCAGGAAACATCCAATGCCAATTCTTTACCTGGTAACATTCTGTAGGACGAAGGGAGACTCTATAATCGTATCCAAAATGTCAAAGTTTTAAAATGATGCTAATTTTTACCTGGATAAGGGTAAAGTCTTCCAAATGCTGTAAATGTAAATGTATTTAGGAAATGTCGAATACCAATTCATTCATTCAATCATTATCCTCCATCATCCTTTGCATACATCTCACCTCTCCTCCTGTTCTTTGTATCTAAACTCCTACATCTGGAAAACCTCCAAAACCCGAGTCTTGGTTCCTGTCACGGATTCTTCCTCATTATTCTGGTTATTTTTTTCCTTGGGTTAAATAAAAGAGAATGAAGAGTTCGTGTTGGGTGTAAACCGAGTTCCCTGACTGATATGTTTACTGTATATCTGTCATTGAGGAGCTAATCATTAAAAGCAAACACGTGTGTTAAAGCCTATTTAAATACAACCTTAACATGTGTGCATAGGTATAATCAACGTCTGTGTGTATGTGTGTGCGGGTGTGGGTTCATATTGTATGAATACCCACAGCTCACTCCTCAACCCTTCCCAGGTGTTTGTACAGGTGTGTGTAGTCACTGAGGGTCTGAACACTGGGGTATTAACGGTGTCAGTGGGGGCAGGGCACCGTGTCCTATTATATCTGTTCTCTCTCAGGTGGAGGCTTCGCTGGCCTTACATTCCTCCCCTATACACGTATTCACACACAGCAAACAGCACACACACATACAGATGAAAGAAAGACGGCTGAGCTTTCTAATTTACGAACCTAAACAATAATTTGGAATTTACATTTCTTTTCTAAGGTTCTAGTCCAAATGAAACATGGGTTTGTTTTTGTTAGTTGTTTATCCATTTACAGCGTACGAATCAGAGCAAAAATGATGATGAACTTTCTGAAAGTAAGTCGATTTAGAGCAAATCAATTCAGTTTCTCGATGCAAACAAATTATTCTGGATTCGTTCACTGGTCTGGGGACTTCCAGAGAAAATTTCCTGAACTCTTTATTTGAGCATCTACTCAAACTCGAAACATTGTTTGAATGCTGGCAGCCTTTCCGTCTTCTGTGTCGCCATTACTTCAAACTCACTGTTTCAATAAAGAGCCGAAAATTCCTAGATAAGCAGCTATTTTGGATTCTAAGCCAAGGAAATATTTCATTTCAGATTCTTGGAGTACTGGGAACGAAGGCGGGGAAAGACAGGACGCCACAAACAGTTCCTTGTTTATAACTAAGGACAATTTGGAGATTCCAACTCAGGCCATGTCCACACTAATATGTTTGTGTTTGAAAATTTTCCTTCTCATATTTTGCTCTCCGTTTTGGCTTTCCGTCCTCACAGGGATGCCGTGGTCACTCAACAAAAACGTAGATTTTTTTTTAAAACGTCTTTTTCGCGTCGCAGTGTGAACTGTGAAAACCGAGGCTTTCGAAAACGACGACACTTTTTTTTTCATTGCTGCGACATTTTAACGAGCCGGAAAGTAAATAAACGGCAGACGGAAAGGGTTGAAACGCCTTACGTTTTGCTCATGCGCAATACAGAGACGTAAGCGTTTTTAGACATTTCGGTGTGGATGAGCAACTGTTGGGAAAATGACTGAAAACGAAAAATTTGAACGCGGAGACATTTTCTAATTTATCCGGATTACTGTAGACGTAGCCTCAAGCTACCTTCACACTCATGCTTGTAGTTTTTTTCTTATTGGTTTGGGAGTGGGTGTGGCCTGTCTAGGACTCAAAATAGAAAAGAAAGAAAGAACAATAGGTGCTTTATACTTGTCACAGGTTCATTATAGCACAGTGAAATGCTTTCTCCGCATATGCCAGCGTTGTTAGGAAGCTCAGGTTACAGCGTAGGTCAGCCATGTTACAGCGACCCTGGAACCTACAACGTTAGGGGCCTTACTTAAGGGCCCAAAAAGTGGCAGCTTAGTGGCATTAGATAGATATTGTGCAAAGATGCTACAATAGCTAATACCTCTCAAGTGAAGAGTTTAACACAAATGAAATAAAACACTACTCAGCTTGGGCAGATTAGCAAAGTTAAAGGAACTATTTTCTGGGCAAGTTTGTGAAAAGTCGAAGGAAACAAGAAGAACCACACATGGACATGGGGAGAACATGAGAACATTCTAGCAGTCTTAGTCACCATCAATGACACTCACAGCAGCGTGGGATGGAAGCCAGATAAAGATACTTGATATTGAATTTGGCGTGATGACCATATCATGTCTAGCCAAACTATCCAGTAGAAAAAGAGCGCCGTTTGCCAATAATAACAATCCAACAAATCTGAGCAATGGTTCGTTTTTCTTTCAGGGAGAACACAGCGGCTTAATGAGACTGCAATAAATAGTGGGAAGTTTTCCTGAACAATGCATTAGTTAAATAAATAATGACTGTAATAATAACTGACAGCTACAGATCCAGTTTGTCCTCCCTCGCTCGGCGCCCAGGCTTCTGTAACGAGGCATTAGCGTCTCCGGTGAAGAAAATGTCACTGGTTTGCTTGACTGAGTGCCAGCCAAGCAAAGCTAAAGCAGTTGAAAATGGCTCGTTCTCTCCGAAAGAAGCCTATCGCTGCTTCTGGGCGCCGCGTTTGACATTTTCGTCCGGTGCAGAAAGGATTGCACCTGGGGGCATTGCTGAGCTGGGCCATAAATTTAACCAACAATAGCTACCTTTAAATGTCACTCAAATCAGCAGCTGCATTAAACCCTGCGCCGAGCGCGCGACTCCGTCATCTCCTGAAATAAACGTGATAAAACCGCATTAACCGTCCTTGTGAAGCATTTCTGCGGCGTGACGCTAGCGATTAGCCGTTACGAGACATTTTTTTTAAAGGATCGTTGGAGCTGCTTCCCCTCAAAAACTAAAAATAAATAAGAAAGAAAGCACGCAAGAAAGAAAGAAGCTGGCTTAATGAGACGGAAAGAGCACGGCCCTGCTGGGGACTTCACTCCCTCGTAGACTCCGCGAACAATAAGAGAGGAGCACACGCTGACCTTACACTTTACCCATCATTATCCACCTAACTCGCTTCTCTCTTTGTGTTCGACCAGCTCTCTGTGCTTTCCTCTTGGAGAGCATGGTTTAGCCTTTTAATCAGGCTGCTAAACAGTCCTGACACACACACACACACATCTATACTTAAACTCCAGTGTGGTTGCCTGAAGGATTTAGGAGAGCGTTTGTCATTATCCCGAGTCTGTCCTCTCCAAAGGAAAGAAAAAGACGATTACAGCTCGACAAACCGGACCACATTCGGATTCTGAGTGATCCGGATAGACCGTAGGCTCGGCGTAGCTCTTACGCCGTGACCGCTTTAATTGTGTCTTGCCCTCAATTATTCTTTGCTTGTTTGTTTAATCAGTAATGTCAAATGCTTGGTGGGTGGGGTTTTTTTCCCAGTGATTTTGATCTCGGCTGCTTTTCACAAACAGGAAATTCAGACTTGGTGTACGTTAGACTCAAGCTAGCTTCACGCGCTCATACTCGTAGTTTGGTCCTTATAGGTGTGGGTGTGGCTATGGGCGTGGCCTGTTAAGAATTCAAATGAGATACTATGATCGCTAACACTTTTCAAGCTAGTAGTTCAACAGAAAAAAATACACAATGCACTACTCAGCTTGCTCATGGTGTAATGGATCAAGCCCCTAACAATGGAAAAAGCCAGAGAACCTAGAGAAAACCCACATGGACACAAGCTAAGCTCAAGCTAAGCAGTAGTACAAGAAAAAAAAACAGATTAGCAAAGCTAAACTAACCGTGCTAACAGTTAACTAGCGAAAAAGACGCGATTTCTACTACTTCTTCTAAGTTCATTCGAAGTGGTTTTACGTGCTAAACCGCACACGTCGAACGGTGTGAACGAGCCGTTACTATAGACACGATAACGCATTAATACGAACACGTGGTTTCCAGCTGTGCTACGGTCAGAGCTGCTGTTCCGGAAAATTCCAACCAATTGCAATCGAGAATTTAACAGCGATGAGGTATAAAGTCTGAGTCATAACGCTCATCTTTCCTGCTACTGATGTGTTGTTTACTCACACAACCACACACACACACACACACACACACACTCCACAAAAAAAAAAAAAAAAAAAAAAAAAAACAGTGGGGTTTACTCAGGTTTCACCTGAGCGAGCTGAACTAAAGCCTCAGGCATCAGAGAAACAGCGTGCCACTCTGAGATCATCTCACCAGGGTATTCACATCTCCTGGCGTCCTTCAGCTCATCTTCTCCAGAGGAGACGGTTGGAAAAGCATCACTTCACAACCGGAAATGGATCAACGCGGGAGGCGTAAACGGTACATTATGAAATCATGCCGTGATGGAGTGATGTATTAGCGTCAAATATTTTAAATAGCAATAAATAGCGTGAGAAGAAAAAAATGAGTGAAAATATTGTGAATGTGAGCAAATTTGTGTCCTAGTTCTAATTAGGAGATGATTAGAAAGCAAAACTCGCAACAATGAATAAAAAGAGGCAGATCATATTCAAGACTTTTTCACGTCTAATTAGCATCTAATTGATCCGATTGGCAGCAACTTGTCGATTTGTTCTACACGATCATGACGAGAAAAATAAATATTCAACAGCTCACGATGTCAAAAGTTTGGCGATTTTGTGATTCTCTCACCAAAAGTGGACTCTCATATCTTTTATCATGAACTCGTTCTCATATTGTTCACATCTCCTCACTCCTCGACGTAAACGGTTCACACAAGTGTTTTTGTCTCGCCCCGCTTCCCACTTCCGATACCAGCTTTCCACCCTGAATCTCTAATTTTTCCTCTTCTCTTCCCCTTCTGCCACCCCCACTGAATCCAGCGGCATTAATCACTCCGGTCCTGAACACTGTGACGGGCCGCGACCATTCAGGCCCGGGAGCGGCTTTGTTCCGAACGCCACGCTGCTCTCAATGCATCTCCATGGCCTTTTTGTTTCTTGGAGAGGAGCTCTTTTAGAAGAGCCTGCTCCTCCCTCTCTCCCTCTTTCTCACTCTTGGTGCCCAGAGATTAGCCCTCGAACTGGCTGGGCACAGGGGTGACTGAGAGGGGAGGGAGAGACAGAGACAGAGAGAGAGAGAGAGAGAGAGAGAGAGAAACAGGGCAATGATTCGGTGAGGTGATTCATGCACTCACCAGCTTACTCATGCCTTCAGAGAACCTAGCAACCAGTGGATGGGAGGAATTACAGAGAAAAAGACAGACAGAGAGAGAGAGAGAGAGAGAGAGAGAGAGAGAGAGAGAGAGAGAGAGGGTGTGTCCAAGGTGAAAAGAATAAAAATGTATACTATTCTTATTCATATGGTTGAATCCCAAGGTAATCCTGGGAACACTGGGTGTGAGAAAGGAATATAGCTTGGATGGGATGCCAGTCCATCACACACTTACACACACATTTATATACACCTAAATACAGTACTAAGATATCAAGTTCTGCATGTTCTGCAAGTTCTACCATGTTCTGCAAGAAACCAGAAAACCCAGATGTGATGGACTGGTGTCCAGTGTGATGGAAATCAGTCACATCTAGGTTCTCTGTTTTTCTTCAAACACACACACACACACACACACACACACACACACACACACACACACATGCACACACACTTATATACACCTAAAAACATATCAAGCCCGTAGCTTGTTCTGCAAGGTTGGAGAAACCAGAGAAGCCAGACGAAGCCCATATCGAAGCAGAAAAAAAAACGTATGAAACTCCACACACACGATCGAGCTCAGGATTCTGAAGCTGCGAAGCGACATCGCAATCCCTAAAAGTTTTCCACTCTGATATTCCGACACCAATGGACGTATAAAAGCAGGAATATGGAAAATGTAGGAAAAGTAAGATTCACATCCATCATATCACGTGAGGACAAATCTGTGAAACACAATCGCGTGAAAATCCTGCGCAAAAATCAATCTGTCTTTATTTATACACGCCTCGAAAGTAAACAAGTGCACAGCGATTCTTGTTAATGATGCGTACGTGAGCAATCTGTCAATTAAGCTTCAAAACATTCCAATTTTCCCAATTCCGACATATAAAGTCTCGGCTGATGGTTAAACCTTGAAACCGAACAGTCGATATTACATTCCTGTATAAACTGTATAAACTATTAAACTGCTATTACATTTATTTTCTCAAATAGTATGGAGGAATAGAATTGGGAAGTGGATAAAACAGAAAAGCAGTAGAGTGAGGGAACAAGGCAATTCCATGAGCAGGAGGAGGAGGAGATGCTCGAGACGCTCAACATGTTGGGAAGGAGTTCATTGTTTCCAGAGCAACACCCTTTTTTTTCTGGCTTTAATGAGAGATTTGGGCATGTTTACTCATTGGTTCACAACACACACACACTATATACATATACACACACACACACACACACACACACACACACATTATATATACTTATAGCAGAAATCAACTTTTACACAGGACCTCGTTTCCTGTTCGGATCAATGATAAATGTTGATTTAGCAGGTGTTTGTGTTTACAATATGCATCTCCTTTCAATGTGTTCAGTCATTTTCACCATTTCCACCCCAAATTTCACAACTTATATTAAGCCCAAGAAGAGAAAGCTGCACACTTGAACACTCCCAGACACACACACACACACACACAAGCCACATCTGAGTGTGTAACAAGGCAACTCGTGCTGGACATCATCCCTATACCTTTAAATAAAACCAGGAGCACATTGAGCAACACTGTAGGAACCTGTGAAGGTTTATGGTGCACCTGACAATCCGATAAATGACCAATTGTCCTAGTGTCTGTACAAGCAGCCAAGGTGTTTGGGAAGAGATTTGAGGAAGGAAAAAAAAGAAGGATAAAGTTTGAATGGAAATGCGTAATCACTGCGCTCCAGCTCCAAGACCAATACCAACTCCAGCTCTAAGACCAAGACCAACTCCAGCTCTAAGACCAAGACCAACTCCAGCTCCAACACCTTTCCCACCTGCGACGTTTGATGAGCAAATAACCCGTCCAGGTGTGTGTGTGTGTGTGTGTGTGTGTGTCCAACTCATGCATGAGGTTCAGGAAAAAAAAAACTATATCATGAACTTACCTCCAGCCTGAGAGTGAAATAATCCGCAGAGGAGGAACCACGCTAAAGGACCCATTCTGGCATAGTACACATCCAATTCTCTGTGTCTCTGAGCGCGCGCGCGTGCGTGCGTGTGTGTGTGTGTATGCGCGTGTGTATACGCGTGGACGCACGTGTGCGTGCGTGTGTGTGTGTGTGTGTGCGTGTGTGTGTGTGTGTCACACTTTCTGTCCTTTCTGACCGGCTTAGGGACTGAGGAAAGCCGGTGGAGACGCACGCGCACGCACCGGGTTCATACTGCCTAATCAGGGCGCGGAGAACCGGGACGTGGGACGCACGCGCCTCACGTGGGCACACGTGCGGTTATTATAATATGTATTATAGAGTATTATTGTTTATTTTTCTCCGAGATTTCCAAGAAAACGGGGATGCTCCAGAAAACGACCAGAATCTCCAGATCCGGAGACTCTAGAACTCTAAAACTGGAGATCTTTTTTTTATTTTATTATTATAGTAAAAAATAAATATCTTGTTCTCCGGTCGCTTTGCTGGGTCTCTGAACTAAATCGTGTGAAGAAGCGAAAAAAAAGTGATGCTGTCCGTTTCCGGGATTTCGGAAATCAGCGCAAAAAAAAAAATCCCAAACTCCAAAATGCGTAGAAGCTTTTAAAAGAAGAAGAAGAAAAGAAGAAGCAACATCTGGTCCATGTGCCGGATGAGTCCAAGTCCAAGCTAAAGTCCAGCAGCAGTGCTGTGGTGTGGGGAAATGTGTGAGTAATGTATTAGAGCGCTGAGAGAGAGAGAGCGAGAGAGAGAGAGAGAGAGAGAGCGCGCGCGCATACACTGCTCTCTGAGCGCACTTCAGCACTCAACTGGCGTGTAAGCTCGAGCTGAGAGGAAGGAGGGAGGGAAGGAGGGAGGAGGAGATGGTGAAGGAGTGGAGGAAGGACAGAGGAGAAAATGGTGAAGGAGTGTAGAAAGGACTGGTGGAGGAGGAAATGGTGGAGGAGTGTATAGAGAACTGGTGGAGGAAGGACGGAGAAAGAGATGGTAAAGGAGTGGAGGATGGACGGAGATGGAGAAGGTGAAGGAGTGTAGAGAGGACTGTTGGATGGATGATGGAGCAGATGGAGATGAAGGAGCACTTCGGTTGTCTACGCTGAGGTTCTGTGGCGCATCAAGTTTACGCACCTGAGGAGGCGCTGCGCTGGGATGCGATCCAGTGAGGGGACAGAACTGCTCTCTAAGGGTCACTTATAGTTATATAAAATAATAATAATAAAAAAACAATACTTTTAAATAAATAAACAATATCATAAATAATAATAATTATAATACATAATAATAGTAATAATAATAATAAATAATAATTTTAAATAAATAAATAATATAAATAATAATAATAAATAATTATTTTAAATAAATAAATAATATCATAGATAATAATTAAATAATAATAATAAATAATTATTTTAAATAAATAAATAATAATAATAATAATAATAATAATAATAATAATAACAATATATCACCTCTGCTTATTATCTTTTTTTAATTTTTATTAAATGCATAAAACAAAAAAGAGGCCATTAAAAAAACAAAAAAAAAACCAAAAAAAAAACAACAACAAACCGATATGGTGACATATCCCAAGAGGGAATGTTATATCATATCATATAATAATAATAATAATAATAATAATAATAATAATAATAATAATAATCACTGTATTGATATTTTATGCATCTATTATACTTTCATATTTTCATTTTTAAGACGTTGATATTTAAGGTTTTTTTATATTATTTGTTTGCTTTTCTTTCTTTCTTTCTTTCTTCCTTCCTTCCTTTCTTTCTGGGACCACCTCAAAAAAATCAATAAATAAATCCATTAAAAAACAAACAAAAACTCTCTCATTCCCTAGTGTTCCTGTACCCCCTCAGCCCACCACACCCATACAGGCCTCGTGCACTCAGTAATTTCCCTTCATTAAAACTGTGAATAGCTGCTGAGAAATGACTCCATCATTACTCACGTGCGCTGAAACAGACACGGCCTGCGGTGTTACTGCATAAAAAACACTTACAAACAAACATACAGAGAGACACTGGGTGAGACTTGTTCTCTGACAATTTTCTGGGACAAAAAGGGAAGGACAGGACAGGTAGTTCATAGTGCTAGGGAGGGAAAAAGACGACAAAAAGTCCAGAGATTTATTTTTAGTGCCTCCTACATGACGCAGGAAAGTGTGATGTCCAAGGCTGCATCCTATATATCGGGAATAACAAGAAGTCATAGTGTAAACTGAGAGGCTGAGGGAAAGATGATGGATGGAAAGAGCAGACAGAGAGAGTGAGAGAGAGAGAAAGAGATTGCAGTGAGACATTAGCGCCCCCCAATGGTTGCGCTGAGAACCTATCCAAGCAGGGCTTCATTATACTCAGGGTGGAGTCTTTCTAAACACTCAGACTATCAGAGGGAACAGTAAACAGGGTTTAGTGGACTGTTAGTGCTGGTTGGAGCTTATAAGCTGTTTACAGGGTTTTCAATACACTCTGAGTTCTGTGTAAAACTGTATCGGTTCCTCAGGAAGAAGAAAAATATATTTAGAGTTGTAGATTTTACTTTTTTTTTTCAACATAAGGTAATATTTATGTGCTGTTTTAAAAACATATAACAATATTAATAAACTATACAGCTTCAGTGATTAGCCCTCTAATAATAATAATAATAATAATAATAATAATAATAATAATAATAATAGATATGAATAGATAAACACTATTATTATTATTAGTAGTAGTAGTAGTTGTAGTCAAAAATGTTTTTCTTTGAATAATACTGTAGTAATAATGTTAATAATAACAAAATTAAAGTAGATCATATTATTATTATTATTATTAGTAGTAGTATATTATTTATATTTAAATAAAAATCAAAAATTAATAATTATTATAATATATAATAAAACGAAGACAGCAACTACACTATTATTATTATTATTATTATTATTATTATTAATTGTATTATTAGTTGTATTATTATTATTATTAATATGATCATTATTAGTAGTATATTTTTTCATATATATTAATAATAATAATAATAATAATAATAATAATAATAATAATAATAATAAATAATAACAATAATTAGAAGACGAAGAACAACAACAACAACCAACGACAGGTTGGTGATGGAACGACTGTTTACAGCTGCCATACATAAAGTAAACAAAAACAGGAGCGGACATGTTTTGTTGACGTTTGTAACAAATGCAACAATAAACGGATAAAACGTACAACATCCATCAGTTTAAGAATCCCTTTAAGAAGCAACAAAAAGCAAATATCTGTCCCTGACCCTCAATAAGACCCTCAAGTGCTTCCGTTGTGGAGATGAAAGCAGGAAAAGCTAAAATGCATCACGTTTTAAATAACAGCTGCGTATTTCATGCGACACGTTCACAACAAAGAAGAAGCGAGTGACTCCGAGCCATGCTTTTGAACCTACACTCGAAGACGAGTGAAGCGAACGCTAGAGAAGCTGATTAAAGAACAGCTGAAAAACCATCAAATCAGTCATGCCTGCTCAGAAGTCAGCTCTGAGCCTGTACAGGCGTCTCGGAGCAGCACGCCGGGATCGAGGTTCTCTCCAGCCGGGCGCTTTTCTGGAATATCCCTCTTTCAAGTGATGGCTCAACATCAAAGGCGAATAAATGCACCGAAAACAGCTCTTAGAAGTGCAATTAAAAGCAAATGCCTGAATACCTATCGCTCACACACACACACACACACACACACACACACACACACACACACACACACTGGAACCAAATCCAAGTTTTCTGATCTAAACACACTCCGATGCATCATCTCCCAGGTGCGGCTAAATGTATGTGCACCCCCCCCCCCCCCCCCCCCCCAACCCTATGTGGTTCTTCTGTAGTTACCACAGACTTGGAATCACACAGATGTATAGAAAGCCTCCGTATCTTGCAGCATTCCAGTGTTCCATCATGCTCGTTTGCACAAAACGAGTTCCAGGAGGACATGGAAGGTGTACCTTAGTGGTTAAGGCATTAGTTTAGAAGGTCATGAGTTTAAATCCCTGCTCAGTTGTATGAATGTAAAACGAAGTGTCTGAAGTTTGGTGTGGAAGATCTGCAGTGTCCTGTAGAGAAGCCTGAGGTCTTCTACCTCACTGAACACCTTTGAGATGAACTGGAGCTTTTTTTTTTTTTTAACACATCAGTGTCTGATCTCACGAATGCTCAATCTCACAATCGTTCACTTTATCTCCTCACTTACGATGTTCTTCCTTCTCTCCTTTCCATCATTCCGATATTCTCATGCCACCCTTTCATCATACCTCCTTTGTACCTTCCTTCTTTACTTCCTTTCTTCTTTCATTCCTCATTTCTTATACCTTCCTCACATTCTTTCCTTCCTTCCTTCTTTCTGTCTGTCCCTGTTTTCTTTCTTTCTTTCTTTCTTTCTTTCTTTTTCCTTCTATCCATCCTTTGTCCTTCCTTCTTTTCTTCCTACCTTTCTTCATAACATAGTTTACTTAGCATACTTCTTTACTGCATCATTTCTTTCTTCCTTCTGTCCTTTCCTCCGTTATTACTGTATTTTTCCTTCCTTCCTTCCTTCCTTCCTTCCTTCCTTCCTTCCTTCCTT
>JAAIIK010016812.1:0-12039 GCA_014706435.1 Silurus glanis | reverse complement strand
ACACACACACACACACACACACACACACACACACACACACACACACATTTGCATCCTTTTGGGGACCTTTCACTGATGCAATTAAAAACTCAATAAATGGCAACAAATCGAGGATTTGGTTCTACAATTTCGGATCCCTGAAATGCCAGACATCTGACCTTGCTGTGCCTTTGACCCTGTTTGAATCAATTCCAAAACATAATAATTTCACGTGCTGGCTACAATGACAATTCCATATCATTCATACAGACATTCAAACAGTCATTACTAAGACACTGAAAACATAATGTCTACCACCTAGGTATAATAATATTTGGTCCATACCAAGATATAAAAGCATGAGCACAAAAAAAAACCCACACAGACCACCAGTGCAATTACGCACGCTTCCTACAATGTTGTTTCGTGTCTGTGTCGGGGAGAGACATTAATGACTCTAGTCCACTCCTGTCCGCTTGGAGAAGAGCTATTACTGCTAATAAGAGCTGTGAGTGCTTAAACCAGATTAAGAGCCTCAGTAGGAGGGAGATCTCTGTTAAATATTTATGTCTCACTAAGAGGGCCCCGACACTCTCTGTCTACTGGACAGCAATCAGACACAGAGAGAAAGAGAAGAAACTTGTAAACAGATGGTGTGGGTGTCAGGCATGACGTCATACAGCCCTGTTCGAGTTTTATCTTTTACATCAATCATTATAATACTACCAGTTAATTTTGGTTATATTGTGTACTATACAGTACAAGCTAATCAACAAACATAAATCTTTCCCAGATGCATCCAAACATATTAAGAATTTATTTTGGTTATGCTTAAAAATACAGTATATACTTTTATTTTAATAATGTGCTGTATATCTCCAGACTCACCCATGTTGCTGTTTGTTCTTCCCAATGTTGCTTTTAGATCAATCAGCTATTAATTCAAGCAAAATGTAAATGTATTTTATTATTAACGGTGGATGGTGCAATTGCAGCCCTGAGTAACTGTTAGCAGCTGATTCCTTTTCTATAACAGGACCTCCTAAATTGTTTTACGATCTGCGTGCTGTATGCTTTGTCACTTCATAGTGACATCTACTATCACGAAGCATCTACAGATCATCTTATTACTTTTGTTACAAACAGTAAAGAGCTTTCATTTAAACCCTGCAGCCAGGAATAATGTCAGAGCAATGCTGATAAAGAAGATTAATCAGTGACCTCGGAACAAACGGTATCACAATTTAAACACTGTGTTGTATAAGAAATTTTAGAACACAGTCTTTCTTCTCACATTTCTGCCCTGCATTAAGTAGCCCCCATGACTTATCATGTATTGGTATTTACACCACTGAAAATTCCAAAAAGGTTTGGCTGGTTCCAACTGGTTAGCAACACATACACATGGGCAGGTGGTAGCTTATTTGTTAAGGCATTAGACTTATTAACTTATTGAATCCAAAGGTCGTAAGTTCAACCACACCAAGCTGCCACTTCTGGGCCCCTAAGCAGGGCCCTTAACCCCATAGCTGCTCAGTTGTATGAACGAGATACATGTAAGTTGCTCTGGATAAGAGCATCTGCCAAATGCTCTAAATGTAAATATAAACATAAACTATACAGACTATACATTGAGACACCTGTCTTTTCCAGCCATATGTAGTTCTTAAGGCACACAATTGTCTTTGAATGTAGTAGCATTCAAATTTCTATTCACTTGAACTAGGAGACCAAAACCTGTTCCAGCATAACAATGCCCCTGTGCATAAAGCCAGCTCCATGAAGATATGCTTTACATGGTTTGGAGTGGAAGATCTTCTACAGAGTGGCCTATAGAGCTCTAACCTCAACAACTTTGGGAAGAATGCTGACTGCACCCCAGGCCTCCTCACTCTACATCAGTACCTGGCTTTACTAACACTCTAGTGGCTGAATGAGCATAAAGCTCCACAACCACACTCCATAATGTAGTGGAACATCTTATAACATCTTTATTATAAGAGCAAATGGGCTGTTCAGAAAACAACTACAAATCTTATGGTTATGTGTCCACAAACGTTTCTCCATATATTGTACTTCCCAATAACATAAAGCCTTTTGGAAATATTTTATTGTGTTGGCTGTTCCATACCATTTGCTGTACACACATATAAATTGTGTTGCTCAACTGTTCCTTCATATTGTTCTTACATTTAAAAAAAAGAGAAACAGTCTATTTTTAGGATCTAGGTGCAGATCCAAAAGCATATTTTTTTTATTAGGAGTATAGTCAGTGCTAAACATTTGTGCTTTTATAATTAAGACATATCCTGACCACTGACCACAGTGTGGTCAGTCAGAGTTGGCTGGATCTGGTTCTTCCTGTCCCTGGCTGTAGAACTGATTTTACTGTCATATCACCCCACACACACACACACACACACACACACACACACACACACACACACACATCCCTTCCAGCAGCCACAGATGTGGGGTATGAGTAAGTAATTGCTTCAGACCTGCTGAGTGAGAGACACAGCCGCTATTTATAAAATGTATTCTACACACTACATGTTGGTACGTGTGCGTGTTTGTATGTGTAGGTTGTTGATATGACAGTGAAACCATAATCTAAAGGAAGAAGCCCAAGGGCTTGTACACAGACATCCACACATGCAGATAAACACTCTTTAAACAACAACCATATGCCTTGCATGTGTGTGATCATGTGCAAGGGAAGGCATTTGTTAAAGTATTTATATAGTCCAATTCAGCAAGAATTGGTTCTCGCAAGAACCCTAATCTGTGTATGTGTGTATGTGTGTGTTTGATCACCTCTGCCACATTGCTGAGTCCTGTGTCAGGTTCAGAAGCACGGATTTGCAGGTGGTGGAGATGAGGTCCACTCTCGTAGTCCACTGTGTGGGTCAGACTCAAAGCCCCGCTCTCTTGGTTTATACTAAACAGGTTTCCTGAGTTTACCAGCAGCATGTAGGACAGAGACTTTCTCTGGAAAGAGACAGCCTGAACCACAGCCACGCTGCACACACACACACAGACACACACAGACACACACAGACACACACACACACACACACACACACACACACACACATACACAAATAAAAACACTTGGGAGAGAATAGGATATCAAAGGGCAATTCAGCATTTGGCTCATGCAGTATGAATTAAGTAGAATATGGAAATACTGCTAAGAGGAAAAGACAAACAAGTGCAGAGCAGAAAAGGTGTCATTTCTTTATTAGGGGCCATTCTATTTTTCTTTTTTTATAATTTAGTTATTTTTTTATTGTTCCTTTCCCTAGCTGTCCTTTCCTCCTCCTCCTCATAGATTAATATGCTCTGTTGTGTGCCAGTGCCCAGAGGGGGCACACACACTGCTCTTCGTGTTTATCCAAAACTTTCTTTTAATAAATATTTGAATTTACATGTTCAAACTCACACTCTTTCAAATTCAGAGCCTGGGGAAAAATCGCTGCATCTGCGTCCTACTCTAACCCTCTACTCCCACTTTCTGCTTATGATTCCCTGCCTACATCACTTCATCCCTCTATTTCGTCTTCCTCTCTCCTCAGGCTCAGACTTTACCACTCCACAGGGCAGCAATGACACATAATGCTTTACTTACCCTCTAATGAGCACAAAAACACCAAACAACCCCAAGTACATATGAGCATAATTATATTTGTGCAAGCACACGCACAAATGCAGGAAAGAAAATACTCACGTATGGCCCACTCCAGTGTTCTCTGCGATGTAGATGGAGTAAGAGGTGTTGGAGAACTGAGGAGGTCGCAGGCCTACCAGTATGGCCACTGTGGCATGAGGACCCTTCCTGCCCTGAGTGTCCACAGCTTGCACAGTCAGAGTATACTCTTTACCAGAGATAAAAGGTCTTCCTGTGGTCCTTACCTCTCCCAAGCTTCTGTCCACCTCAAAACAATCCTCCCCACCTGCAGAAAAAACATCCAATGAGCAAAGATCTGCGGCATATACAACTTGTTAAAGAGAAAATATACAAACTGGTTGAGTCTGTCAGGAAGGCAGTGGTAACAAACAACCACTCTTTATAATCATGGTGAGAAGAAAAACATTTTAGACTACACACCATACTGAGACTTAAGGCAAATGGGAAGCCCACAACGGGTAATACTCCTGTCAGCCATGAACAAGAATCTGTGGCAACAGTAGGCACCTACTCACTGATACTGATCATTTAATGACTAAAGCACAATAATCGTTTTGAAAATATTAATGTCGACGTTTGAAAAGAAATTGAATCACTTCAAGGGCAATTGGGTCCAAGAACCCTTCTGTCAGCTGTGTGTGGCCTTCAAATCCCCCTCAGGATAACAGAAAGACAAGAGTCTGTTTTATGTATCATAGCCTGAAGAAGCACAGTGCAACGAGGGAGGATGAAGGGGAAAAGGAAGAAGCACAGCTGTTTCAGAGGAGCAAAAGTCACAGCTGCAGATATGCTGCCTCTCTGTTAGCTGTTTTTTCCCAAACACCAGGGAATACATTTATTATTTTTTTATTCTAGGCCCAAAAATTCTAACCTTTACTGTATGTACTGTATGCATGTAAAAGCTAAGAGTTTTTTCTTGTCGAGAAAAATATACAACAGAAAGATAGATCAATGCACAGAGCTTCTAAATTATACACAGTATATATTCTACAATTATTCTTATTTATCTTTACTGTACATCCATATTAATATATACATAACTGCTATAGTTGAAAAAGCAAATCAGGTTGTATTGGAAATGATATTTGTTGTTCTAAATCCAGAGCTAAAGTTTTTGATCTGAAATAGTCCTGTCTTACACATACACACCTCAGATGCTACAGCTAACAGTGTCCCAGAAGAGAGAGCATCATTTCAAAGTGAAGTGAAGTGGAGAAAGTGAAGGAGAGAGAAACTGTCAGAAACCGTGCTTGCACTTTCACAACTCATCTGACACTCCAGATGCAGAATTTGGAATGATATAGTCAATCAAAACTTGTTTAGTTTTTAAATGTTGAATAATAAATTGTTGACATTCCCACAGAAGTGCCTTGATGTTGAGATTCTATGAATATGTACATTATATATATATATATGTTTATATAAATATTTAATGTATCCTTCTATACCCTTATCCCTGGTAGACAGCTGGTGTGTTTACATATTGGAAGCTCTTTGAAATTCTATGTATTTCGTACATAAATAAACAAATAAATAATTTTATTATATCTGTTTATTTAAATCTTAATATACATCTGAGCATTTGAGAGTGCTAAGTATGTTGCTCAGCACCTGTCATTTCAATCTTTTCAAAATGTAATTACTAAAATGTGATTTTTTTCCAAATTAATTGTCGCAATATGATTTGATGGTAGAAAAGTATAACATTTAGAATAATTTTAAATACCTAATGAAAAATTACAACTAACAAACATCATATGCTCTGTTATTGTTTCAGATTACTGGTCTGTAGAGGAAGAGCTGCATGTAGAATAGCTCGAAGCCACCCTAAAATGCCATTTTTATTATTTTTAAGCAATTAGAGCCTATCTGCTGTGTGGCTTTGTGGCTTTACTGTCAGCTCAGTGAAACCCAGCAGATGAGATTTCAGAAACAGCAATAATCATTAGCTTTGAATCCATTTGTTATTCATTAGCAGAAAATCGACAGTATAATTCCTCATTCAGTGTTTTAATGACACGACTATTTTGTGCATCTCACCACATGATGCAGTCATGGTGCCGTGCACCTGCTCTGATTTGAATTCAAAACAAAAATAACTAAATCAGTGAAGGAAGCATCTCAACTTTCTCACTTTCTCTACACAAGCTAGAGTTGTAAAACAATCACATTGATATGGAATAAAGCAATATTCATATTAAAAAGTTTCATATTACAATGGTGTAATTTGTGCTCTCTCCACTCACACTCACATCCTTTCACTTCCTTAGTAATTAAGCAAGATTGAGATTTAATTAGCTACTTGACTGGATTGGCTGCATCCCTATCATGCAAAAAAGGTTTTGGACTCTGAGCTAAGTGTTAAAAAACACTTACCATCCACCAAGAAGTACTGGGTCCCTTCCAAAGCGCCGTCCCTATGTTGGGTTACCAGTTTGTAAACCACTGAGCCTGGAGCTGCGCCGGGCTCTGCTGTGGCTAGATACGGCTCAGGAAACATAGCCCACTGCAGATCTGACATTCCAGGAAGGGTTACAGATAGTCTGCACAGGTACCACTCATCACCTGCAGGTGGAAGGAAGAGAGAATGAACAAATAGCTTAAACAATAATAGTACCTATCATAAATATAAAATTGTTATGATTACATGAAGCTAAATTAAGCAGAAAAGCCTGTCTGCTCTCATATAATGTACTGTTCCTTGAATTTTTAGGACAGCTATTGTGCTGACTACAATCCTTTTTAATCTCCCCAAATCTCATGAAATAAATCTCTGGCATTGTGGGGGCAGTAACAGGAAATCACTGTGCTCTTAAGAATAATCACCCAGGGAGGGACGGCACCTTTCGAAATAAAGAAAAGAAAGATGAAATAGGTATGAGATCTGTAGATCTACACCTAGCACCCTCCTTGAAACTGTAGTAATTTAGTCTAAGCACCCTTTGATACTAAGAGAAATTACACATTTACAGAATAAATCAATATTCAGCATCGAACATTATCCGTCTCCACCTTCTCAGCACTTCATCTGCTGTCAGACAGATGCATGGAGCAATCACTCAGACACAGTCATGATATCAGTCACAGAGCAGGAAATGGAGATTTGAATACAAACACAGCAGAGTTTCTTCATTGTGTTCTCTCTCTCTCTCTCTCTCTCTCTCTCTCTCTCTCTCTTTTTTGTCAGTACTGTTTGTCTCCAGACTTGCACAGTATTGTTTTTCGACATCTCTTGCAACAGCAAGACAATGGCAGATATAAGAAAGAAACTTTAAATGTAAGCACCAAAGCGATGTAGATGATCGCAGTGCTTCCCGTACTTCCTGCCTTATCACTGCAAAAGGCTTTGAAAGATGTCAACAGAGACTCATTGAAGGAGACAAAACAAGTCAGAGAGTGAAAAAAACAGAGATGGAGAGCAGGAGGTTGGGGGTGAGATGTAGGAGGAGAGGGAAAAAGTACTGACAAGACCTAGTAAATTTGTTGTCTCAGATTTTGATCCTGGTTTGAGGTTACCAGGTAAAATTGATAAAGCTGAAGCACAATCTAGTTTTTTTAAGAGGTGAAGACTGATAATTAAGGGACAAATGATTGCCTCTTCCTCAATGTGCTTTCAATAACAAAAATGGACTAAATATGTGCCACAGAGATGGACATTGTGTATGCAAACATGTTAATTAAACAAAATGCAGCAGTTGAATCACAGCTTACGACTAATAACCTATTTACCCGTCATTCACTAGAGACTGAAGCTAATTCCCATCAATTATTTATGATGTGCATGGCTAAATTCACAGTTCAGTATGCTAATCACATTTCCAAAGAATTTCCCCAAAAAAACCCAAAAAAACAACAATAGCACATTAACACAATTCACATTCTACATTTCACATTACAAATTGTACAAGAAATAAATAATTATTTGATCATTACACTTGGAAGGCACTGAATGAAATGTATTGCTTTTAAGGACCTAAATTGATTAAATACCCAGCAGACCTTTTTATACACTTGGAGAAGGGATTTCTAATATAGCTATAAGGAGTTCTTTGGTCAACCCTTGCAAAATAACTTTAGTCAATAAACTAACCACTGAAACTATTAAGAAAAAATGCCAATTTTTATATTTTTCCAGACAGTGTAGTGGTAACATGATTGCACTGTAATATGTTTGAATCCTGCTAATGCCAAGCATTGTGTTTTCTCTTTGTACCGATTCCTTTAATCGCTTTTCATTTCATTTTATATATGCTTCCTCAATTTTCAAAAGAATGTTTAGCGCCACTGTGAATTTGCTTTATGAAAAAGCAATGATTTTTCTTAAATAATGTAGATCATACCTAAATAAAGCACAATTTGATAAAACAACCTTGAATCATTAAGTACAGAAATGCTCTTCTAGGTGTACAGTTTGTAAGGAATTAATGTAATCTTTTTGCTGCTTTCATTAGTTTTGACAATATTTTAAAACTGTTATTCAGTATACTGATTTTATAGGTTGTGTTTGGTTTGAAAGAGGCAGATGTAGAGAACAGGGGGGTATGGAGTTGGATGATCCGCTGTGGCAACCCCTAATGGGAGCAGCCGGAAGAAGAAGAAGAAGAAGAAGAAGAAGAAGAAGAAGAAGTTTGTAGGATAAATAAAATGTAAATATTACAATTATATTCCATGTTGTGTATCTATTTCTCAAGTTGCTCTCAAGTATTCTATGTACAGTATTTCTTTCAAAAGGATATCAGTAGATTAAAAGTTAAGTCTAGAGCCTTATACATGATCTTGGTCTTCCAGTTGTTCCGTAATTCCTCTTAACCAAACAGTTAAAATAAAAATAAACAGTGCATAAAAATTTCTATTTTCTTGCACTATAGCTCCGGTTCTCTTTTGCAGAAACAGACAACTGTTGCTGACCACAAGCCGCAAAGTTAGCCATTTTAAATTTTTGGAAGTTGTGTACATGCACTTAGATTTAATCACAGCTGGTATCTGTTTATTATCATTCTCTTTGGCTGTCTTAATCAGTGTGTCATAGAGTTTAAACACTAATGGCAGCCATTGCAAAGCCAGAGAAGTGTCCTGTGGTGTAAGGGGGCAAGAAGACACCTTGATTCTCTTCATTCCAAAAGTGTGGGTGTTACACTGCAGGGATCTGCAGGGATTCCTGCATCACACGGACACTCGGACCTCACACCTCGCTAACTCAGTGGGAGATGCTCACACTCAGATAGCTAATGGGCTACATGCTCGTTCAACAGACCTCCGACTGGGAGCCTCGACTCAGCTCAAAGCCTGGCCATCTCCACACTCCCTTAAGCAGCTGTCGCAGTACCAGAGGATTCTAAAAGAACATAAACAGCCCTCTGAGAGCCAGAGAATCAGAGAGAGAGGATAACACACTCTTAAGGCAGGACATGCTAAAAAAACACACACAATATGGAAGGGAAAGTTGCTGAACTTTCAGTGATGATGAAAATAACAAGGCCTTGTGGGAAATGCTAGGATGTGACTTGTGTCTTCTGTGCGACCGTGTTTCTCCCGCTTCTGGTAAACTCCGTGTGGACTTCTTTATCTTCTGTCTCACTCTCTCACTTGATTTCTCTTTCTATTTCTTTCTTTAAATCTTTTCACCACCATTGCTTGTGAGCAGAGATAAAAAGAACAAAAGCAGCAGGGAAGGCCTACATGTGTTTGTTTATGCCTCAATAATTCCTGACTAATCCTTAGCAGTAATGAAGCAATGTGCTGTATATAATGCGCTCTATGTATAACTAGCTGATGAATGCATTCTGAATCCATCCAAAACTGTACTAATTTGAATATCAATACATAAGATGTCACGGATATTTATGTTAAAAAGGCGGAAAAGCAGTGTCGAGAAAAGTGATGGAAATCGTGTTTGGCAGGAGTTTTTATTTCGCATCCTGTTTTCACGTACATCATAGACAGTGTAGAAGGAGCCAATATCAACGAGACTGATTTAGAAGGCATTGAAACGGAGCATTGTATGATAGTCAGCTTTTAAACAAGGACAAGTAGACATGAGTTTGTGCTCTCCTCAGAGTGCTATCGTTCATTTATTCATTCACACAGATTATATGAATGAAGTCTTTTGAAAGACTTGAATCACATATTTGGATTTTAATCCACTTTATAACAACTGTTTACTTTAAATTTACTTACAATAGAAGACAGGTGTGGGGAACAAATGTTTAGGGAAAACCTGTTATGAACAGTTTGTAAATTAGGCACCATATCTGTATAATTCCCTTTTTTTTTTTTTTTTTTTTAGAAAGAGGGCTACTTATTTTCCCAAAGGATGAACTTTTATTTTCATTATGTTTTGCTGATATGGATGAGTGAGCTGTAAGTACTCCAGTGTTTGCCACAGCTGTGGTTTGTTGCTTTATGTCTCTTACTTTAATTATTAGATTTTTGTGATTGCTTTTACATGATACAGTCGCATAAATTAACCCTGTGAAGCCTGACATATGAAATAATTAACAGAACATTTTATTTTTTGGAAATGTAAGTGTTTATGGGGCCTTGAAAGAAAAAAAAAAAAAAAAAAAAAGATTACCATTTACAAATGTGATTTTTGGGGGAGTGGTGGCTCCAGCGGTTAAGGCGCTGGGTTGCCGATCGGAAGGTCGGGGGTTCAAGCCCCGGTATCGCCAAGCTGCCACTCTTGGGCCCTTGAGCAAGGCCCTTAACCCTCTATGCTCCGGGGGTCCCTTACGAGGGAAATATCAAGGTCCGTGACGTCGGAGTGACGTGGGGCCGCCTTCCCGTGGGCTCACCACCTGCAGGAGGGACCGTAAGGGACGGTGCTGTGAGGATTGGGCAGCAGTCGAAGGCGGGGGCCTGCTTAGACTGCTGCCTCCGCGACCCGAATTACGGATGAGCGGGAGAAAATGAATGAATGAATGAATGAATGAATGAATTTTTTTATTTATTTGTATTATATTTAATACATTGGGCATTAATGGCAATTTACTGACCCACAATGTATACTGATTATTGTATTTGGAATGTCCACTCCTACTCATCATCATTCTTATCTTCCCCTAACTGCTCTAAGTAACTTGAATTGCCATCCATATTTATGCCGATGACAATTTTAACACTATATTTTTTTTACATTTGAAAATACATGCAAAAAAAAAAAAATGTTTGTGTATTCTGAATTTCTTATATGAATTGGTAAATATAACATATAGATTATGATAATCCTTCATATGTTTTACAGAAAAAACATTAGCAAGCTACAACATTAAATTGGACGTACAAAAATCAAATAAATATTTAATTTGCACTAGTCCATACAAGTGGAAATGAAATATTTATGTGATTTTTGTACATCAGTTAAAAATGTAAATCAGTTAAGAATTATTTTAATGTTTTTTTTTTGTTTGTTTTTTTTCTTCAAGTATTGTTAATGCAGGTGGTACAGAGGTCTCAGAAACTCATGTATCAAATATGATACATTTGGCATTATAGGGTTAAACATTACTGACACCAGAGCAAGTGACTACCATAACATTCATTAAAAGTTAATTTTGGCCAAATGGGTCTTTCTATTTATGACAAATTCATATCTGTGGTTATGCCATACATGCTACACATCCAATAGAAATTAGGCTAAAAAAACCTAAAGTGACTTAAATGTAAAACTTGTATATGACAAACGTATCCAATTTTGAACTGGACTAATTGGAAAATTTGATATGTGGGCATGACCTACATAAATAATCATTACTTAAATATGAGATAATAATACTTAATTAAGATCTTTAACTAAATTACTACATTGACAGGAAGAGACCTGACTTCTGGATGATAATACGATGATAACTAAAGTCTCCAGTCTCTAGTAACTCCTCATCCTCAGCACATCTCTCACAAGTCCACCTGAGCTCTCCTTCTCTTTCTTGCCCACATACATACTACAATCTGAAACAGGAGTGGCTCACAGGTGTCTGCATGAGTGACAGCGTGGGCTGTGTTGTCATGGCGATTGGCACGGAGCAGGCGTCCCCTGTGCTTAGGCAGGCCCTGGCAGCGTTAAATCTTTGTGGCTTCTGAAGAGTGCTTGGGCGAGCTGCCATAATCACCCCATCCTCGCTAGCCTTGCAGAAGCTGTTTGGGGTGTTGCGGACTAATAAGAGAGCCCTTTCACGCCCAATTAACTACTCAACCACATATATCTCATTGTCGCTCTTATGACATGCATTGCCATGGCTGTAATTAAGTTTTCAAACCAGGGCCTTTGTCTAGTTTTCTCTCTTGTAATGAGCTACACATTGAATTCTTTCTGAAGGGGAGGTTTCATAAATGCACACACACACACACACACACACACACACACACACACA
>JAAIIK010016794.1:3503-17423 GCA_014706435.1 Silurus glanis | reverse complement strand
GCCAGTTTGAAGGATTTTGGTACAAAACCAGTGCTAATGGAAGAGTTTATTATTTTTAAAACAGGTTCGATTACCTCTGGAATTATCTGTTTAAAGAAACTTGTAGGCAAGGGATCGAGAATGCAGGTTGATGATTTTGATGAGGAAATTAATGAAATTAAGTCATTCTCATGAATAGGAGTAAAACTTTGTAATTGATTGTCTGTTATAATTACACTGCTGTCTACAGGGTTACTTGTAAAATAATTTGGATTTATATTAACCGTCTGGATTTTTTGCCGGATGTTTTCAATTTTTTCAAAAAAGTTCATGAAATCATTACTACCTAATTTTCACAATACACTAGCAATTGTTTATATATAAAAAGGAATAACACATTAAGGTTATTTTCAGTTTGAATGTCTGAGATTTTTTATAGTTTCACAAACAAAAGTAATGCTAACTTTTTATTCTGAAGAACAATGAATATCTGACAGGGAACACCAGATACAGATCTTGGACCACCCCATATTCTTATAACTTATTATGCTCCTTCATATTTTTGGGTTCAAATTGAGAGAATTTCCTTGGGTTTGTCTTCATGCTAACAATGCTGGTTTCCCTTAAATACATGTTTATGGTTATTATCAATAACAATGCATCTGCTATGACAGTATCATTTCACTTTTTTGTGTTTTATTTTTAAGGTGTAATCTTGTACTAGTAATGCCTACTGCATCAGCCATTTATTCTGATTATAAATCCTATGCAAAAATATTAACAGATTCTGGTCAGTGTAGACAATAACCGGTAGACTGCTGGAACCAACATAGACCTCAAAGTGTTGTAGAGCTAATATTAATGCCAAGGTTTCTGTCTCAATTGTTGAGTAATTCATCTGATGTTTGACAAATGTTTGGGAATAATCTTAATCTTAATCCTTAATCCATCTTAATCCTCTTGTATCAACAATGCCCCAGCTCCCACTGCACTAGCATCAACCTCTAACTGGAAAGAATTTGTAAAGTCTGGTGCCTTAAGCACAGACTCCTCACTTAACAGCACTTTAACTCTCTGAAACACGTGTTCACATGGTGCGGACCATAGAAAGGGAACCTTAGGGCTAAGCAAATGGGTAAGGATTTAAACAACTGTAGAAAAGTTTTTGCAAAACCCTCTGTTATAACCTGCCATGCCTAAAAATTCCTGTCTAGTTGTAAGAACAGGGAAGTTAACTATAGCCGTTATCTTTTTACCTAATGGACAGACTTGACCACTGCCCACCTGTTTTCCCAAATAGGTAACTGTGTCTTATGCAAAGTCACACTTAGTCAGATTTATTTTTAGTTGCTGACTTTTTGTCAAGGTTGTGTGCTTATTCAAAAAGTTATCAGGGGAACATAACAATTGTGGTCATATAATAAAGGAGCAATTTATCTGTCATTACAGCACAGTGAAATTCTTTACATATCTCAGTGATGTTAGGTAGCTGGAATAAGAGCATAGGGTCTGCCATGATACAATGTCCCTGAAGCACAGAGGGTTAAGCAGCTTGGTTATACTGGGGCTTGAACCCATGACTTTCTGTAAAGTAAACTCACTAACCCAAAGCCTTAACCACTGAGCTACTGGGAATTTACCCATGAATGCCGAACCACATGTGTTTTCCGTAGTCTGCAATGATTTAGTTGGCCAGCATACTAGATTCCCATAGGTTATGAAATTATGTTAGATTCCCATCTTTCATCTAGTCAACTGGAGTTTTTACTTGCCTGATATGCAAGCTAATGAATGTATTATTTGTCCACCTCTGCTTTTGTGTTTAAATCTTGTGAATTTTCTCAATGATGAAAAACTGAAATTGAGATTAGGAAAACATCCTGTTCCAAAAAAATGTTTTGTAGACAATGGCGTAACAGGGTCAGTCGTTGTTGATGATATTACTTCAGCAAATTTCCCCAGTTACAAAAACACCATGACAGTACAGAAAATTTTACTGAAAACAATAACCTTTTTCAATAGTCATTATAATACAATATAATATATTCAATAGTCAATATAATACAATAGTCTTTTCAACTTCCTAATCGAAAAGTGAGGAAACTTAAAGTGAGAAGAATCGCTGAATTGTCTTAGAACAAGAAAACAGTTTCACAATAACAAAAAATCCAACATTAGTAAGCAGATGTATGGAGATCTAGTGAAGTAACCTTCTGTTGTTGGAGAATACGCACCCCATATTTTGCTAATATGCTTTTCTGCTCATTGTTTTTTTAATGAGTGGTTATTTGAGTTACTCTTACCTTCATCAAGAACCAGTAAAAATGTTTCTTTTGTTCAGTTTACATTCACAGTATTTACAGCTTATGGGATGTTTTTTGTTTTTCACACTGTATTGTGTAAACTCTAAAGTTTCTTGAGTGTGAAAACATCTGGAAATCAGTAGCTGTTTTAAATGTCTAAAAAGTCACCAACATTTATGTAATGGTTAGGAGGCCACCTTTTTCCTTATGCTGATGTTCAATCTAAAGTTTTTGACTTCAGACTGGTCTAAATGAAGCTCTTGCCCTCTAACTGTTTTTTTTTTTTTTGCATTGAACTGCTGCCAGATGATTAGCTGATTGGATAATTGGATTAATAAGCAGGACACAGGTGTTCCAATTAAAGTAGACATTGATTATATATCTATAAGAGGACTTTCCCAGGCAAGAACATTTCACAGTGTTTGCATTCAGCTAATTAACAGCTCATTTATAATGGAAACAGCTAGGTTTAATTTCTTCTCAAATAAAACAATGCTTTCAAGTCATTCTTTTTTTTTTTTATTTATTTCATGCTAGCTAGAGGAAATTACAAAATGTTATTAATGATAAATTAAACAGACAAATAGGAATTAGGACACCATATTTTTCCACTTGCAAAATGCAAAAAAAAATGCAAATACACCGATCCTAATTTAAATATTTGAAAAACAAAAAGTTTTAATTGTGTGTAAATTACCATTTTATTTGTTAATGATATTTACATTTATCAGGCATTTTGAGCAGGTTTTTTAATTATTCTTCAGTTTATGTTCATCATGGAACAAACTTTTATTTCAACAAAACAAACACTGTAATTTAAAACCCTGTGAACTGATGCAAATGTAACAAAACGCTGACTCAGAGTGTTGTAAGCATCAGTTCAGGGAACTAAACATCGATTTACATAAAACAGCACAGGCGTAGAATAATCAGCAATGATGATCAGTACTGTAGGCTAAAATATGATAACCATTTAGCCTGCCCTGCCATGACTATCTTTTAATACATGATTATCTTTGGTAAAATTTAGTTTTTTTTTTAAATTGTAACCCTAAACGTTTCTAAGAATTATTAAAGACAAGCAAGTTGGTTGAGAAAGACACACAGTGGAAACTAAAAGAAAGTCACAGAAGTCATCCATGTTTTGGCCTATCCATTCAACCGTAGAAAACTGTAAGTACTTTGTCATTCTGGTGTCTTTTTCCTGCTTTTTTCATGAGTTCAAACCCTCAGAGTTAAACAGTAAATTTGAATAATTGAAGATTCATTATGAAGGCTTTGGCAACAGCACCAAAAGTTCTTAATAATACGTTATTAAAAAGAATTTTGTAACAGTTGCAGGAAAAAGAAGTAGTCTTTATGAAAATGCTATTTATACACCAACATTATATGTAGTGTGTTCTATGACCTTCATAAAGAATAGAGTATTGAGTTTGAGACAGGCCAGAGCAGTGGAAAAAGGTCAGGAGAGTCGGCAGAAACGCAAGGCTTTTTGAGAACAGTCGTTGTGGGAAGTGGCAATTGTGGTATTAGTATGTTACTCTTCCTGCTTTCTATGTCAAGGCGATGCCAAATACTCATTGTGTAGAGTCTGAACTAAATCTAATGTTCAGACAAAAAAATACATAAAAATGAGAAGGAATGAGTGTAATTGTGGAATTTGTTTAATATTTAGCAGTCTAGTAAATAGGCTACTTTTCAAGTGACATTGTTGGCATGTTTAAAAATGCCTTTCTGTTTAAATTCCCATAATGATTAAAGCCAAATAATGAGCCTCTGTTATTTTACAATGGAGCTGTTATACAGTATGTTAATGTTCAAGAGTGATGATGATTTTATACATTATTTAATCATTTTGTTGTAGTTGTCGCAATGGGTAACTAACCAGTGCCTCATAACAACTAAATTGTTCCAGGATATTGAATCAGAATTTTGGTTTGGAGCACTGTTTAATTCATTTATCTTTATTTTTGTAATTACAGTGATGTGAGATATGCACTGGATTTTTATGCTTTTCATCCTTTGGTGTGAATTTAAACACTGGTTAAAATAGAAAATGTATTTTTCTTTTAGGCATGCTTGATACAGACAAGAGAAAATGCTTTAAAACATTTTGGTGTCAACTTTTTTATTCTCTTCTCACCCTTCTTGTAAAAGCATAAAATGTGTGTTAAGGGCTCTAGTTACAAGTTTCATTTGCTGGTTGATATTGACGGTTTGCTAATTTGATTGGGTACACAACTTTATTTTTGCTTACACTATTGGTATATTTGTGGTCAGAAATAAGTAGCTGGAATGGCAGTGTGTGGCAAATTTATCCTTCAAAAATACATTTCTTTGTAATGAAGAGAACAGATGTTTGTGCAGGTACGGCAGCCAGTGGTTGAATGATTTGTCAGTGTGTCTTTAATCAGCAAATAGCAGTAATAATTCTTTATGTAAATAAATGGTGTGAGTTTGTGTATTCACGGTACATACCTCAGTTTTTAAGTCACGGTTTGGTTCAATTTCGGGTACAGTTAGGTGGAAGAAATGCAAAACATCAAATTGTTTGTTTGTTTTTTATTAACTCTAGGGTACAACAATTCCTCAAGTAACTCGAGTAATTTGATTACAAAATTTTGTTTAGTCCAGTTCTTTACACACGGAGCACTGTGTTTCCCATGGATAATTATTACTCATTAAACACCCGCTAAACTCTGGAGCGTTCTGGACAGGGAACACCGAAGACGCTGCAGAATAAAAAATGAAAAAACTTTTTTCTCGCAATTCCTACTTTATTACTCACAATATGAGATTTTTAGACAACCAGGCATCAACCCCTCTGAAGTGCCAGAAAGCTTTACAAATTGAAAATGAAATAGGCTACAATCAATAGAATCCCATGGTATCAAACTAAGCCTTTGATCCCTGGAGAGAACTCTGTCTAACAATCAGCTCTGGAATAGACGGAACAAGACAGATGAAGCGGAGAAGAAGAGGCCATGTTCACACACTCACAGCTTCAAACTTAAGGCCCACAACATGGTTATCTACAACATGGTTACCGGTGGATGCACCACAAATGTAGGATGTCTAAGAGAAATAAAGTCAGAATTGTGAGAAAAAAAGCAGAATTGTGAGAAAAATGTCTGAATTACAAGGAATGAACTCGGAATTGCAGATTAAAAAAGGCAGAATTGTGCAAACAAGAAAACTGTGTGTCAGAAATGGGCTTCCATAGGATTCAGGCCAAAGAAAGAGACAAAATTTGGGATAATTTCAAACTAAAACATAAAGAAAACACCATACAGTGTTTACATTTTTATTTTTTTTTATTTTTTTAAAATCTGAAATGCATTTTTATTTATTTTTTTTTATATATATATATTTGTACTTACATTTTGATTAATATGGCAATTAAATGCACTAAATGGGTTTAGTTTTCACAGATATTATTGTGTGCAATTTCAGCAATAAAAATTTACATTCTTCTAAAAAAAAAAAACAATACTTGTTCGTTTTAAGAGACCTTTTTTTACAAGAGAATTATTTTCTCTTGTATATTTATTATTGCTCTTTAATCAAGAAAAAGTACTTCTTATCCAATTACTAGCTCTAGAGCAACAGCTCTAATTAACACAGTTTATTGTTATTAACATTTGTGATCATTAACATTTGAAAATTTAAAATTTTTAAAACAATAAAAAAATGCTTGAAATAAAATATATCAGGTAATATTTAATAACATTTTTAAAAGTAAAATAAAAATAAATAACATAACATAACACAGAATTTAGCAGACGCCCTTTTTCTGAGCGACCTACAAAAGTGGTTTGAGTCTCTATCAATGAATAAATTAAAACTGATTTATTAGATTATAAACTTAAGATACCATCAGCTTACAACTCAGAGGAAATAAATATATACAGTATATACATGTAGGTCTTTACCCCTCGCTTGAAGATAGCAGTGACTCTGCTGTTCAGACATCTAGGGGAAGTTCATTCCAAGACCTCATTGCCAGAACAGAGAAGAGCCTTAAAGCCTCTTACCTTGAGAGAAGGTGAGACTAGTCGAGCAGTGCTAGACAATCTAAAGCAGGAGTGATAAGGTCTCTGAGGTAAGAAGTTGCTGGTCCATTTTTGGCTTTGTAAGCAAGCATCAGTGTTTTGAATCTGATGCGTGCAGCTACCGGAAGCCAGTGGAGGGAGGGCAGCAGTGGGTTGGTGTGGGAGAATTGGGCAGGTTGAACACAAGCCACAACACAGCTGCATTTTGGATCATTTGCAATGACAAGAGACTGAACAAGCACCTAAGCAGCCTGTAAAGAAATGGTTGAATCCTTCTAATGTGGTAGCGAAGGAACCGACAAGAGCGAGTCACATTAGCAACATTTGAGTAAAAGAACAGTTGATTGTTCATGCTTACCCTAAGGTTGCGAGTAGTGGCTGAAGGGCAGATCAGAGAGTTGTGAAGAGTTATTCTGAGATTAAATAAATGCAATATATGTTCTTTTAATATTGATTAAGTTGAGTAATCAATTAAATTGGCACGAAATAAATTGATGAAATAAATAAATAAATAAAATTAAATAGTTTACAATTGTTGGACCGTATTTGGGTAATACAGATGTTTAAATAAGTCTGTCTGTGTGTGTGTGTGTGTGTGTGTGTGTGTGTGTGTGTGTGTGTGTGTGTGTGTGTTTTACATTTAATATTTAATTATATAAAAGATATGATCTACTTAGCTGTTCTACTTATTTCAGCATACTTATTCCATCCTTCAGTCTTTCACTCCCTCAATATGTGGAATTGTGAGGATTTTTTCCTATTTAGAGAAATTCTTGAAACCTTTTACAAAATGCTAAAGAATATATAGTGCTAGCTGGGGCTATGTATTCTTTAGCTTTATCATGCATGTGCATACTCCTGGAATTGTTATGTTTGTTTTATAATAATAATAATAATAATTAAAAAATGTGCATAAAGTGAGACTAACATGGATACTTGATAAAAAAAAAAAAAAAAAAAAAACCATGATACTTCATGTCAAATAAAAAATAAATGTAATTTCAGTACTCTGGCTTTTGTGAAGAAATCTAAAGATGACCATTTTAAACATGACTGGATTTATCTGAAATGTAAATAATATAAAGTTAGATTACATATAACAGTGTAACATTAACTGAGGTTAATGCTTTAGAATGCTTTAGAAATATTGTTTATTGTTTGTAAATCTTAACATTTATTTATAAATTTTTTTATCAAGTTAATTTTAATTGAACTTTAAAAATAGCATATTTTGTTATACTCTGAACTAACATGAATGAGGCACAGCACCCAGTCTCACGGGTGGAAAAGACATGGTGTCAGTGATTCACCTTTAGAGGTCGCTCTCATATCGGTGTGGATTTTTGCCGATAGTTCAAACAATCAACTAGCGGTGCTGATTAATCGGCAAAACGGATGATTAGGTCAACCTCTAGTAGGTCAAACTTGTCTGAGTTTGGTTGCTATAATCTTTTGTAACGGTTTTCTGGCTTAGGAAGGTAATAACATTTTTTTTTTTTTTCTCGGATAGAGTCCCACTTAGAGTTTTTGTAAACCATAAACCCTAAAGATGCTTCCACTCAGCTCAGTAGGCTTCTTTAGACTTAAGTACTTTAGGTTCTAATTTTTCTAACTCCAGATAAAGTTCTTGATCATGCAGCTTTTTGACGTAGCAATTTGTTTAAAAAAAAAAAGACATGGATAAGAGCTTTAAATATAATCTTTCAATTCATTAAAGATGTGTTTGGCATAATTAGCACATATGCAGTTGCACTGTTAAAACAAGTGAATTAGATAAGTGAATGTGTTGTTTTATCATATTATGGGAACTAAGCAATAAATCTAGCTTATATCCTTGTTTTTGTATGTCTAGTCTGCATAATATAGCATTAATATTGTATTTCATAATATTTATTGTGTAGAAATGTCTGTTTTCCCTTCACACTCATGGCTTTTCTCTTTTTTTAAATATATGTATTGAAGCTATTACAAAAGAATTGGGACACTTGTATTATTATACATAGGTGGTACTTCCCCAAACTGTTAACTGTAGGCTAACACAGTTGTATAGGATGTCTTCAGATGGGGAAGCATGACATTTCCACTTCATTTGACATACAGTAGGAAACCCAAACCTGTTCCAGCCTAACAATGTGCACAAAGTGAGCTCCATGAAGATATGGTTTACATGGGTTGGAGTGGAAGATCTTGGGTGGCCTGCTATAGAACTCTGACCTCAATGCCTCTGAACACTTTTGAGCTGAATAGAAATGCTACTGAATGACTGCTTCCACACTAGGGCTGAAAGACTTTAGAAAATAATTTAAATGCAATTTTTTAGCCAATATTGCGATTGCGATTTAATATGCTCTTTTTTTAAGCTCTTTATGTTGTGTTATTTAACAAAGACAAGCAATAAATCATTGTGTAACATTACCAACACAATATTGGATAGATTAAACAATTTATATAGATTCAAAGATTTAATTTTCTGTATGCCAGACCTATATTTTACGATGAAATTAGGTGATGCACTTGATATGAATTAATTTTTTTTTTTTTTAAATAACTACAATCACAGTAGTATATTGAATAATTTGTAAAATTGTGAGCCTCGTAAGCATGTAATAATTATTATGACAAGATAAAGCACCTACAAAAAAGCTTGGTGAAAACATTATGGAAGTCAGTAACAAAACACAGAAACTAAAGTAAAGATTGCAGAAATACAAAAACAAATCTGTGTCTTTACCACACTTAGTATTAAGGTAATTCAAAATCACTGTTCCACTGTCACTGTGGATTGCACTTTTTAAAAACTGTCTGTGATATATAACAATAAAAAAATAAAAACTGAAAATAAAACAAATTTTCCAGCTCCGCTGCCCCTCTCTGTTAGCATTTCTTGTGTAGCTCCGGTATGGCAACCTGGCTAAAATATGTGTGGGAGGGCATTATGTACTGCTTATACAGTGTATTTATCAAAGCCGTGAACCCAGGCTTGGTCACCATACTGAGTGGCTTCATATCTTTCGCGTTATTGCTAGAGTAATTTCCATGTGCCGTATTGAAGTACATTCATATGGAGTTATAATTTCAACCATTTCGTTCAGTGATTCCTGTCGGGTGCAATTTTGGCTTACACTGGTGCTCGGGTTTTAAGCTATGCAGCTATCGTACTGTACATGGCTTTGTGGTGTTTAAGTGCTGAATCAGGTTAGTAGTGTTGCCCCTTGAGGTAGCAACATTAGCATGGCAGGTTTTGCACAAAACCTGACTCTGCGCAGCAGCATCTTTTTTTTATAGCCAAAATAATCCAACACAACTTACTGTTCCTCTTTGACAGTAAAGTTTTCACAATGTCAGGTTCTGTAAAGCCTGAGGTCAACTGATCAAGGTGCAGTGTAGCATGCCAACTCAAAGCTTCCTCTGCAGACTGATTTACTCTTGCGGGTCACATGACAACGTGCATTCGCAGTCTCTGCTGTTGAACTTTTTTTTTTTTTTTTCATATCTCGGTATTATCGCAAATGCAAATAATCATTCAGCTCTACATTAGTACCTGACTACAAAAGTCCTTGTGGCTGAAATTAGCAAAATCTTCACAAACACACTCCAAACTCTACTGGAACATCTTCCCAGAAGAGTGAAGGTTATTATAACAGCAAATGGCAACTGACTGTAGAATTGGATGTTCAAAAATTGCATAAGGAATCTTATGGTTAGTTGTCCGCAAACTTTTGTGCATATAGTTTATCAACATAAAATAATGAGACAGATAATACTGAAAACTCTTTAGTTGCACATTAATATGCTATGCAAGCTGTTTATTTCTAACGCTAACATTTTCATATGAAATGTCATTACAAAAACATTATTGTAATACACTGCACATGCTTGGTTACCGTGCATGAACCACGCTAGAGTTTGCGTCCTACCTTGTGCCTGTAAATAGTTTTATTTTATTTTAGTTTCCATTGTTGCTTTTTGTCCTTTTTTTCAGGAGTCCCGCAAATAATTTTATTCTCCCACATAAGTATTTTATCGCCTGCACCCGCATGCACCCGTCAAGTCTTGGCCTGTGGCGCACTTGTCTATCCTGTCCATCCTTACTGCCACGCTTAGTAACACATAAAGCTGTGCCCTCACCAGTGCAACAGTGAAAAGGGACCCCTTCCAAACAGTCATGCCGATATTGCAGTATTCTAAAAATTCATATCGTAACAAAAATAAACACCGGTATTCGGTATGAACCGGTATACCGCTCAGCACTATCATGGATGATGGCAGTCAAACAGAAAATACTGATCTGTATGAATTGGTTTCCAGTAAATCTGGTGTCTAAATATGAACCAAATGTGAAAAAATCCTACTGCACACTAAGCACCCCTAAACAGTAGCTGTCATGAAGTGAAATGTTATTTATGTAACATTAAATTGCAAAATTCATAATAGTGGGTAACATCCTGCAGTTTACATGCTACTTGATTATTAAGAAATTGATCAATTATGTAAAAAATATTGATTACACTCAATTGTGCTCTGTTGTATCTCTTACAGAGCATAATTGCTGCCGCACAGACCAGTACAGGTAATTTAAAACTCTAATAATCTTTCTTTATATAACATTAGAATGTAATTATTTCCCTCCCTTACGAGGGAAATATCAAGGTCCGTGACGTCGGAGTGATGTGGGGCCGCCTTCCCGTGGGCTCACCACCTGCAGGAGGGACCGTAAGGGACGGTGCTGTGAGGATTGGGCAGCAGTCGAAGGCGGGGGCCTGCTTAGACTGCTGCCCCCGCGACCCGATTTACGGATAAGCGGGAGAAAATGAATGAATGAAAAAAGGATGTTTTGGGGGGTTTTCTTGTAAGACAAGCTATGATAGTTACTGTTATCAGGATATGAAGATCAGTTATGCACGGAGAGACAGAAAGCTGTAGTCATGATTCAGTAGAAAGTGGGTCAGAAAAAAGTTATATGTACTGCATGTCTGTCAGATAAATGTCAAGGGAAACTTTTAAAAAAGTACTTTGTGGCAGAACAGCTTTGATCAGAAGTCATTCTGATTATCCAGGGCTACAAAAAGTTTGATTACTGTACTACACCTGTAGGTAAGCATAAATTAGAGGATGTGACTGAACAATGTGGAATGTGAAGGAAACAGATAAGGTAACTGAAGGAGAAAATAGTCATGTTTAAAGCATTTTCCTGGTTCTTGATGAAGCTCATAAGCGCCATCTACTGTCACAAAACATTCGTATGAGATGAACAATTCCTAGAATATATTAGAACCAGAAAATATTCATTTATTAAGATGTATTTTCTCTCGTTCTGGCTTGTCATGTCTACATAATTACAGTGTGAATGTGTTTTTTATTATTTGAGAATGTGGCCCTGTATAAACTTTTAACAAAATATTAAAATAGTTTGCAGACACTTTAGCTTTATTTCTACCATTTCTTTTTTTTTTTATTATTTCTTGCTGCTATACTACAAAAAAGGTCTATAATATAATCAGGCTCTTTATTACTACATTTAAGCAGCACTGGGTTAATTCTATAAAGGCTCATTGTCTTCTATCTTCAAATATTAATTAAATAATATTTGAATCTGTTCACTTTTCTCATTGTGACATCATCTCAAACACCACCTTTACATTAGCTTCATCTTCAACTATGGACAGTACCACCAGTACCACCAGTACCACTCTTCCTCCAACCAGTTCAACTGGACAAAGTACAAGCGTAACAACTCAAACCTCTTCAGTCTCAAGTAAGTCCTGTACAGCTGATAATAATAATGTTTATTCAATAGTTCTACAGTGAACTCCAGAATTAACTGTATGTTTGTAATAAAGAGCAAATCTTGTTATAATTTGTTTACCATCTACAGTTGACTGTATATTGAAGTTCCTAATTACTCTCTTTTGTGTGTGTGTATGTGTGTGTGTGTGTGTGTGTGTGTGTGTGTGTGTGTGTGTGCGTGTGCGTGTGTGTGTGTGTGTGTGTGCACGTGTGGTTCACAGAGCAAAAAGTTATCAATCTTGCTGTCTGTAACACAACCACATCATCTGTGTTTTTAACCTGGAATGCATCAAATGAAAACTTTACAGTACAGTGGAATAATGGCAGTGTGAATAACAGCATTAACACCTCAATCGCATCTTACAATGTCACTGCTCTGACTGCTGGAGTGAACTACACATTCACTGTTACTGCAGAAACTACAGGAGCAACAGATCAAATCTCAGCATTCACAAGTAAGACTTGACTGCAGATAATGCCTATACTGCAAAATAATAATTGAAGTCGCCAACAAATTACAAACATAATGCATTTGTAATACAATTGAAACAAATTTCACCAACATCTAATAACAAGAACACTGATTGTGACAGAAACAATAAGCCTTTTATATTCCATTGCTTCCTAAAGCATTTCTTCTGCCTCATCACTTCCTTCTATCTGTTTTGTTGTCCACAATTCATCAAAGTTCTAGAGAGCAGTTTATCCAGTAATAGCAGCAGAAAATGTCTCTATTAAGTCTCATCATGGTTATATAATGACAGGAAAGAACCCAAGGGAGGAATTATGCTTTTAAGTTATCCTGCTTGCTAATCAGCACACATGTGAGTTTATTGAGATGAAGAGGTACAAACATGTGCTCCACCACTGAGCACTCAGTACGACAGAGCATCTGTTGTATACCTCTGTTACAGACTTCTGTTAAGTTTTATTTAGTGTGGCAAGTAATAATTGTAAAATACCTCTAATTAACCAATCATATGGTAGAAGAGCAATGCAGAAATACATGCAGATACAGTTCAAGAGCATTAGGTAATGTTTAGATTAAACAGAGTTTGATCAGGAGCCATGTCATGGTTTAAATCAGTGGTCCCCAACCTTTTTTGCACCACGGACCGGTTTAATGTCAGACAATATTTTCACGGACCGGCCTTTAAGGTGTGGCGGAAAAATACAACAAAATAAAATGATACGACTGACATAAAAACTGGTATTTTCTAAATATAATAATAAAAAACATGAATCCACTGTGTTGTTTTTTCTTCATTTTACTAGCTTGGGGGTTTGAATTTAGCGGTAATGTATTATGTGTTAGCGGCTTGAGCAGCCCCTTTAAGAAGGTAGTGGATGTAGGTAATACATGTGACCGAGGCATCTTGACATGCATCAAGAGTGAGTCATAGACAGATGTGGCGGAGAGAATCTGGTTATTTTCCAAAATAAAACATCGTTCAGAATAAATAAAACAAAAATAATGTAAGTTATGCATTCTTTCTGTGCGGCCCAGTACCAATTGAACTGGGGGATGGGGACCACTGGTTTAAGTCATAAACATCACATTTTCCCCCATTTTTTGATAAGAACATAATCTGAAGCTATTGATCTGCATCCGTATGATTTTCTGCATTGTGCTGTGGTGATGCATACATGAGTAATACAAGAGTAAGTATACAGCTGTTTCTTATATAGTGAGTTTTTCTTTATTTATATGTTCATATCTCTTTGTGTGTCTATGCGTAGAGACTCTCATGTTGTGTGTGTGTGTGTGTGTGTGTGTGTGTGTGTGTGTGTGTGTGTGT
>JAAIIK010016730.1:0-10800 GCA_014706435.1 Silurus glanis | reverse complement strand
ATTATTATTATTATTATTATTATTATTATTATTATTATTATTATTATTATTATTGTTACATGTGCAATAACTGTATCATTGTAGTCTGACTTTTCTGCCATCTGTTTTACTGCTGCTACACATTTCATTTCACTTAATATATAATATATAACTGAATACTGTATATTTATTTAAATGTTAGCCTTAAATATAGTAAAAAAGGTACATTTGCATTAATGTGGACACTAAAACAGGTCATTAACCAGGATCTCTAGACTTTAGACCTTCTCATCTATTTCACCTTCATGCATTCTTTGCCTATGAGTCTCACTATTTGGCATTGGACATGTCAATTGAACGTTTGCTTTGGACTTCTGAACTCTTGAAACTTTTACTTCTCAAGTACAAAAGTCTATACAGGGACCTTTAAAATCCCACAGAGACAGTCATGTGACAGACTGATTCAAGAGGTTCATAAGTTACAGAAAACAAATACGGTATAAATGTCTTGAGGGGAAACAGGTCTTTGCGAATAACAATATTGGATCTTATATCATAAGACGTTTTACATAGGCAAAAGGGAGACATTGGGAAACACACACATACACACCCTAGTAACGAATCTGTGATCCACATATAGGAAATGACAACCCTGAATTGATGTAAAAGGAACCCAAAAGGCATAAATTTGAAAACCTACGGGGGAAGTGGTGAAAAAAATGTGCGTGTTTGTGTGTGTGTGTGTGTGTGTGTGTGTGTGTGTGTGTGTGTGTGTGTGTGTGTGTGTGTGTGTGTGTGAGAACTGCCTATACAAAAGTGACAGATTTCACACACAGTTTAAAAATCTCTGTGAGACGGCGGCCCCGCTAATTTTAGCAGGGTTGGCTATTAAGCGCCATATGTGAAGATGTGAAAGTTAACATTAGAGATAGAGATAGCATTGCCAATAAAAAACGATTACAATTATTGCAATTTGTATGCAAATCAGCAGGTTGTTATGAGTTTCTGTTATTATAGAGAAAAGGTCAAAGGCATCTTTATCGTCCTAGAGAAATATTACAGCAAGGGTGTTGAAGATAACGAAAAACAACAAAAGAAAAGCATACCAGATCTGATAAACTGTTAAAAAATTTGCTGGCCATAATAAAGAGCTCTGGTTTAATTGTAAAGTGTGTCTTAGCTTAGCATGCTAGCTAAATAGCATACTATTTTGAGAAGTATTAATACTTAGACTGTGACACCTAAAGACGAGATGATCACAGGAGTTCGGAAGAACATGATGGAAATAGTTAATGATGTAGGCAATGTGGATTTTTTGATGACATCACCGTATCGGTCATGCCTTGCGAATATTCAAAAACAAAACCAATCAGGGTCGGGAATCAAATCTGCAAATGGAACCGTCGCCATGCTGTTTGGACAACAGCAATAACCGTAGCTTGACACTTCATTAATAAAACATCAGCTCAAATTGTCAGCTTTGTTTTTTGTTGTTGTTTTTGGTTTTTTTTTTGATGCATGGACTCAGAGAGAGATTGGGTGGATTTATCCTCTTACGGTAATTGTGGCACTCAGCAGAGACAAAAGCACTTTAAAAGGGAAGAGGATCTGGCAGCCGTCCTGCTTTCAGGGCAGCGTCTCAACCCATCCATCTAGGACAGATAATGGAGTGTCCTTCACCTGCTGATGCCTCAAGGCGTGTCCAGTTATCTCAAGGGACCAGCCACCTCGTTAAAAGATGGAGCAGAGAGAGACAGAGAGACACAGGGAGAGAAAGAGAGAGAGGAGTGGCACTAATTTGAGCCATGGAGGAGAGGATGGATATTAAGGGCAAGAAAGCATTGAGGGATAAACCATTTTCTCTCCGGTTTTGATTAGCTTGTTAGCGGTGCTTGCTCAGAAGTTAAGGTTGTGTGCGCAACAAGTCCCAGGGTTGCTAGAGACCCCCTGTAGGCCCCTCAGCAAGACCCTTCACTCTCAATTTTATGCCTAGATTGGATTCCGCCTAACATCCAAGTGTCGGGGGACGAAATCAGCCTACCAAATGAATGCATGTGACAAGGTTTAAAGTGAAGCTATATGTGAATTTCCCACACAGGAAACGACAGGGACATTGTGACAAGAGTAACTAGTTGTGATTTTAGTTCCTGGTTCAGATAGATAGTTTTTATAGGACATGACCTGCTGGAGACAACTACTGTATATCCTATAGCTGACCACCAAACCTACCTCTAATCCTTAATCCTAAACCATAACTTCAAACCCCAAACACCAAAATTTAGCCCTAAACCTAACCCCTAACCCGAACTTCAAACTTTAACCCTAACCCAAAACCTAAGCTTAAACCCTAATTGCCAACTTTAAGCCTTAAGCCTAACCCCCAAACTGAACCCTAGCCCAAACCTCAAACCTTAACCCTAAACCCAAAACCAAACCCTAAACCTAACCCCTGACCCCAACTTCCAAACCTTAATCCTAAGCCCAAATCTTAACCCTAGACCTATTCGGAAATCTTCACACTAAACCCTAACCATAACCCCAGAACTTCACACTAGGTAGCAAAATTACTGACTACCCTTTTTCACTCAAGTTAAATAAGAAGTTCGAACTCTGACATGTAAGAACAAGTAGCTATTACTACTACCTGTTTTAGTGTCACACTGGTAACTGGACCTCACATCATATTAATATATCAATACAAAAGAATTTGTTACCTAATGAATGTATACTAACCCCAAATCTTAACCCTAACCCTTATCCCGAACCCCAGAACTTCACCCTAGCCCTATTCCAAAGTCTTAAACCTAACCCCAGATATTTACCCTAGCCCTAACCCCAAACTGTAAACCCTTACCCCTCACCCTAACCCCAGATCTTCAACCTAGCCCCAACCCTAAACCTTAATCGGAACCCCTAAATCTAATCCCAAACCTTGACCTGATTAACTAAGGTGGATAAATACATTCTAATAACAAAAAGGGAACTTGACTAGAATTAGGCTTATGGGGTTGGAGTTTGGGTCAGGCTTTAAGGTTTAAGGTTTGAGTTTGGGTACATGTAAACTCAGACCACCAGGGGCGGTGGAGATACTTCTACCTTTACTTTTTCTATTCCTTCCTTAAAATAGATCATTTTAAATTGTAGTACTTAGGACAAGAATTCAGTAAATGAGAAATCTTGAACAGTTATTGATAGCCAACTCCGAATTTTGGCTAAAAACAACAGCATCAGCGAATAAGTGGCAGATATGCAAGCACAATCTGTTCCACTTGTAAACACTGTTATTAATATTGAATCGTGGTCCAGTTTATCACCACATTTCCTGTATTTATGCTAATGCTCTTTCCGCAAGCTGCAGTTTTTATAGCCATTCGCCATCTCTCAATCTTTGGCCAAGCTGTAATGTATCCTTGCAGTGCACCGTTCCCAGGAGAAGCTCTAGCCTTTACTTAGAAAACAGATCCATTTCCTCCAATCCATCTTTCACAGCAATGCATAATTCATACACTATCTCTCTACCACAATAGCATCACAATGAAAACTCTGGTAAATACTGAGACACATACAGAAAGAAAGCGAGACAACTTCAACCACTACTGTACTAATATTACAATATTCACAATTCATGACAATCGTCCCACCGTGAAGTCCACCATATTGTTTATACTACTTTATTTCTTCTTATTGCTCAGCATTTAAGTGGAAAATCAACATCATTAGCAGCCAACGTGGGATTTATACAAAATATGATTATAAGATTATGAGATAAAATTGTATATACAGTGGTGTGAAAAGAAACTTTTATATATATATATATATAAAATATTTTTGTTTTATATATTTTTTATTACATTTATTTTATTTATTGTATTATTTATTTATTTGTATTTCTTTTCTTGTAGTGAAGTATATTCTCACTCACATATATAAGGTGTGCACATTTTTATATTGGTCTATAAAAATTCAATAAAGGCCGAGGTGGGATTGATTTGACCTGAATCTGATATCTGAATTGGAAAGACATAAATAAAATGAGATGGTAGGGTATATTTAGCTTAGTTATATTTAGCTTCTGTTTCTTGAGTTCTTTGCAAACCTGTAGTGAGTTTAGGTCTAAGTTTAACTTACTAAGTAATGGGATTAGTGTACCTTAACCCTAACCCTTAAAATGCATGAACAACAATTCAGATTATAAAGATACAAAGCCTAAAGTACTGAAGTCAAAAAACATAACAAATTTAAAGAAATGACATTTAAATATCCAACAAATAGCTTTTAAACTCAAACAACCTACTTTTGAAAATAGTTTAGTGTTAAGCTGTTAGTCATTCTTCTTCTTCTTCTTTCGGCTGCTCCCATTAGGGGTCGCCACAGCGGATCATCCGTCTCCATACCACCCTGTCCTCTACATCTGCCTCTTTCACACCAACTACCTGCATGTCTTCCCTCACCACATCCATGAACCTCCTCCTTGGTCTTCCTCTTTTCCTCCTACCTGGTGGCTCCATCCTCAGCATTCTTCTACCAATATAATTCATGTCCCTTCTCTGCACATGTCCAAACCATCTCAATCTCGCCTCCCTCACCTTGTCAGCAAAACATCCTACATGTGCTGTCCCTCTAATAAACTCATTTCTAATCCTGTCCATCCTTGTCACTCCCAACGAAAACCTTAACATCTTCAGCTCTGCTACCTCCAGCTCCACCTCCTGTCTTCTACTCAATGCCACGGTCTCTAATCCATACAACATCGCAGGTCTCACCACAGTCCTATAAACTTTCCCTTTCATTCTTGCAGATACCCTACTATCACAAATCACTCCTGTCACTCTTCTCCACCCACTCCACCCTGCCTGCACTCTTTTCTTTACTTCCCTAACACACTCTCCATTACTTTGCACTGTTGACCCCAGGTACCTGAACTCCTCCACCTTCTCCACCTCTTCTCCCTGCAACCGCACCACGCCACTGCCCTCCCTCTCATTCACACACATGTACTCTGTCTTACTCCTACTGACTTTCATTCCCCTTCTTTCCAGCGCACATCTCCACCTCTCCAGGCTCTTCTCAACCTGCTCACTACTCTCACCACAAATCACAATATCATCCGCAAACATCATAGTCCATGGAGACTCCTGTCTGACCTCGTCCGTCAACCCGTCCATCACCACTGCAAACAGGAAAGGGCTCAGGGCCGATCCTTGATGTAGTCCAACCCTCACCCTGAACCACTCTGTCGTTCCTACTGCACACTTCACTGCTGTCACACTGTCCTCATACATGTCCTGCACCACCCTCACATACTTCTCGGACACACCTGACTTCCTCATACAGTACCACAACTCCTCTCTCGGCACTCTGTCGTACGCTTTCTCTAAATCCACAAATACACAATGCAATTCCTTCTGTCCTTCTCTATACTTCTCCATCAACATCCTCAAAGCAAATAAGGCATCTGTGGTGCTCTTCCTCGGCATGAAACCATACTGTTGCTCACAGATGGTCACCTCTTCTCTCAGCCTGGCTTCCACTACTCTTTCCCATAACTTCATGGTGTGACTGATCAACTTAATTCCCCTGTAGTTACTGCAGGTCTGCACATCTCCCTTATGCTTAAAGATCGGTACCAGCACACTCCTTCTCCATTCCTCAGGCATCCTCCCACCTTCCAGAATCTTGTTAAACAATCTGGTTAAAAACTCCACTGCCAGCTCTCCTAAACATCTCCATGCTTCTACAGGTATGTCATCTGGTCCAACCGACTTTCCACTCTTCATCCTCTTAATCGCTGCTCTCACTTCCTCCTTACTAATCCTATCTACATCCTGCTTTACCAACTCCACATCATCCAACCTTCTCTCTCTCTGATTTTCCTCATTCATCAGCTGCTCAAAATATTCCCTCCACCTTCTCAACACACTCTCCTCACTAGTCAACACATTTCCCTCTCCATCCTTTATTGCTCTAACTTGCAACACATCCTTCCCAGCTCGGTCCCTCTGCCTGGCCAATCGGTATAAATCCTTTTCTCCTTCCTTAGTGTCCAACCTCTCATACAGCTCCCCATATGCCTTTTCCTTGGCTTTCGCCACATCCCTCTTTACCTGCTGCCGCATCTCCTTGTACTCCTGCCTACTTTTCTCATCACTCTGTCTATCCCACTTCTGTTTTGCCAACCTCTTTCTCCTTATGCTCTCCTGCACTTCCTCATTCCACCACCACGTCTCCTTGTCTTCCTTTCTATTTCCAGATGTCACACCAAGTACTTTTCTAGCTGCCTCCCTCATCACTCCTGCAGTAGTTTCCCAATCACCCAACACCTCTTCACCTCCACCGAGCCTCTGTCTGACCTCTTCCCTGAACCTCACACTACAGTCTTCCTCCTTCAGTTTCCACCATCTTATTCTTCTTTCAGTCCTCTCTCTCCTCCTCTTCTTCTTCGCCTCCAAAACCATCCTACAGACCACCATCCGATGCTGTCTAGCTACACTGTCCCCTGCCAACACCTTACAGTCTCCAATCTCCTTCAGGTTGCATCTCCTGCATAGAACATAGTCCACCTGTGTGCACCTTCCTCCACTCTTATACGTCACCCTATGATCCTCCTTCTTCTTAAAATAAGTGTTCACCACTGCCATTTCCATCCTTTTAGCAAAATCTACCACCATCTGCCCTTCCACATTCCTCTCTTTAAGGCCATACCTACCCATCACCTCCTCATCACCTCTGTTCCCTTCACCAACATGCCCATTAAAGTCTGCCCCAATCACCAATCGTTCTTTCCTAGGTACACCATCTACCACTTCATCTAATTCACTCCAGAATCTTTCCTTTTCCTCCATCTCACAGCCAACTTGTGGAGCATAGGCACTGATGACATTTATCATCATCCCTTCAACTTCCAGCTTCACGTACATCACCCTATCAGAAACTCTCTTCACCTCCACTACACTCTTACTGTACTCTTCCTTCAGAATCACCCCTACACCATTTCTCTTTCCATCCACACCATGATAGAACAGTTTGAACCCACCTCCAATGCTCCTGGCCTTACTCCCTTTCCACTTGGTCTCCTGAACACACAGCATATCTACCTTTCTCCTCTCCATCATATCAGCTATCTCTCTCCCTTTACCCGTCATAGTACCAACATTTAAAGTACCAACCCGAACCTCCACTCTCCTACACTGCTCCTTTTCCTGCCGTCTCTGTAGACGTCTTCCTCCTCTCCTTCTCCTCCTTCGGCCAACAGTAGCCCAATTTCCACCGGTACCCTGTCGGCTAACGATACCTGTGGCGGTCGTTGTTAACCCGGGCCTCGACCGATCCGGTATGAAATTCTCATTTGTGATCCGCATATTTGATTTGGCACATGTTTTACGCTGGATGCCCTTCCTAACGCAACCCTCCCCATTTACCCGGGCTTGGGACCGGCACTAAGAGTGCACTGGCTTGTGCCTCCCTAATGGCTGGGTTGTTAAGCTGTTAGTCATTAATACACGCAAATATATCTTTAAAATTAAATCATATATAATATATATATATATATATATATATATATATATATATATATATATATATATATATATATATATACAAATGTTTCGATTTGTTAAAAGAGCTGGATCGAGTCATTTGTTGTGATCAGTGATCAGGTTGCATTGAGTGTAAACTATTTGCTTTTGTATGTAAGAGTCGTTTGTTCGGACTACGCTTAAAAAAAAAGATTTCTTGCCATTATTTACAGGTATATGGGTTTTTTTTGTTTTCACATTGAAGCGACGCTGCTGTAAATCGGTGGAGGAAACCGATTACATTTATATTTTATACATTGGGATACCAGTGCTGAGGTGGTACACGGGGTTGGGAGAGTGTTGGGCAATAATGCGTTACTAGTAACTGTAACGCAGTTACTTTTGACAGTAACTAATACTGTAACGCATTACTTTTTAAATAAAGTAACTCCGTTACCGTTACCGTATAGTGCGCTGTCCGTTACTTTTTTAAATGAATTAATTTTGGCTGAAGTGTAGCCTACAAAAACTTTTTAGTCAAATGTAAGCTGTGTCTTTCTGGTTCGAAGGTCGTATCTACTGCGATAAACAGCAACTCCAATCTGTCGAAGCTCCTCCAGAAACTCCATGCCACTTAAGCTGTGAAAGGAACATTTTTAAGGACTCAACACAACAGCTTTTATGTTATTCAGCTTGTTTTGTTATTTATTTCAGAAATCCTTGTGATATATTCAGTTTGTGCAGGTCTGACTTAAATAAAATAGTGTTTAAAAATGACTTTGTGTTTAAGTCAGTTTTGTGTTTGTATAGACCATAACGCATAAAAGGGCATTAATGGGAACATTAAAGAACGTTCTTTAAAAAAGTAACTAAAAAGTTACTTTTAACTGTAACGCATTACTTTTTGGTGAAAGTAATCAACAAAGTAATTGAGTTACTTTTTGAAATGAAGTAACTGTAACTAGTTACTTTTTCTTAGTAACTAACACAACACTTGTATAGCAAGCCACTCAAAATCTTCCTCACATTTGACACATGTAAAGCATATTCTCAGAACTTTACCCTAGCCTTAACCCTAAATCTTAACCTTTACCCCTAACCCAAACCCCAGAACTTCACCCTAACCCTAACCCCAAACCACAGTTAATTAAGGTTGGCTTTATTTCCAGCTTAAAATAAATACATTTTAATGCAGTGCCAGCAAGTGACTATGGTTTAATTGGGATTTTTTTCCCCAAGCAATTTAATGCACTTGATTTTACCCCAGGTGGTCATTCGCCTCTGCGACGTGCGTCAACATCGTGTAACACACACCTCGCCATGAATCGGCCCGTACATAATCAATTCCTTTGTGATTTGATATTTAAAAGCACGTACCTGATTATACGCACATGGCACGACCTGATGCGATTCTTGTTTTACAGGCAACTGAGGAATGCTTCAAAAATAGATTGTTTTAAAGTGGGAACTGTGACTCGTGCAGGTGTTTAATATCGTATTTGTGGAAATAAGGTCTGGACTCTCTGTGGGAGTTTGAGCAGCTGTAGCAGTGTACAGCTGCTAATAGGAACGAGGAACTTCGCTCTCGCTAATCAGGCCATGCTAATCACTGCGCTCGGTAAAAGCAGCTGAGATTAACTCTTCAGTCCTGCCTAGGTCCAAATGACCCATTTTACATATTTATATACTGCAAATGATCTTTTTTTTTTGGACAGTAAGTTCTAGGTTAAGGAAACGAACGACAGCGCTAGGAGTTAACAAGCTAGCGTGTCGTATTAGCATTTAAGAAAACGTAAAGAAATGAATGTCATTAATCCTGAACACAGGCTAAGAGAAAAAAAACGTATGGAAAATTAATCTATTCTAAAAAAAAAAAAAAAAAAAAAAGTATTTAATTATGCAAAATACAGCAAGTGTATAAAAGTTTCATTCGGATTTAATAACATCGAGTTTCTCTCGTCTCCCGTAACACGCTCGAGGTGTGAAACCTTTCCACTCCGAAGTGTGTATCGCGGTTGTCTATCACCAGATCTTCTCCGTGCTCCTGAGGGGGTATGAAAGCAAATCTCACACCTTTTCAATCAAATCCTGCAGATCCCACCGCAACAGAGGAGATGAAGAGAGAAAGAGACTCGACGCTTATTAAAACAGACGCCGATGACAAATATTAGTCCTAATTCTCGGGGGAACGCTAAAAAGAGCGATACACCGTATTAACAGATGTGGGTCGTGTTCCTGCGTGTACCAAAGAGCCCAGATTGCCATCTCTTTTTTTTTCACTTTTTCTACTTCTTCTTTTTCTCGCCCTTCTGTTCCTTTCAGGTCAAAACGACCTGTTTTAGAGTTTGTTGGGGAACCGGAAAAAAAATTTAATAATTGAAAGATTAATTATTTACAAAATAAAACGAAACAAAATCCATCTTCAGTCCATCTGACAGACTGAGTAGCATAAAAAAATGTATATAAAAAAAAATATATATATTACTTGCTAGGTGAGCTAAATTAGCCAGGTCTCTCGATTCCACACTGTCCTCATGTTGCTTTTAGATCTTGCCAGAATTATTACAATTGTGATGTGAATTTTCTATGAAGTGTCACATCAGCATTCATCTCCTTGAGTAAGACTAAATAAAAGCCGTATAGTCGATGATACAGACACGTCAGACTTGAGTCGACTGAATAAGAAACCCCCTTTTCGCTTCAATTGTAAAAAAAAACAAGTGATGAAAAAATGACCTTGTTGTGACCTTGACATTTTTTTTGTTTTGTTTTTTCAGTCCAGTCCAACATTGAATCAGTTGATCAGACATTTGTGGTGATAATTCCATATATATCCATATAATTCCTGCAAACATTCAACCACCTGTCTGTAAACAGTTTACTGATATGTAACTCGGAGAGACGGATGGAGGAACGGTCTGAAAACATGACGTCTGAACCACTCGTGGTAATCAATCAAACAATCAGTCAATAAATGTATTTCTCATGGGATAATAAAAAAATATTTTGAACACAGAGGGAATTGTAATCGCCACCTCTGAACTCGTGCACATGCCTCTGATGCGATTATCACTTCGATTTAATTATTTTAAGGAAAGAATTAAAAACAAGACAATAATTATGTAGTGACAGAGTTTTAAACCAACAGTCACATTTACTGAACTTGAAACCACAAATAAAATAATTACGTAACCTTTCTTTCGTTCTTTCTTCCTTCCTTTCTTTATTTATTTGTTCTGTCTTTCTGTTTATCTGCCTTTTTTCTTTCTTTCTTTCTTTCTTTCTTTCTTTCTTTCTTTCTTTCTTT
>JAAIIK010016724.1:0-10364 GCA_014706435.1 Silurus glanis | reverse complement strand
TGAACCAGTCTGTCGTTCCTACTGCACACTTCACTGCTGTCACACTGTCCTCATACATGTCCTGCACCACCCTCACATACTTCTCTGACACACCTGACTTCCTCATACAATACCACAACTCCTCTCTTGGCACTCTGTCGTACGCTTTCTCTAAATCCACAAATACACAGTGCAGCTCCTTCTGTCCTTCTCTATACTTCTCCATCAACGTTCTCAAAGCAAATAAGGCATCTGTGGTGCTCTTCCTCGGCATGAAACCATACTGTTGCTCACAGATGGTCACCTCTTCTCTCAGCCTGGCTTCCACTACTCTTTCCCATAACTTCATGGTGTGACTGATCAACTTAATTCCCCTGTAGTTACTGCAGGTCTGCACATCTCCCTTATGCTTAAAGATCGGTACCAGCACACTCCTTCTCCATTCCTCAGGCATCCTCTCACCTTCCAAAATCTTGTTAAACAATCTGGTTAAAAACTCCACTGCCATCTCTCCTAAACATCTCCATGCTTCTACCGGTATGTCATCTGGTCCAACCGACTTTCCACTCTTCATCCTCTTAATCGCTGCTCTCACTTCCTCCTTACTAATCCTATCCACTTCCTGCTTTACTAACTCCACCTCATCCAACCTTCTCTCTCTCTCATTTTCCTCGTTCATCAGCTGCTCAAAATACTCCCTCCATCTTCTCAACACACTCTCCTCACTAGTCAACACATTTCCATCTCCATCCTTTATTGATCTAACTTGCAACACATCCTTCCCAGCTCGATCTCTCTGCCTGGCCAATCGGTACAAATCCTTTTCTCCTTCCTTAGTGTACAACCTCTCATACAGCTCCTCGTATGCCTTTTCCTTGGCTTTCGCCACATCCCTCTTTACCTGCTGCCGCATCTCCTTGTACTCCTGCCTACTTTTCTCATCACCCTGTCGATCCCACTTCTGTTTTGTTAACCTCTTTCCCCTTATGCTCTCCTGCACTTCCTCATTCCACCACCACGTCTCCTTGTCTTCCTTTCTATTTCCAGATGTCACACCAAGTACTTTTCTAGCTGCCTCCCTCTTCACTCCTGCAGTAGTTTCCCACTCACCCAACACCTCTTCACCACCACCGAGCCCCTGTCTGACCTCTTCCTTGAACCTCACACTACACTCTTCCTCCTTCAGTTTCCACCATCTTATTCTTCTTTCAGTCCTCACTCTCCTTCTCTTCTTCTTCGCCTCCAAAACCATCCTACAGACCACCATCCGATGCTGTCTAGCTACACTGTCCCCTGCCAACACTTTACAGTCTCCAATCTCCTTCAGGTTGCATCTCCTGCATAGAACATAGTCCACCTGTGTGCACCTTCCTCCACTCTTATACGCCACCCTATGATCCTCCTTCTTCTTAAAATAAGTGTTCACCACTGCCATTTCCATCCTTTTAGCAAAATCTACCACCATCTGCCCTTCCACATTCCTCTCCTTAAGGCCATACCTACCCATCACCTCCTCATCACCTCTGTTCCCTTCACCAACATGCCCATTAAAGTCTGCCCCAATCACCAATCGTTCATTCCTAGGTACACCATCTACCACTTCATCTAATTCACTCCAGAATCTTTCCTTCTCCTCCATCTCACAGCCAACTTGTGGAGCATAGGCACTGATGACATTTACCATCATCCCTTCAACTTCCAGCTTCACGTTCATCACCCTATCAGAAACTCTCTTCACCTCCACTACACTCTTACTGTACTCTTCCTTCAGAATCACCCCTACACCATTTCTCTTTCCATCCACACCATGATAGAACAGTTTGAACCCACCTCCAATGTTCCTGGCCTTACTCCCTTTCCACTTGGTCTCCTGAACACACAACATATCTACCTTTCTCCTCTCCATCATATCAGCTATCTCTCTCCCTTTACCCGTCATAGTACCAACATTTAAAGTACCAACCCTAACCTCCACTCTCCTACACTTCTCCTTTCCCTGCCGTCTCTGTAGACGTCTTCCTCCTCTCCTTCTCCTCCTTCAGCCAACAGTAGCCCAATTTCCACTGGTACCCTGTCGGCTAACGATACCTGTGGCGGTCGTTGTTAACCCGGGCCTCGACCGATCCGGTATGAAATTCTTATTTGTGATCCGCAAATTCGATTTGGCACATGTTTTACACTGGATGCCCTTCCTAATGCAACCCTCCCCATTTACCCGGGCTTGGAACCGACACTAAGAGTGCACTGGCTTGTGCCTCCCTAATGGCTGAAATGTACTTAAGTAAAAAGTAGCCATTGCTACTACCTGTTTTAGTGTCACGCTGGTAACTGGACCCCACTTCTTATTAATATTAGGGCTGTCAATCGATTAAAATATTTAATTGTGATTAATCACATGATTTTCATGAGTCAACTCACAATTAATCGTAACTTAAGGCCATTTTTATCTATCGTAAATTAATCTTAAATTAATACTTTTCAAGTTTTTTTATACTTTAATCAACAAGTTCATGGACTAATATGGATGCTTTATGCAAATGTATGTTTATTATTAGTGAAACCATACTCAACATAAATCATTAAGACAAAATATTATTATAAATGTTTTAAATGTTTATTTTGTGGTGTTTTAAATGACATAAATCATCATGACAGCAAACGGAACCTCCGCTATGTTTCCACACGGACGGTTAATGAAGTGATACCGGAGAAACTACCTTTTCTAACTTTCATACGGATTACATAATCATAGAATGTGAATTGGTTTGTTTAAAACTAGACATTTCGAGCCTTTTATTCATTTCGTTTCGGCGTTATGATAAATAAATAAAAAAAATCACAAAACGTGCCGGCGCGTTTGCCGACCCGAGAGGGTAAATTGTGTGCATTATGGGACATTTTTTGTGCTGATTTGGTAGTTGGCGCATCAGTAAGTAAATGTTTACTGATTGAAAAAAAAAAACTCAGTGGAGTTTATTTATTTATTTTCATATCTGAGTAAAGAAAGGGAGTCGTGATTGAACGTGTGTTGCATTTTAATTTTGTCTCTTTTATATTTATATCTTTTTAAAAAATGGTCAAACAGAAATGGCCGCTGCATTAATTAATTTTGACAGCCCTAATTAATGCATTGATACAAAACGGTTAAGACTTGTACATTAAGTACCTTGTTTAGAGTAAATCCAGTAGAATTGGGTTAAAGTAAAAAAGCAAAACAAAAAAAAAAAAAAAATGGAGTATCCCTGTGAGTTCAGGTAGTTCCTTTCCTTTAAAAGCAGTCATTAATTTTTTTTTTTTTTTTTTTTTTAACAACCATATTCAATCAGTAGATGGCAGCACGTGATACATTTTCAGTGCGAGCTTGGAAAAAAAAAATCTCTCTTCCCGTTAAACATGTGACTCTCTGCATACCAGAACTGGCCTACACAAGCCTGTTTTAGCCTGTGCCACTACTCAGAAAGTTCAAGTTCTCAGGCACTGACATAATGACCTGTAATGATTTCTACTGCTTCCTAGCATCTAAATGTCAACCCACACTAAAGCAGGTTATTCACAGCATAAAATAAAGACCAACTACTTAAAGATGAATATGGTATTTGTGCTGCATTTTTATTTTAAACAATAATAATCAACAGTTCATTACATTGGTTGATGTCTGTGTTTTTGCTAGGACCGTTTGTTCTTCGTCATGGAGTTTGTAAATGGTGGCGACCTCATGTTTCACATCCAGAAGTCTCGACGGTTCGATGAAGCCCGAGCACAGTTCTACGCTGCTGAAATAACCTCTGCTCTTATGTTCCTTCACTCCAAAGGCATCATATACAGGTAAAGTACTGCTTCTCAATTATTTATATACTACTTTTTGTTTTCAGGTTTGTTCACTCTGTGTGTTTGAATGTTTGGACATAGAGTTTATGATATGTAAATCTTCGAAGTGTCACCCAATGTTTTTGGATTTTCATTAGCTTGATGTCATTCATGAGTGTCTGCAAAAGCAAACTTGCTTTTCACTAACTGTACGTCACAAGTTACTCATTTACAGAAGAGGCTGTTTCACCTGCCGTACTTGTTTGTTTAAGAGTGCGTATGTTTGTACCTGTCTGTGCTGAATTTTACCGGATTGACACACCCCAGCTGATGTTTCTGCCCATAGTCGGGAAAACTACAAACTCATCTCACCTTTCCCCACATGACCTGCTTTACCCTGCGTGATCTATTAGCTCCTATTGGTTCAAGGAAGAAATCCACAACAACCCAAGCCCAGTCAAACGACAGGCCATTGTCTCCTGATTATTTGCGAGGGTCTCTGGTATTTGCACGTCTCTAGTGGGAGCTTTCATTGGAATGTTTTTGTAAACCTCATTATCATCCAGTCCGTTGCACACTCGTTCCTAGGGCAATTTAGAACAGCCGATATAACTTGTATGTTTTTAGGAGTTGGTAGAAAACCAGAGACCCCACAGGAAACCACCATGCAAACTAAACCCATGATCACACCAGGAAGTCAGCAGCTGTGACAAGTGAGCGAGTAAACACCTGCTAATCAAGATTTCTAAGTGATATTTTTCATTTTCTTCTGAAATCATTCTAAGATGTTGAGGCTCTGTCCTGTCCTTTCTATCCTCATACAATGTAAATGACAGTGCATTCTATGTCAATTTCTTTTAACATTTACAGGTATCCTAAGCTAACTTTAGTATTATAGAAAGTTATATTTGTTAGTAGTTCAACTAGTAGACTTTATCTCTTTGGAAGGCAAGTGACAGGATGGTAATAAATTAGTAAAACATTTGCTGATGCAAAAATGATCTGTGTTGCCTGGTGGACTGCATCAGCAAATTTGTATTCTTCCACGTGGTTAGTTGGGTCACTTGGGAATGTTTGGTTAGTTTACCTGTAGAACAGGATTGTTTATTGCTCTGCCTTTGTCAACTACCGCACTTTGAGTAAAAAAGAAGTATAAACTTACGGGAAATTATTGAGATGGGTAAATATTGACGAAGCATTTTTGCATGGCGGAGATGATTAGTAATGGGTGAGAAATATTAGCCCCTCCATAGGGACAGGTTTAATGTGACATTAATATAAGGAATTATTAATGCTTTGAAACTCCTTTTTCATTTTAGTGTTCAATACAAGTTGCTTGCCTTAGTTTATGCTGTGTGGTCATCGGACAGAATGCTCACTGACCCACGTAGCTTCCATAGATTAAATATATAGAAAGATTATATTTTAATATAAAAATCAATTAGATTTAAATAGGAAATGCACCGATTTCATTATATAACTAGTTTAAATAGGCAAATCACTAATGGAACTATATGAACCCCCATGTGTTTAGATTTTAAATACCTTCATATAACATAATTCCGAGCAAATGTTTTTATTAGCTGTTGGTTAGTCATACAATTATTTCAGCTTTGATCTATAGTGTTAGTTAGTAAGGCACTATAGTGTTTATAGTTTCGATTTTGTGCATTTTTTTTTTTTGTTTCAATCATATTGCATAACCATTCTCATGTGAGATGTAGATAACATGTTTCTCATCATGCATCACTAAATGTACAAGAAACAGCAATGCAGCCCCTCGTTGTTATGCTGTGCAACTGAGTTGAGCTTGTTGTGGTCTGTTGTTTTTTGTTTTTTTTATTTTATTTCTATGCACATACTGTCTGCATATCTCATCTGTCTACAGTTGATCCAGTAGTGCTGTAGAGCATGCAGGTGTTTTTAGTAAACATGGTGTATCTTGTAGTTTGTGGTTTAGTCTACGTCAGCCTGCTATGAACTCTACTCATGTTCGGGCTTGTCTTTTTTTTTTTAAGATAGACACACGATTACGAAGAAGTGCATAGGAAACATGTAGATTGTTAGTTGACACTTTACAATTGGTTTACCAGTCTTATTTAATCCTGGTGGATAGCTGTTTTTTTTCCTATTAATTTGTATGGTTTCCTAAGTGGTGATTGGCTGAGCGTAAAATGAGGCCAGATGATGATCAGGCTTGTGTTTGTACTAAATGTCATGTAATGTATTCACTTATAAACTACACCCATCTATTTCTTGTTTCCACGGTCACTTATTTTAAGTGTTGGTTAGACTCAGGTTATGCATCATACTGGTGTATTGAAATAGATTTATGAAATCTTTTGTTCAGTAAAATATTCAGTGGTGCCTTTGTGTTTTTCTGTTTCTTGCTAAGTGGAATGGTTCACCTTCGGTCACTCATTCCTGTACGTATTCCATCAGTCCTTCAGCCACAGGATCCTACATACATTTCCTCTGCTCTGACACAGAGAATGGCACGCATGCCTGTATTCGACACACAGCGCACCAAAAGGAAATGAGTCACTTCACAGAGCCATTGCATCATAATCCTGCGCATGAAGTCAGTGTTTGTCTAATGAAATTCGGGAATTTTTGCCATCAAAAATCCTTTGTTTTGGCATCAGTGGGTTTTTTAAGATGAATAGTCATTACTGATATGCATGTTAAATATGACTATCTGTTTCACCATTCAGTCTTGTGGGCAAATGATCCTGGATTAGGAGTGTACACACTTTAATCCAGTGTTAATCTGTCTTTAATCTAATCTCAGGAAGAGTTGGACTAGAAGTTCTCCTGTGGCCTTCTTTGCCCACAGCTTGCTATCTGTGTCCTCTCTTCTCCTAGCCCAGTTCTCAAAAAAGAATGCAATAAAGAAGTATTGAAATTTTTTTTATGTTTCTAATGATGCTTGGATAATCTTTGAATAAGCATGAATATTTTGCGTATATCCTTCCCTTAAATCACTGTAACTCAATTTCACTGGGATTAGTCTATGACTTGAAAAGTGAAAGAGGTGAAATTGAAGCGATTTCTATCAGTACACTATATTAGATGGCTAAATAGCTAAAAAATAACTGAAAAAAAAAAGATCTGATGTGTCTGATGCAAACCTTCCCTGTCTCTCTCCCTCTAGTTTGTGGTTAATGCTTGAAATAGTTACTGCACTGCACCGTACACCCCAGTGCCAGCAGTTCACCATTGTAGACGTGAGAAACTACACGATTTTGGCGTGCCTGCAATGTGCAGCTTTCCACAACTTTTTTTCTCGTCTACAGAGCTGGCTGTCTTCTAAGCCTGGCTTTAGACACCTTCAGTCACTAAACCTGTCTGGGGTATCAGTGAAGTTCAGTGGCGGTCCGTGCATTTGGTACCTGGGCCTCCTGTGGGGACTTACCCGACTTAATCCTCCTCTTAATACCACCTCTATAACGTCGCTATTATAGAAACCATCAAAACTATATGAAAATGCAATATAACAACGCATTGCATTACAGAGAGAGAAGCATTTCACATATGGAGAGTGAATACCATTTTACTAAAGCAAGCTCCAAACCTCTACAGTACAACTGCAACTGTGCACCAATATCATCTGGAGCAGTTCAGAATCAACATTTGTCTAATAACGTGACAAAAGCATACAGGATTTAAATAAAATACAACCTACTCACCAGAGATGTGTAATCATAATTTGCAACGCTCTTCAGAGGCTGTAATCCAGTGGTCTGAAATCACTTTCTCTTCCTCCGTCATTCATTGTGGGCGTAAAAAATTCTAAATCTAATGTATTAATGTGTGCAGAGCACTACAGATGTGTTTTTCTACACCAAACAATCAGAGGATGGAAAAATGCTGAGGCTATTCTGGGCAAATTTGAAATCTGATTGGTTAAAGAAACAGACCCATTGTTAATATAGTCTAAGTTACATCGGCCAGCACTACTGATTCTGAAGGCCCTGGGCAGATTATACTGACATGGCAGCACATAGAGGAAATCTGAAATCTGATTGGACAAAAAATCTAACATCCACATACTGGAAGCAGTGTAGCCAAGAGAAACACTAGGAAATGTTAGGAATAAATGAATACAATACAAAAATGAATTTAGGTTGTAAATGTAGGTCAGTGCTTCTGATAATGTTTAGGCCAGCAGAGAAGGCTTTGCTGGCCCTGATGTCCCACCAATGGTGAAGTTATTACCCTTATTCTGGGTTGTAACAGTATGTAATTACAACTGCCATCTTTTTGTGCTATATAATTATTACCTTTGGGATTCAGAATATCCGTGGCCCTATTTCTTTGTTCGGAATCTAAGCAGTTCTGCCACATGATCAACATTTTGTGTTAATGTGCCCCACCTGTAAGCACACCCATATCTGCTTTCTATCTTCTCTGTTTAGTGGAAATGTTTAAAATGTGTGTAGACCTAAGACACAGATAACTGACAGACAGGAAACGAGCCCCATGTGATGCATCTCTATTGCATCATAACACTAAGAGTCCATCTGGTTTACAGTACTTTACAGCACAGTGAAATACTTTTCACATTTCAGAGCACAGGGTCAGCCATTATATAGCATCCCTGCGGCAGAGAGGCAGCTTAAGCACCCATTGCTTTAGGGCCGAACAGCAGCATGTCTTTTTACTTGACAGTGTTACAGTTCACTGTAAAACATCATTACACCTATTTTACACTTTTATGCAGATTATCTCATTTGTACAACTTAGCAGTTGAGCATCCATTTGAATACTGAAAAATAAAGTCAGCAATGTACGTGGGTCTGATTATTTATACATTTATACAGTATGTACATATGGGAATGTATGTATATATGTGAATTTTGAATATAGGCTTTTAGAGTTTTATAAATTTTTTTGTATCTTTGTGCCGTTTTTGATGTCCTTGTTTGTATTGTATAGTAAAGCTAATTTGTATTGTAAATAATTGTAAAATGCAGTACTAATAACTTTTATATATTGGTATAGAGACCTGAAATTGGACAACATACTACTTGACAAAGATGGCCACTGTAAACTGGCAGATTTTGGAATGTGCAAAGAAGGGATTACTGATGGAGTCCTGACTGCCACATTCTGTGGGACACCAGACTACATTGCACCTGAAGTAAATATTTTTGAAGAGTAAAAATAATCTAATGTCTGTGATATGTGTAAGATACACATAGTTTGATGTGTCTGCCTCGTCTGGCGTGATTTCTTCTCTTAGATCATTCTAGAGGAACCATATGGCGTGTCTGTGGACTGGTGGGCTATGGGTGTCCTTCTGTTTGAGATGCTCTGTGGACATGCACCATTCGAGGCAGAGACGGAGGACGAATTGTTTGAGTGTATCCTCAGGGATGACGTGATCTATTCATCGTGGCTTAGCAATGAGGCAGAGGACATCCTTCGAGGGGTAAGCTAAACCTTTACCTTAAAGATGGAGTCAGTAAGTTTAAGATTAGGTCAGTGCCTTTACAGTAATGTTTGGCAAAGTTGTCTGTAAATGAGGGGGAAAATAATAAAAAATAGACGTCCAGTGTTTCAAGAAAAGCTCAAGTGTTGCTACAGGCCAGAAACCTTGTACTGGGGTGTGGAGGTGTGAAGTCAGCTTTTAAAACAACAATTTCCTAATACTTTGACCCGTGCATCACTTGTCAATCTACATGAGTCATTCAGTTGTATTTATTGCTTAAGGAAAAGCTGATTTCCAGTTACCCATGCTGACTCTTTTGTTTGAAAAACAAACAACACAAGTCACAAATCTTTTTTTCTTTTCCAATGGCAAGAAATGCTTTGTAAAAATTAGTTCCTTCTTCACTTCACTTTTAGACCTGTTTATTCTCTTCCCTCACCGCCAACCAGCCCAAGCATTCAATTACAAATTTGTCCTGTGCTATGTTCCACTGCATTCTATTGTACAATCTTTTATTTTTAATAAGAGCATGTTGTAAAATTGTTTGGATATAAACATGGTAACTTTTGGTGTCAAGTTTTTATAGAGATTAAGCATGAGGAAACTCTGACCTTTTGCACAAATCAGTTAATATGGTCAATATCATACATTGAATTCAATTTAAATAAAAAAAAAATAGTACAGAATCCGTAATATTAAATATTCACACTATTGAATATCTACTTTGTCTTAAACCTTTATAAAAATTGAAAACATTCTTTATTTCCAGTTTAAAATGTGGTCTCAGACTGTATATATCTTTCTATAGTTCAGAGGCCATTAAACAGCAGAAGATTTACATAACCTTTTACATTAACCCAACATCATGAGGTTGTAAATATTAGCACCAATCCTGCACCATGAAGCCTGGCATCTGCTAGACTGTGAATGGAGAGAATAAATGATTTACCACATTATCTTGGTATGACCCAGCCATTAGGGAGGCACAAGCCAGTGCACTCTTAGTGCCGGTCCCAAGCCCGGATAAATGGGGAGGGTTGCGTTAGGAAGGGCATCCAGCGTAAAACATGTGCCAAATCAAATATGCGGGTCACGATTAAGAATTTCATACCGGATCGGTCGAGGCCCGGGTTAACAACGACCG
>JAAIIK010016714.1:0-12972 GCA_014706435.1 Silurus glanis | reverse complement strand
TATGTATATGTATGTATAACATACCAATATTTTCTTTGTATAACAATTCAGTGAATAATTTGTCTATTACCATTAAATGAAAAGTGCATATTTAGAAAAGTTGTTAAAAGCTACACTCATAAACTGCTGAACTTGTACTTTACCAGAAAAGGCGCTTTTGGCCAGAATATAAAAAACTTTGTATAAAATAGAAAGCTTTGTAAAAAAAAAAAAGTAGCCTGTCTCACAGGTTTTGGCACCAGTGTAGAACCCTGGCATGTGTAGGTGGGAAGGAGGACTCCCGGAGACAAGCGACATTTTGCAAAGCATTCCATTTTCTACAGAGTTTTAAAAGTTGTGTTCAGCTCAGTTCTATCTCTGTCTGGTGCTCAGCCTCGATAAAAGACAACCAAACTACACAAGTAAATTTGCTGTGATTACACACAGGTGAAAGTTTAAGGTTGCTCTTCAATTCTAGACCACTCTAGTGCAGATGCTGATGGCTCCATGTCAACAGCCTAAAGATCCATGAAATTACTGAGCAACTCAAGAAATGCAAAAAGGATGGATTTGGATTGTAATTAATATCAACAGTCTACTACAGTGGCACAGGACCACAGGTTGCATTTAATCGCCTATTACTGCACACCTCAAAAATTATTCAATTTAATGAATAGACATTCAGTGCCACCCAGATGAGGACGGGTTCCCTTTTGAGTCTGGTTCTTCTTAAGGTTTCTTCCTTTTATCATCTGAGGGAGTTTTTCCTTGCCACAGTTGCTCACTCATTAGGGATAAACTTACATTTATTAGGAAGAAACTTACTACATTCTTTTGCAACTGCTTCATATTTGTAAAGCTGCTTTTAGACAATGTCCATTGTTAAAAGTGCTATACAAATAAAAATGACACCTGACCTCATCCTGCTACCATTATTATAATTTGGGACTACAAATAATCTAAAATATAATAAATATCAAGAATGATAGAAAAAGAAGGGGAAAAGTAATAATATTAACAATAATGGCTGCATAAATAAATTTAAATAAAATTTCGAAAATGTGTAATGTAGCATTGCTACGTAACTCTGGATATTCTGCTTTCTGAGTAAACTAGTTAATAAATTTTATTTAGTACAAGACAAATTTGGATAAAGAGAGAGAGAGAGAGAGAGAGAGAGAGAGAGAGAGAGAGAGAGAGAGGGACCAATACTCATCAAGCAAACTGCCACCCACTTACAGCAAACCACCTATCATTTTTAGATTAACATATACAATACACTACATTTACGATATTTGGAAAAGTCTTATCCAGAGCAACTTAGTTATCTCATTTATACAACTGAAGGTTAAGGGCCTTGCTCCAGGGCCCAGTAGTGTCAGCTTAGTGGTAGTGGCATTTGAACTCACAACCCTATGATCTAAAGTCCAACATCTTTAAAACTACTGAGCTACCACTTTCACTATATGGACAAAAAGTTTGTGGACACTTGTGCATAAGATTCATACGTGCTTTTTTGAAAATTCAAATTGACAAATTTAGTCCCTAAGTGCTGTTATGATAATTTCCACTCGTTTGGAAAGATTTTTTTGTTCCACTCTTTTGTTTTCTTTGAGCTCATTTGAACTCATTCAGGCACGAAAGCATAAGTAAAGTCAAGTACTGATGTATTTGAGGTGAGGAGGCCTGAGTTGCAGTCAGTATTCCAATTCATCTCAAAAGTATTCATTTGGGTTGAGGTCAAAGCTCTAAAACAGGCCAGTCAAGATCTTCTACTTCGACCCAAATAAACCATATCTTCATGAAGCTCATTTGTAAACCTATTCTACGGTGTATTGCACCAAAACTGAGCAAAGACATTTCAGGGACTTTTTCTGTAAGCAAATTTCCATCTGTATGTTTTTCTTGCATAATCATATTTTTCCATTAATTACAGGCCATTGAGGGCAGAAGCAGTATCGTAGATAAGTGCATCACTTTCAACAATAAAACAAACAGCAATAATTATATAATTTTTATCGATTTTATCATTATTTTGATTTGTGATAAAGAAAAGGAAAAATCAAGTGCAGGACCATAACACAGCTCTTTTTTAATGAACATTCTTTTTCAGTCCTGTTAATTTTTAATGTCAGCATTCTATCTAGAGTTTAACAGAAAAGCACAGTTTTATTGAATCGGTCATACAGAACTATAATTAAACCTGAAGCTTGCATTGATGAATATATACATTAATTATTATGTTCTATTACATTTAATAGATGAATTACATGATGTGAAAAATTGTGGTCTAATGGATTTTATGCCTCTGCTATTCTGAGCCATGAACATTTTCATCATTCACAATGTTACACTCGTACACTTTATACATCTCTTTAGTTTTAATACATTTCTAAATCCACTTTGTAACTGTTTCAAACTTAGAAATAAACACAAATATTTCTGCACGCAAAAAGGGTGGATTGTTTAACAAATGCATTCACACCATGTTTAAAACTTGCGAATACAGAATATACAATCTATATGTAAAAAGCATGGTCCAGTGGTATGTCTTCTATGGTTTCAGGGACAGGAGCTAGTGCTACTTTATTCATTTATCTGTCCATTTCAGTTTCTGTCTGCGTATAAAGGTGCTGCTGTCACAGACAAATGAGGAAGTAAGCATGAAAAAACAGTCAGAACAACCAAGAAGCCTCTGAAAATATCCGCACTGAAATTGGAAATTCACAGACTGCACTTACTTTATCCAAACTAGGCTTAATCCTATAATCCCATCATCTTGTCTAACAAAGCACAACAATTTCTACATGCACTTTCACAAAATCAATTCTTTTTTTGCTTTTTATCTCGACAACTGTATACATTGACATTTACAATAGTTTTTCCCTCTGAGTATGAAAATGCACCAATGTACCCAGAGCATGACTTACTATTTACTTATGTTAGTACATTCCCTGGTGCACACGGAAGTGCTGAATTCTTAAAGTTAAAAATAAAACTGAAATATCAGTTCATTGTGTTTTGCCTACTGTGAGTATAGAACAGATTTTAGTGTCTTAATGCATCATCTGTGAAAACCACTAAATGTGGATGGTTCTCGGTGTAAAGTTCACAACAAGGCACAGACAACCAAAAGAATTTCATTAGTTCCAATTATGTTTTCTTACATCTGCTTGCCGAATAGACTCATTATTATAGTGTATTGTCACCCAAAATCAGAACTCTCTGGAGCTTGTTAGAGACCATGGTAACACCCACTCATCTCTGGATAGGATCCAAATTACTGTATCTGACAGATCAGCAGAATATTTGTATAACAGAATTTCAGTGAAAATCTATATTCATTCATGAGCTTGAGGAATTAAAATTATCCACTGTTTCACTTAATTTGATCTAAAAAAAAAAAAAAAATATATATATATCTCACAAAGTAACTCACAAACTCTACAAAGTGCAGACCATTTCTTCATCTTGAACTTCTGCCACCATTGGTTTCTTCTCCAAATGATCTTTTTTCCTTACTAATATGTTGTAACTTTCAACCATTCCAAGAACTATCTCAGGAAACATTGGCAGCTAGGTGGTTATGAAGTTTATATGTTCTAAACCTGATAATTTATTTATTTATTAATAAATCTGTCTGTTAGCCCACCTGTCTGTATGTTCGTTTGTGTGTTTGTTTGTCTCTTTTTTTAAGTGAATATGTATGAATTATATAGACATTTTTCCAAATTTCATTAACCTCAGCTAGATCACTCCAGGATATATCTGGTCTTTCTCTTGCAAGCTTCATATCCAACCATTTTAAAAGTAAAAACCAAAGCCCAGGTATTGAATGCTTCTTTGTCAGACAACCACCAGTCCTTAACGAATTACTGTAGCCAGCTAAGTTTGATGTCACAGATCCTGAAATCTCAGAAGCAATTCAAAAACATAGGAATTCAGTGCAATGGATTTCTTTCTATGAACAGACAATATCGCTGATTCGCTGAGGTCAATTTTACATTTTGGTGTGAAAGTAACCTTAGCGCATCATTAAACCAGATTAAATTTGCTCATAGCTGTGATTCAAAGAATATCGTCTTCTACCTCCTTTCTTTCATCTTTAACTTTTCTTTATTAAAAATTTTAATCGTTTCCTGCTTTAACACAACCTTCTATCTAAAATCCCATCTTTTTGTGCATTAACCCCAATTTGTTCTGTCTTGCAATTAAACTCTTTCAGTTCCGTTCATTTATAAGTCATGGTAATGGTGATGATCGAGCTAATAGATTGTGCTCTCATAAATCAGTCTCCTGTGAAGAGTCTTTTAACTACAATTGGATAAAAGTGTAAATGAGCTCAATAAGTGGTCCTTTTGGTTTCCTGGATGAAAAAAGATCTACTTGGATATGTCACTGGTTGCAGTTCATATATAATGGTACTGTTAGAGTTGGAAAGCTAGCTACTTTCGTTTGGATCAGACACAGATCACATTCTGTATGGTCGACCATATCTATAGAAATTATACTGGAATCTCAATTAAATTAGCTGATGTACTTTTCAGGGTCTATGAAAGAGTTTTTCTGTCATGTATACAGAAAATATAGTTCTGAAGAGTGAAGGTATAATGGTATTTGCTCTAAAAAAGAACATAATCAGGCATTTTTATACAAGAGTTTCCTCCCTGGGACAGTTAGTTTGTTTGTTAGCTTGTTTGTTCATCTTTCTAGATTTTTTTTCATCTAAAAAAACACAAATACACACAAATTTACAGAATAAGGGGGATAAAACACACAATATGGCCAAAAAGTATGTCGACACCTGACCCTCACACACACACACACACACACACACACACACACACACACACACACACTGTATAGGTCCTTCCTCAAAGTTACGAGCACACATTTGTCAGGAATGCTTTTGTCTACAATCCACAATCGCTTTGTGACTAATTGGTCTAAGTCTGTCAAGATACTGCGCAACTCAAGAACTTTAAGGATAGATTTGGACTGTAATTAAAATATATCCTCTGCTATAATTGCTCAGGATCACAGTTTGCATGAACAGTTCTGCATTTAAGTGCTGATCACTAAACAGTAGACCTCAAATATGATACATTTAGAATTAATGGACATCCGGTGCCACCCGGATGAAGATGCATTCTCTTTTGCATTTACATTTACATTTGCGGCATTTAGCAGACGCCCTTATCCAGAGCGACGTACAAAAGTGCTTTGAGTCTCTAGCAATGATAATAAATCTACACTGGTACGCAAGATTACAAACTTAATATAAATATAACCCTTGAATTCTACAAAGCAAACTTGGAAAGTGCTAATTTAAGTGTTTCAGGAAGAAGTATGTCTTTAATTGTCGCTTGAAGATAGTCAGGGACTCCGCTGTACGGACATCTAGGGGAAGTTCATTCCACCACCTCGGTGCCAGAATGGAGAAGAGCCTTGAAGTGTACTTACCTCTCATTCTGAGAGAAGGTGGTACCAGTCGAGCAGTGCTGGAGGATCTCAGACAGCGTAGTGCAGTGCGAGGTGTGATGAGGTCTCTGAGGAAAGATGGAGTCTTGTTTTTGAGTCTGGTTCCTCACAAGGTTTCCTCCACATACTATCTCAGGATGTTTGTGAAGGTTAGTGTTGAAGACCTCCAGTGCTCTTCACAGAGCCTGACCTCAATCCCATCTAGTGCTCTAGTGGCTGAATGGCAAATCGTGCTCATCACCGTAATTGTATCAAAACCCATGACAAATTTGTTGTGACAAATTTAATTTCAATGTGCTGTCCTATATTATTTTATAATTATTTTATACACTCAGCGCTTGATAAATGAAAGCATTGCAAATTTGATTCTTATACTGATGCCTGGCCTCTTGTACAAAGCTATCATAAAGGATTATAAACCAAAAATTGATCTGCTAGCTCACTTGGAATTCCAAAGCCAATAACCTTTACACTTTGGAATCTAAATTGTGGGTGGCAACTGTTTTATATCAGGCTAGTCTTATTCCCATTACCTTGACAAAATGTCTAAAACTATGCCTAATGTTTTCGTTTTGTAATCAAAGCTGCTTTTTATTTTACACTCCTCTTTTTTGATAGACCGCCCCACATGCATAACTCTGTTATGTAACTTCTGAAAAGCACTAAAGCGCTTAGTCATGCTTGACACGTTGAATATATATTTGGTATTAATTCCTGAATGATTTTTCAGATTAAACCCACACTAAGCACACAGCCATATTTATGGTGATTATATAAAGTTGTTGGAGGGGTTCCCTGGTGGAAAACAAGGGAAAACAGGAAATTGAAGCCTTGACTTTATGTTAAAAAAAAGAAAAAAGAACTGCGATTAGACCGGGTCTTGGCACAGTGTGTGAAGACACAGATTGCCCCAAGAAATAGACAAGGCACTATTCAACTTTTAATACTGTTTTTTCAGAATCGTTCTGTTTTCATTGCAGTTGAAAACTGGCGAATGTGGATGCAGTAAAAAAAAAAATAAGTGATGTTTACTTGATAAACTTGAGTTTCAGAGAACATAAGTTAAAATTTTAATCCGTTCTAAAAACTATGTTAAGTTGAATAGATTAAATGCTTTTAAGTATCTTGTTTTGTCAAAATTACTTCACTTTTTATTTCCATTATATTATATTATATTCAAAAGCAAGCAACCAACAAAGACCTTTTTTTCCTTTTCTTTCTACTTTACTACAAATTTAAAAGCAAATTTAAAACAAAGTTTGCCTTCAGGTTTCATATTTCTAAGACATCTTGTGGCTAAGTAGATGATGAAGAATAACAGTGGATTTATGTGAAGTGCTAAAATGTCTGCTACTGAATTATACTATCAAAGATAACCCACCTGTTGATTGTAAAACATACTACTGAAACCAATTATGAATGTACTGCATGCCTGAGGATTTTCGTTCTATACAATTCTATTTGTATAGTGCTTTTAACAATGGATATAGTCACACAGTTTTATAGAAATATACTATATGGACTACAAGTATTGGGACACCTTTCCAGTGTTCCTCCCCACACAATTGTATACATATGTCTTTGGTTTCAGGACCAGGAAACTTTTCCTTGACTTGAACTAGGAGACGCAAACCTGTGCACAAAGCCAGCTCCATTAAGATATAGTTCACATAGGTTTCAGTGATCTTAAGTGGCCTGCTATAGAGCTCTGAGAACAATCCAACTGAACACCTTTGTGATAAACAGTGTGATTACTGAAATACTTGTTGAGTTATGAGCTATGCCCTCTAGTTGAATGCAGCATTAATACACCTCCCTTTAAACAAAATCTCCTCTACTGTACTTTCAGACATTTGCTTTTACCTACACTGGGCATTGTGTCAAGATATCTTGTTATTTTAGCCACTATAAAAGTAAAATCTAGCTAATACCCTGCTTTACTAACTGTCTAATTAGTGTTTAGTATGACTCTATAATAAACAGTGCTCTCAGATGAGGGCTGCAAGTTTTATTTTCTTGCTCCCTGAGGTCAAATTTGAAAACTCGCTTGCTAGCATTGTAAGAGCAATTAAAAGCCAATGTTATTCGAAATGTCCACTGAGAATGTTCCATTAGTTCTTTCTCCCTTGTGTCTTTCTCTTCTTCTCCCTCTCCCCCAAGTCCTCTTCTTTCTCACTTAATTTCCTTAATGCTAAAAAAAAATCCTCAGTGTTGTGAGCAACAGATTCAAAAGTGTACTGTACATGCAATTCTAGACTGTGAAATAAATGAAAAGGGTACAATAAAAAATATATATATATAAAAATAAAGGACACTTTAGAGAAATTGTGTGCTTGCTATAAAAACAATTATATATTGTATTGTTTGCTAAAGAGACGTTTATGGCATTCCAGAGATGCCCTTATCCAGAGCAACTTACAGTGTTCTCATTTATAAAACTGAGCAGCTGACATTTAAGGGCCTTGTTCAGGGGCCCAGCAGTGGTAACTTGTTGCTGCTGGGATCAAAACTTCTAATTTGACCTCATTTGAATTCCAATTTTTTTTTAAACACTGAGCTACCACTACCACTATAGACATTGGCTGTAGTGTTAAAAATATGTTCAATGAAAAATATTCTGCCTGATGACGTTACAAACATGAGCAAATAAACAGAAGAAAAACAAACTTATGTACTATACAGGTGATCATTTTGCATACATGACACACAGCCAATGAAGTTAAGACCTTCTCTCCATTAAGGCAATGGATCAGAAAGTAAGTTACCCAAACCTTTCTAATCTACAACATATGACATTTGAAAACTGTTCATCTGTGTTAAATAGATAAGGAATATAAATACATTCATATTTCACCTTTCATATACAGTCATTTTTGTAATTATTGTGCTCCATGAATGTCTTCTCCCCATGTTTCTCTCAGAGGTGCAGCCAAGGCAACAGTTAGGGTCACGTTTGGTATTGTGTTCATTGTAATATCAGCAGTGAATTACGTCAACACAACAGGTTTATGGTGTAGGAGTTTTACAGACATAAAAACAAAGAAGAAAAAGAAAAACCTGCCCCAAGATATGCACCACTAAACCACCATTTAAGGAAATGCAGAAACACCAACTGCCTCATCACATCTTACTCTTAAGTTCAAATACTCAAAAGCATACGTAGGTTAAGCATAGGTAAGTTAGGCATTATATTTCCATCTGCCTAGATAACTAGATCTCAACTTTAGTTGTTTTTCCAGCTCTTCAGTTTGGCTGGTCTCACCTTGATCGCCACCATTGTGAGAAGTACTACAGAAGCAGAAACACTTCAGACCTTTAGTAAAAAAACTTTCTTTCGGCTTCTCCCATTAGGGGTCGCCACAGCAGATTCGTGATCCGCATGTTCAATTTAGCACGTTTTACGCTGGATGCCTTTCCTAACGCAACCCTCCCCATTTATCCGGGCTTGGGACCGGCACTAAGAGTGCACTGGCTTTTGCAAACCTAATGGCTGGGTTAGGTTCCCTGACCGGGAATCGAACCCAGGCCATGGTGGTGAGAGCGCCACATCCTAACCACTAGACCACCAGGCAACGTTAGACCTTTAGTAACAGTTGATTAAAAAAAAAACATTGTTCACAATCCCTGGAAAAGCATACCATATTTTAGCTGGACCATGATCCATGTTGAACACAATCCACTCAAAGCTATATTATTTATGATCCCTAGAGGGAAAACAATATGGCTAGATGTTCATCATGATTACTGCAATCTTCGACTGGAGCAGGGTAAAATGTAGTCACTGTGGATTTTGGCCAACCCGAAAAGACATCGTCAGAATGCTACCATAAATGATTTCTAATGTTACATGATAATTTAGCCAAAATGAGTTTATCTTTTCTTTTACTCAAACTATGTAATATGATCTAAAATATAGCCTACACTCAATCTGCCATTAAGCTTAATTTTACTCAGTATCCATTAATTTCACCAAAATGTTAATTTAAATTTGCCATATTTGGTTTATATTAATGTATAATATTATGATTATTAGTAATAGTAGTAGTATTTATAAACATGGTCTTACATGTATGTTTCTATCTTATAACAAAGGAATTCTAAAATCACTGACTAATTTATCTAATTTGCTTAAAATTGAATGTCCGAATGACAAATTCTTACTATTTCCAATGTGCATGATGCAACCATTATTCATAGATTGGCATATCGATATATCATTTTAGATCACTTCATTCATCCAGGAGTGAAATTACAAAATTGTCATTCTGAGATTATTTTGTCTATTGTCCTGATGCCCAATTTATTATTACTATTATTATTATTATTATTATTATTATTATTATTATTATTATTATTATTTAAAAGAAATTATATTTAAATTAATAATAATAATAGCAATCATATCCCTACCTTAATTATTTATTTTGGGAAAGAAAATAGGTCAGTATAATACTAAAAAGATACCGAAAAGGAAGACATGCTAAAAGATGACCAGAAAACCAACAGCCATCACTAAAAGAATGAAATGGGGGGGAATAGTGGAGTATGAATTGTCTTGCAGGTGACATATACAACAATAATGAATTAAAATAGCAGCCTTCCAGCACGGACTGACAAGGGGAAAAAGAAGGATGAAGGAGTTAAGGGGGGAAAAAAGAGAAGAAAAAACAAGAGAAGACTGGAAGCAAACAGGAAATTGAAGCCATGACAAGCAAATTGACTTTATGTCAAAGGAAAGAAAAGGAACAGCGAAATGATCGAGTCATAGCACGGCGTGTAAAGACACAGGTTGCACCAAGAAATAGACAAAGCACCATCCAAATTCATTTATTTCAAATATATGTTATGAAAATGTATATTTATATGTATTATTTGATTTAACAAGTTAGCAGGTTTCATTAAATCTTGCTTAAAGTAATACAATATTGTTTATATAGCACATTTTTTACAAAGCAGCTTCATAAAAATACATTGATTCAGGACATAAATGTTGAATTGGTCAATTTTATTCTATAAACAAACACACAATATTAGCAAAATGATTCAAACATCCAAGTTTTTCAGCCATATGTGGTTCTTCTCCAAACTGTTACCAAATGTTTGAGGCACACAATTATAGAATGTTTTTTTTTTTTTTTTTTTTCTGGAAATCAATGAAATGGATGAGATTTTCCCTTCACTTGAACTTGAAGTGTTTTTTCAGCATGACAATGCTGCTGTGGACTAAGCAAGCTTCATGAAGGTGAAGTGGAAGGTCGTGAGTGTCTTTCTATAGAGAACTGAACACCTTTGTAATACATTTTTGTTCTGACTCCAGCCTAGGTCTCCTCAGCCCACGGTGCAAAAACCTCCACAACCAGCCTCTAAAATCTAGTGGACTAATATCTTCCTAGAAGGAGTTCATCATAACTGTAAATCTGTTCTCCTAAATGTGGAATGGGATGTCCAGAAAATCACATACGAATCATATGGTCAGTTGTCCACAATCTTTTGTGTATATAGTGTAATTAACATGAGAGCGCAAAAGACTTGTTGATAAGAAAAAACTCCCAGAAACAACATGATGAAGAAACCTTGATAGGATCCAGACCCTGGATAGTGTGATTCTATATAATTTCCTTACATAACTTTATATAATACTAGCTGAAAGTACCCGTGCTTCGCTACGGAAGGCAGAACGCTAAGCAATATGGCAATAAGCAGTAAGCACTGAGCAGGACTGGATGATCAGAGATCAGAACGTAACGTCAACAAATAACGTACTACCCCTTTGTAGTACCGATACAGGGGAAACTACTTTGAAAATAATTTTTATCGTGCATCTAACATGTAATAAGAAACAATGTAGTAAGTTTCATTAGGATCCGTACTGTTATTTAGAAGAGTTTACAATGCGTGAGAAATCGCGTTTTTCGCGAGTTAGCCGCGATCCAGGGCGAATTTTTCAAAACCCTTTCTTAGTGAGCACCTAAGACCCAAGAGGAAGGTATGTTCCACATTTCATTGCAATCCGTGCAGTGGTTTTTGAGATTTCGTGATGAGTGAGTGAGTCAGTCAGTGGTATTTCAGCTTTATATATATAGATTTTCAAAAAGTGCAGTTGTGTAACCAGGACATTCATCATTATTTTATCATTGTATCATGTCATTAAAGCTTTTCTACATTACCAACAATAGCTGCTCATAGTAGCAACATCGCAATGTAGCCTTCACTTCATCTTTGTCTACCTCAAGCAAGACAATTGGTTAATGAGTGTTTGACCAAACAGCTTTAAATCTCTCACCACTATTGCGCTCATCATCTTTATAATGTGCTACAGTATGTAGACTTGGTCTCTTCGTTGCATAGCTGCAATGCATTCTCAAACTTTGAATCCAAAGTTTCCTATTTTTATGTTAGATTTTTCAATAATGTGATTGTACAAGTTAAAACAATTTGTGAACCAGAAAGATCTAAAGTAAAACTAGATCTAGAACACTTATTTTTGCCATTTGCCATTAGTGAACTGTGCTCTCCTATTGTAATGACACTTAATAACACCACTGTCACATAAGGGAAAAGTAAATTGCAAGTGCAGTTACATTTATTTAGTGGAACATAATGTGGAACATAAACGTAACCCAGAAAACGTGGAGCATTTACATGATAAAAAACAAAGATCATAAACTTGCACCATAAAAATGAATCATAGAAGACAATGAGAAATGGTGAGCATGGTGCAGAATTATGAAATAAATGAGTGCTAATTATCTGCCAAGGTGGCACATCGCAAAGTAATTCATGTGATGTGGTTAATGAAGTGCAGTGGTTGATGGAAAATGTAGTCCATGGGCAAATTCTGATAATGACATTAACACAGAAGAAGTGGTTACTCAGTGGATACTATATTGGACTTCTGGTCAGAAGGTCATGGGCTCAAATCCCAGTACCACCAAGCTGCAACTGCTGGGTCCTTGAGTTAGGCCCTTAATTGCTCAGCTGTATAACTGGATAACCGTAAGTCTAGATAATAGCGTCTGCCAAATCTCAGAAATATAAATGTAAATGTTAGACTAGCTCCTCACATAAAAAGATACAGCCAAATTTAAAAGATTAGAGCTACAAGCAACTGGAGCACTTGCAGCTCTGGATTAATTAATTTAGTTATATAGTACAGTTAAGGCAATGCATACAGTCTGGTCCAAATGTCAGAATTTACTAGTAGCAAAATGAATATGTATTCAACTTAAGTACAAATCAAATGGCTGTTTTCTCCTTCTTCTAATTTTGTGCATTGATTCATATAACAGTTGACGCATTTCAAGGAAAAAAAAAAACTGAATCGGAAAGACATTTGTTTCTTCTCTTCACTGTGCTGTGACACTAATTTGCTTCCCTTTGCACTTCAAAGGGAGCACCAATTAGCTTTGAAGCATTTCAGGAGCCCTTCAGACCTACATCAATAGTGCAAATGTGAGCAGGCGCACACACACACACACACACACACACACACACACACACACACACACACAC
>JAAIIK010016712.1:7334-19919 GCA_014706435.1 Silurus glanis | reverse complement strand
CAACTCTACACACATGAACAGACCTGTACACACCTCACCACAACTCTACAACAGCAAATATGTCTGGAACAGAACTTCAGTCTCCATATTGGAGCTGATTGGAGTTTGAATCATGAAAACTCTGAACATTTGCTACAGAAATTAATTTACATGTACCAATATATATTGAACCTTCTAAAAAATACAATAGACTAATGTTACATTTAATTTGCTGATAAATCTTTTATTATATTTTTTTCTTTTTCCAGTACTTCTATGTCTGGCAGGCACAATGATAATCTAAATGAACAAATATCAGCAGCATTGTAAAGCTTAAAAGCTAGCAGAGATGCCTGCAGGCTGAATTAATGATGAAGGCACCATATTCAAAATGTAATTTAAAGTCAGGTGGAAGATGTAGTTGCAATTTCATAACCCTTAGGGTTGTGTTTTTAATTTAATAAAGGATTTTATAGTAATACACATTTATTTATTTTTTATTTCAGTGTATTTTATGATTTTCTTCATAGTAATTGATATAAGCAGTCTCAATAGAAATGTAAATTTACCTGAAGAGCTGTTCCCATGCTCAGATACTCCTGCTGACAGATGTTTATTCACAAGTAAAATACAGGAACTAAAGTAGAGAGGAAAATGGATAGGTGCTTGATTTCATTTTTGTATGATTGCACTTTTAGTTGCAAATTAACTTATTTTATTTTATTTTATTGTTTTCAGAAATGCAAACTGCCAAAAACCTCTTACTCTGTTTGAACCGAGACACGCTGTGAGGATGGATAGAGGGAAACCAAAAGCACAGTAAAAGTTCTTGATGTCATCAGTGCCCAAGGTCATGAAGGCACTTAGGTAAAACATAGGATCCAATTTCTCCTCCTTTGGAAATACACAGATAAAGAGGTGGATAGAGAACAGCTGGCCACTGGCAAAGATCAGCAGATGAATAAAGGCTTGTTTAAGTTAATTTTTTCAACAGAAACCACATATATATACGTTCGGTTCTGTAGAGAAACCAGAGTGGAAAAGAAAGAATGGAAAGAGAGAACAGACGAGAGAAAGCAGTGGCTGCAGTTGCTGCTTTTTACCGAGGGTTTGATCCTAAAGAGTACCTTAAGTACAATTACACACCTCCACGAGCGGACTTCAGCCGAAGTGACAGCATCGTACCGTGGAAGCTAAACTGCCTCCATAAGGCTTTTAATGAAGGTGAGATTATGTGTGTGTATTTATAAATATATCATTTGTAAATTCTCTTCTGCTTTACAGAAAATAAAGAAGGAGTAGAACGACAAAGAACGTCTCTTATCTGAATTTACCCATTAGGGACAGTGTGTTGTTTATTATATTATATTATATTTTATTATACAGGTGTTACGTTATATAACTTTATACATAGCTCTTTCCTCTGTGTGAAATGAGACATTATAGAAATAGATGTGAGTTAAACTTATTATAGAACAAACAGCTTGTGTATTTATTCTTCCCAGATGCCATTAAAGGAGACATTCTGGTAGACATTGGTTCTGGTCCAACTCTATATCAGGTGATGAGTGGCTGTGAGCATTTTAATCGAGTCATATTATCTGATTTTTTGGAAGTGAATCGAAATGAATTAAACAAATGGATCAAAGATGGAGAGAGCAACTTTGATTGGACTCCATACCTGCAACATGTGTGTGAGCTGGAGGGACGCAGGTGAGATGGACTCAGAGCTAGTCTCTTCTCATCTCTCTCATTATATCTAATGTGCTTGTGTTCAATAATAGTAATTCTCAGGACGGTCAATGATACTGATACTAATCAAATATACAGCATTAAACAATCATTTCATAACATATTGAGTTCAGAAGTTTCTCTTATATTCTAATAAAAAAACAGCTTGTTTTCTATAATATTATTAAGTGTAACTGTTTTGTCAATGTTTGAACTAGTTTTTTGACAATGAGAAAGAGCTGCTCAATAAAACATAAAACTGTATTTACACTGAAATTTAACCCTTATTACAATTTAGCTTCTATTTTAACTCTATATTACTACATGGACTTGTGAGTGAGGGGCGTCACTGATCAGAGTCTCTCAATAAGAATTTAAATTAATGTGCCGTGTATCATTTAAATATATACAATTATATTTAAAGACATCTAAAGAGAAGTTGCTTCTAAAATCTATAGCAAGCATTTTTTTTTTCCTGAAATAAATATTTCTTGGCAGTAGGGTGATTATATTTAGTAAATATTTTGTGATCAGTTTTTATGTAGCTGTAATAATAACTGTAAATGTTACAAAACACACAATCACATGAATAATCCTGATGTTATGATGCAGTTCCTCAGCGTGGCAAGTGAAAGCAGCAAGACTTCGCTCAGTGGTGACTGACATTTTTCCTGTTAACGTTCACGACCCGAACCCATTTCCACCCAGATCTCTGCCTGCCTCTGGCGCTGACTGCCTCGTGTCCTCATTCTGCCTTGAAAGTGTAAGTCCTGATATTTCCTCATTCACTGATGCACTATGCAATCTGTCCAGCCTCCTGCGGAATGGGGGTCATCTCCTGCTCATTGGAGCTCTGGGGGAGAGCTTTTACATGGCAGCTCCTGATGTTCGGATCCCTGTTGTGCCACTTGATGAGGCTCAGGTCTGTTCGAGTCTGAGCGCCAGTGGATTCGATCTCTTGCAGCTCAGTGTGTATCGATTAACTCCAGATATGCTGGTCGGAGTGGATGATGTCAAAGGCGTGTTCTTCGCTAAAGCCAGGAAACCATAAAATAATCAGCTTTGAGTAAATGTATTTATGCACTGGATGTGAAAAATTATAAACCTTTGAAATGTCTGATCTAAACCAAGAAAATTGTCAAATCTACATTTAGAATTGCAGTTTTGATTGAAGAGGCTATTTTTTGTATTTTGGCTTTGATTAAGTGAAAGTTATTTCTGTGCCATTGAATAAATTTTGCCTTCAACCTGAAATGTTTATTTTCTTTTTTAAGTGATAAAGACATTTTTATTTCATAGTTTCAAATAGCAGCCACTGGGATGTTTCCTTTAGAAATCTTGAAATATTCCTGTTTGCTCATGAAAAGTCCTTGCAGATTTCTGACAGGCCTGTACTTCATCATCATCTATAACATAATAAACTATTATACACAATGGTACAGTCCTGTTCAGATTACATGCAGATAACCCTAGAGCTGAACCTGAACCTAACATTCAGGTGTTGTTTATTAACCTGTGGATTCCTGCTGAAAGCTGATTGGTTGATGGAAGCAGCGTTATTGAGTCATGATCTTAGCCCCGCCTCCTATGGATGACAGCAGAAATGAGGGACGACCTTATCGTAGATCTCTGATGTTCTGTTGAAATAAATGTCACTTTCGCAGGTGCTGTTTGTGTAAATTAGCCTTCAGATCTTTAAACTTCACAAGCTGTGACGTCACACGTGAGATAATATTCTACTTACAGGATAACTAGACTTACAATACTATATAAACGAATACATAAACGTTTATTTTTTCTGTATTGAACCGCTGTATTTAAGCGTCACAACAACCATGCCAATGTTTAATCATAAAAAACAACCTGAAATAAACCAATTTTTTTTTTTACTTTCTGAACTTTATTTTGACAGGTTTAACCCGGATCTAAACGGTCACGTGACCATGTGTTTCCAGTCCAGGTTGGGGTTGGAGTATTTTTATTAGCTCTTTAGAAACAGATCTTTCTGTATTGTTGATTATTAAATAATAATAGAGTTTATAGAGTGTTTAAGTGCAGGTCATGTCGCAGTGTGTAGTTCTACAGACTCGATTAGCCTCCGTGCTACAGGCTTTAATTCACACCGTAGTAGCGGAAATGTGCAAACTGCTCCGGGAAAGATCCGAATTCATCCTGAACCTGCGGCTTCCTCAGGAACTGGGCGAGAAACAGAAGCTGAAGAAAGTGGTTCAGACGGAAACTGAGCAGAAAATGGTGAGACTTTCTCTTTAATGTGGAAAATGATGTTCAGTACACCAAAATGGCCGCTAATCAGTTGAACCGATTCAACGAACCGACTCATAAACACAATGGTGATTCTTCAGAGATCGACGCTCTTTAGTAGAAAATATTAAAGATTTCATTTAAATAAATATTGTAATATTAAAGCATTATTTATTTATAAAACACAGAAATCTCACCATGTTTTAACACTTCAATGTTCTGATCCAGAACCTGGCAAAAGTTTACCTAGGGTTAAAGGGTTAAAGACTGAGATAAAAAAAATAATCCCAGAATTCCACCTTGATATCAGAGTTTTCTTTTAGAGAAATCATCATCATCATCATCATTACTTTATGACTGTTTTATCAGTTAATTGTGCGACTTTAAGTCTTCATTAAAACACACTCATTACAACAAGTGTTTGTTTGTTTTTTGGCAGAAACAGTTTGCATTAGTTATGGAGGTTTTAGGGAACGAGGCTTTGGGTAAAATCATCAGACTTGTAGAGGACAAGAAGTTCCTGCTGGACCTGGAGTGCAAAACATTCTCAGGGAAAAGAGCAAAACGGCCAGGAAGCATCCTGAACATTCTCTCAGCTGAAGGACCGGGTGTGTATTTGCTGCTGCACTTGTATTGTGTACACACACACACACACACACACACACACACACACCCCTCTGCGACCTTAAACATTTTCAATGAATTAAACCTTTAAACTACAGCAGGGGTGTCAAACTCAGGCCTGTGGGCCAAATCTAATGTGTATTAGGGCTGCCCGCCAGTATACAGCATATACACCGCTAATACTACAAATAACAGAATGCTTTGTTCGTGTGTTGGCTCGTCAGTCGAGACCGCTGAGAAACTCAGCGCTGAATTTACCCGGTGATTTACCGACTTTGAAGCCCAGAAATGCAGATTTGAACTGCTCAGTAATCCGTTTGTGGTTGACGTGGAAAGCGCACCAACCAACCTCCAAATGGAGCTGATTGAACTCCAGTGTAGAGACACGCTCAAGTCAAAGTACGACTCTGTGGGTGCTGCACAGTTTCCATGTTTCCTCCCTGACACACTGCTCCAACTCTGTGCCCAAGCTGCTCAAATGCTCTCTATGTTCAGCAGCACTTATCTGTGTGAGTAACTGTTCTCTTTAATGAAGATGAACAAAACACCACTCAGGAGTCTCACTGATGAACATCTTCATCTTCATCATCTCCTCAGCTCAGAGCTTAAACCCCAGACATGATGCACGTGCATATAAGAAGAGATGCAGGAATATAATTTCAACCACCTTCTTCTTCTTCTTCTTTCGGCTTCTCCCATTAGGGGTCGCCACAGCGGATCATCTGTCTCCATACCACCCTGTCCTCTACATCTGCCTCTTTCACACCAACTACCTGCATGTCTTCTCTCACCACATCCATAAACCTCCTCCTTGGTCTTCCTCTTTTCCTCCTTCCTGGTGGCTCCATCCTCAGCATTCTCCTACTGATATACCCCATGTCCCTCCTCTGCACATGTCCAAACCATCTCAAGCTCACCTCCCTCACCCATGGGCATAAATTTCATTTAACAGTAGGGGGGGGACAATAAATATAAAATTTCTCATGAGCAATTTTTGAAGGGGGACACAAATAATAGTCAAATTGTACTTATAAAGACACAGTGTCCCCACAGTGAAACACTTTGCTTTTATCATTATTATTGTAGCATGGAGACTGCGTCATTATGGTTATTTTCAAAGTTTTCTGAGGTTCAATGACAAAGCAAAACAAGGAATTAAAAAAAGGTTTAACATTTTATTTAAAATTAATTAAGACACTTAAGAACAGAATAGAAATTGATTATAAAAATACAGTGGGGTCAGTTCGGATGTAGCACAGTGCTCATTAATTTAACATTATGCCAAGTCGTCCCAAATAAAACACTGCATGGGAAACGGCTTTGGCGTGTTAGTGTCAGTGCACTATGCTACAAGCTATTGTAAACAAGCTAACGTTCACTAGATAAGTGATATTTTAATCACTAATAGAGCAGATTCATGGAATATTACATCGCTAATCAGCATTTTTGCCGCAACTAATTTATGAATGAGTCTGCATCAACTACATTAAAGAGAATCGCTTTATTTAAAGTGAATAAAATACCCTAGTTAATGGAGTTGAACATTTAATTGGGCCGCAGACACACACCTGACTCGTGTGTGTGTAGAGTAGGTGAGATGAACTGGGAAAGCAGGCAGTGGGTCAAACCACTGTGAGGAAGGGGGGGGGGGACTGTTTCTAAATGCAGTTTTTGCGTTTTTTTTTTTTTTTTTTTTTACCTACACAATTATTTAGGTATACATACATATATTTTTCCACAATAGAGAGTGCAATATCTTTTAAATAATTTCTTTGGCGGGACAATCCTTGGATGGGGGGGGGGGGGGCATGTCCCCTCTGCCCCCCCCCGGGATTTACGCCCATACCCTCACCCTCGTCCATCGTCGTCACTCCCAACGAAAACCTTAACATCTTCAGCTCTGCTACCTCTAGCTCCACCTCCTGTCTTTTACTCAATGCCACTGTCTCTAATCCATACAACATCGCAGGTCTCACCACAGTCCTATAAACTTTCCCTTTCATCTCACAGATACTCTTCTATCACAAATCACTCCTGCTATCACTCTTCTCCACCCACTCCACCCTGCCTGCACTCTTTTCTTCACTTCTCTAACACACTCTCCATTACTTTGCACTGTTGACCCCAGGTACCTGAACTCCTCCACCTTCTCCACCTCTTCTCCCTGCAACCGCACCCCTCCACTGCCCTCCCTCTCATTCACACACATGTACTCTGTCTTACTCCTATTGACTTTCATTCCCCTCCTCTCCAGCGCATATCTCCACCTCTCCAGGCTCTTCTCCACCTTCTCCCTACTCTCACCACAAATCACAATATCATCCGCAAACATCATAGTCCAGGGAGACTCCTGTCTGACCTTGTCCGTCAACCTGTCCATCACCACTGCAAACAGGAAAGGGCTCAGGGCCGATCCTTGATGCAATCCAACCTTCACCCTGAACCAGTCTGTCGTTCCTACTGCACACTTCACTGCTGTCACACTGTCCTCATACATGTCCTGCACCAGCCTCACATACTTCTCTGACACACCAGACTTCTTCATACAATACCACATCTCCTCTCTCCACCCTGTCGTACGCTTTCTCTAAATCCACAAATACACAATGCAGCGCCTTCTGTCCTTCTCTATACTTCTCCATCAACATTCTCAAAGCAAATAATGCATCAGTGGTGCTCTTCCTTGGCATGAAACCATACTGCTGCTCACAGATGGTCACCTCTTCTCTCAGCCTGGCTTCCACTACTCTTTCCCATAACTTCATGGTGTGACTGATCAACTTAATTCCCCTGTAGTTACTGCAGGTCTGCACATCTCCCTTATGCTTAAAGATCGGTACCAGCACACTTCTTCTCCATTCCTCAGGCATCTTCTCACCTTCCAAAATCCGGTTAAACAATCTGGTTAAAAAATCCACTGCATCTATCCTAAACATCTCCATGCTTCTACCGGTATGTCATCTGGTCCAACCGACTTTCCACTCTTCATCCTCTTAATCGCTGCTCTCATTTCCTCTTTACTAATCCTATCCACTTCCTGCTTTACCATCTCCACATCATCCAACCTTCTCTCTCTCTCATTTTCCTCGTTCATCAGCTGCTCAAAATACTCCCTCCATCTTCTCAACACACTCTCCTCACTAGTCAACACATTTCCCTCTCCATCCTTTATTGCTCTAACTTGCAGCACATCCTTCCCAACTCGATCTCTCTGCCTGGCCAATCGGTATAAATCCTTTTCTCCTTCCTTAGTGTCCAACCTCTTTGAAAAAGATTTGAAAGATTGCCTTTTTTTAATTGAAGAAAATTATTATTAATTTTTGGTTGTTTTGTTGTTGGCCTGTGAAAAAAGTTTTACATTATAAAGGAATTCGAAAGTCGAGAGAGAGAGAGAGAGAGAGAGAGAGAGAGAGATAATAAGAAACGAATACCACTGATGTGTGTTATTTCAAATTAAATTTTTCATGTGTTTATAATATTAAACTTTGGTTGTTCCAGATTCAATGTTTATGCAAAACTAAAGTTTGTTTCCATATGAAAAGGTTCAACATTACACATCTGGAGAGACGGAAAACATGCACAATTGCAGTCAATTTTTTAATAAATATTGAGTTTGGCCCGTGATTTCGTCCCAGTTTTTAATTTTGGCCCACTGTGAATTTGAGTTTGACACCCCTGAACTACAGCTACTGTTCAGTCTATGTATGTGCTCATCTGTGGTCATGGTGTGTGTGTGTGTGTGTGATATTTCTGCAGCCGTTTTTGTAACAGTAAATCACTGTAACGCTGTAATCATTAGAGTTCCCATGAAAAGGGTTCCTGGCTGGGATTTGGTCTGGATGTTGAATACATCAGTGTAAATGTACACAATAGCCAGCAGCAATCTTCAGCATCTGAGTTGAGTTTCCCTCTGTACCATGATTCTGATCAGTTCCACTCAGTAATTTATAATTGTATTTCTTTAAATTTCAGAAGAGGAACATTCCTATGACGGCTGTGGTAGAAGCTCTGAGACACAAGGAAGACTTGGGGTAGGTGATGTTATAAGTAAATATTAAAACATCTCTTTTAGTGAAGTATATAAGAATATTAACATAATCAAACTGAACCAAAATCTTCTACCAAATTTACTGAAGTTCCAGGAACACTGGTCATCTTCATTCTTGTGTACATGATGAAATTTACACCCACAAGAGTGTACCCTAGTAATTCTAGTAAGAAGTGATCTGAGTTCTAGTGGTTAAGGTATTGGACTTAGGATCAGAAGGCCACACCAGGGTCAGGCTGCTGCTCCCGGGCCCCTGAGCAAGGCCCTTAAGCTCATCGCTGGTCAGTTGTATGAATGAGGTAAATGTGAGTGGCTCTGGATAAGGATCTCTGCCAAATACCTTAAATGCATGTTGACTCGTTTTCTTTCTTTCTATTCTGTCATTAAATTGAGTGAAATAAAGGAATTGGTTTTGACTGAAAGTTCTGGTTGGTGCTCTAGAGCCCTGATCTTGAGATCTACATGAGGATGTGTTTCAGGATCAGAACATCTGCTGAATGTGTGGAGCTGAAACTGTTTATGACATTACAGCAATGTTCCACAGATGAGAGAGAAGTAAAGTGTGTAGATTACAGGATCTGTAACAGTCACATCAGTTCCTCTCAGAAATCCAACAGCTTCATCAGATATTTCACTTAACATAAAGTTCCTGCAAATATTTACACAAACATCATGAGGAGAACATATTCTTCCATCACCATCTGCTTTTTCTCATGCACACAACGAGCTCACTGGCGACATACCCTCTGTGTGTGTGCTTGTGCACGTGTGTGTGTGTGTGTGTGTGTGTGTGTGTGTGTGTGTGTGTGTGTGTGCAGTCTCCATGTTCTTCAGATCATGAGATGAGTAGCTGAGCAACAACAGTGAGTGTGTATGTGCCTGTAATTGTTTGTCTCAGGCTGCGGAACCGGTGGAACCTCAGCGTCCTGAATCTCCTCTTACACTCGCTGTGACGATTAAAGACGAACTCGGGAACATTAACCTGAACTCAATTATCTCAGGTGAGATTTCTCAGAGTTTCTCCTCAAACACACCAAAGCACATTTATTTGTAGTAGTAATAATAATAATAAAGAATAAAGTAAATGCTGTATAAATAAGTTTGTTGTTTTTTTATAATGAAATAAAACCCGAGTCTGTCTGTGTTTTTACATATCACCAAGACGTGTCGTCTGAGGAAGTGAGAACTGAAGCAGAGCTCGGAGAAGATCATCAGGGATCCTGTAGCTTTGGTGAACATTCGTTTGTTTGTAGTGTGTGTGGTAGAATGTTTCTGTCCAGGAGCGGCCTCAGGTCACACCAGCAGGTTCATAGTGGAGAGAAACCGTTCAGCTGCGTGCTCTGTGAAAAAAACTTCTCTCACAAGCAGAGCTTGGTAGATCACCAACGCGTTCACACCGCAGAAAAATCATTCCGATGCGAAGAGTGCGGTAAATGCTTCGGGAAGGCAGCACATCTCAGGACGCACGCGGCCGTGCACAGCGGTGAGAAGCCCTTCGCCTGCGACGTTTGTGGCAAGAAGTTCAGCATTTCGCAAAACCTGACCCGGCACCAGCACACCCACACGGGTCAGAAGAACTTCCCTTGTGCCGTCTGTGGCAAGAGCTTCACCCGAGCGAAGACGCTGATCACGCACCAGCTCATCCACACCGGCCAGAAGCCGCACTCTTGCATGGAATGTGGACGAGCCTTTAGACACCTGGTGAACCTGCGCAACCACGAGCGCATTCACACGGACCTGCGGCCGTACTCCTGCGACCTGTGCGGGAAGACGTTCCGCCACACGGTGAACCTCAAGATCCATAAGCGCATTCATACCGGCGAGAAGCCGTTCACCTGCAAAGAGTGCGGAAAGAGCTTCAGCCAGCAGAGCAGCCTGGTCTCTCACAGCCGCACGCATTCAGACCTGAAACCGTTCGGCTGTAGCTACTGCACCAAGCGCTTCAACAACACCAACAGCCTGAAGCTGCATGAACGCACACACACGGGCGAGAAACCGTACAGCTGTGAAGTTTGTGGGAAATGCTTTAGTCAGGGTAGTCACCTGCGCACACACAAGCGCCACATCCACGGGGGGGGCAAACAGTACATATGTGACAAGTGCGGAAAACGCTACTCCGATCCACGCAATCTCAAAATGCACAAGTGTGTGTACGCGTCAATGTAGTCGCCGCTTCTGCTTTAAATATAACGACGTTTACAAAAGAAATAAAGCTTGTCACTTTATTTCACTTTATTTCAACTTTATTGCTTCTGGGATCCTTCTCAAGACTCGAACGTGTTGGAATTCTCCAATAAACACGATACAGCTCAACTAATAAAATCTTTTCTGACCCTACAGTCATGTGTAGTCTTTTCTGGTCTAATATGTGACTACACTGTGCAATATGCTGTATAAAGCTTCTTTCCACTGTATGTATGTGGGGGGGCAATTTTAAGGTAAAATAAAATGTAATGCAATGTCTCCCATTCTAATAATTCCATGTCTTAAATAAATCAATGATTAAAAGAAACGGTCAAACCTTCAGGTTACAATTTCTATAAAATGTATTAATTTTAATGATTTGGTTTTGTAATCATTAGATTTATGCAGGGATGTGCTCGGCCCCTGTTCCAGCGTGTCATTACTCCGAGCTGTAGCAGGGGGCGCAGTAGAGCTGCGGGTAATGACGTCACCATCAGCTGTGCTCTGATTCGGGGGGGGGGGGGGGGGGAAAAAAAAAAAAAAAAATCACTCCTCAGTCATACGGCTGGGGCTCAGCGCGCGCGCCAGAGCAGGAATATTTATCTGTAGAATAATAATAATAGTAATAAAAGAATGTAATCATATATAAAGGGTTTGTAGAGACTAAAGGACCGGCTTGTGCTGCAGTCACACCACCGCTGCGGAGAATTTCCGCCGAGTCACCGAGTGAAGGTGAGACATGTCCTTATACCTGTCTCTCTGTCCCGGCTTTAGAGACACACCCTGTACAGGAGTGTGTGTGTGTGTGTGTGTGTGTGTGTGTGTGTGTGTGTGTGTGTGTGTTTGTTTGTGTGTGTGTTAAAGCTAATCCGCACCTTGTTTACATCAGGACAGTAGCTAGCTGAGAGCTAAGCTGGAAGAGTTAGCATTATTAGCATGATAGTGAACTCCTCAGTTATTAACGCGTTATTAGCGCTGTATAGCAGTTTACAAAGTCTTGTTCCATGTTAAAGCGCTTGTTAGCTGTTGATGAGACACTGATGATGAATCTGATTGTGAAATTGCTGTGTCACATCGCAGGACTGACGTTACTGTTACTCTAAAGAGATTTAGCAGCTCACGCATGCGCACAAAGCGAAGAAGTCTCATCGTGACGTTAGTTGCTCATTTACATATTAATTGCATCATCATAATTTAATTATCGTAAAAAAACTAAGCTGTTTATTAAGAATAGAAAGTAAATACGGCAAAAAACGCACAGTTTTGTTTTTTACTCTGAAGTAAACATTTTATTTTTATTTAATAAAACATTTTTTTTATCCATTATAACATTTCCTGACTTCAGGAATCGAGGTCCTGCTCTGACTTTATAGCAGCTATAAACACGCGCTCCTCTCACAGCCTCTCCTCTCTATAATGAAGAAGATGAGTCAGTAAATCCCAGTGTGTCGTCTTACTGAGGATCTGTAAAGAGCTAAAAACTCTGAAGATATGGGAAAAGCAGTCTCCTAAAAGTGCTGAAATAGCAAAATTAAGAGAAACCTTCTTGCCATTTATAATGACTTTAATTTCATTTGCCAAGAGGAATAGTAAAAACTTTTAAAGTCAAAATCTTCTACATACATAAAAAAATGGAGGGTGTGGGTGGAGTATGTGGGAGGAGGGTGTGGGAGGAGCAGTGCGGGTGGAGGGTGTGGCTAGAGCAGTGCAGGTGGAGGGTGTGGGAGGAGCAGTGCAGGTGGAGGGTGTGGGAGGAG
>JAAIIK010016711.1:1492-16492 GCA_014706435.1 Silurus glanis | reverse complement strand
GTGCTTTTTCCTATTCCACCACCAATGCTTACTCATACGTCTGACGTCATCACTACGGATACCCATTTATACAAATGCTTGTTAAACATAACAGAACATTAACCCAATGTTCTACAACAACTAAGTTTGGATTCCGGCACTAACACACTAATAAAACTAATGACACCTAAAAAGTCCCAATAAAGTTACAAAGCAAACAGCACAATAACAGAATGCTGCATCACAGACAGGTATCTAATGCAGAAACAAGCAAGAAACTGAATAGAAACAACTGTTTTGACTGATCTTTCCTCCTTTCTTAAAAAACCTGTCTTGTAAATGTCCTATATCTGTGACCAAATCAATTTCTTCTCCTCTGTAAGCCATTGTGGAATGGAAAAAAACAGCTATTAAATTCACACAAATATATTTGAGCATTTAGAGTTTGCTACAGATGCGGTTTACAAGCTCTGACTAGCCTTGAAGTAATCAAGTCACAATCTGATTTGTTAAAGCAACAGCTTCAAGCATCAAGGATTTGAAGCTAACAAGAGCCTGTGCTGTTAAGGCCAGCCTTCTGCTGAACTTACAGCAATATATGATGTGACATCTGAAATTTGATTGAATAGAAACTCCAACATAAAATTACACTTGATGGTGTTTCTTGTTGCATAAAATGCCATAAAATGTCTATACAGAATACACAGAGTTTAAAAATCCCATCAACACACCTAACCTCTTCTACAGGTTAGTGACAGTGTGATGAAAGAGCCAATGAGTTACATACATGAGTTATAAGAATATTTCACATTTATATTATTTTAATATTAATAACTTTTATCTTCCTGCTCCTCTTTCTGCTCAGGGTCCATGTATAGGAAACCAACAAAGCTTGGCCCACAGCAGATTATGGGATGCAGTTGTGGGCTTTTTGCATGTTTTTGCCAACATGCAGATGAAGCTCTCACAGGCAAGTTCAAGACCGACAGCAGTTGAATGAAAGTCAGTGTTTGTGGCTTTTTTTAAAATACAGAACATTGTTATGAAAAACACACATTCAGGTCTAGATTTTGTTAGGGTCATCCTTAGGTTAATTTTAAAAATATAGATTTTAGAGATAGATTTTTCATAGCCATCAGTAGATTTTTCTTCTTAGCCAACAATACAAGCTTAAGCCACCATGTCTCTATTATAGTTTTTTTCTGTTTGTTTTTTAAATAAGCAAAACATGGTTTTAACAAATAACCATTTCAGAGGTTTACCAAGATCTCAATGTTTTATTCAACAGGTCAAAAGTTGGGACAAACAGACTAGGTGGTTTTACTACTTCCTTGCCACAGTTGCCATAACCTCTTAATCTCAGTAAATTTGCTTTGGTCATTATACATGTCCATTATTAAAAGTGCTGTACACATAAAACTGAATAGAATTTTAAACAATCAAAGCATTTTTCAGATGTATAGCTCACTGTGAGCACACTAAAGTAGCCATCCAGAATGAATTCATGCTTCAACACCATCTGCTCATGAAAAAAAAACAATGACATTAGCTGCTTTGTTGATTAATAACACTGTAGCGTTAAGGCTAGGTCTGGGAAACTGGAAAAAGTATTAGTCTTCCCAACACCATAGTCTGTCTGCCTTGACCAGAGTAAAATGTATTTTCTATGTTTTCCTTTTTCTGTAGGACTCCAGCCAAATTAAGTTGCTGAAAGAACTTATGGATCTACAAAAGGACATGATAGTCATGATGCTGTCCCTTTTAGAAGGTTTTCATATTCAATTCAATAATAATAAAAGATGCTCACATTTTTTGTCATTTTATGTACATTTGAGTGACATTTGTGAAACAAGTTGTGAATTTCCTGACTATCCTGTGAATATCCAGACTCAGGTACTAAAAAAGATTAATAGATACTAGTCTTTGCCTAATATGATTATTTGCTGCTTATTTAACACACTATCAAATATGGCAAGGTAAATACTAAGCTTTATAGTGCCAGTGTATTTTTATTGGTGAGTTGCTTTGGTTCACAGTAATATATTAATTCATTTTATATTTATGTGTCTTTCCAGGTAATGTTGTAAATGGCACCATTGGCAAACAGATGGTTGACACCTTGGTTGAGTCCTCCAGTAATGTGGAGATGATCCTCAAATTTTTCGACATGTTCCTCAAGCTGAAGGACCTCACCACATCTGACAACTTTAAAGAGCATGACTCTGATTCTAAAGGAATCATCTCCAAAAGAGAGTTTCAGAAATCAATGGAAAATCAGAAGCAGTACTCTCAGTCTGAAATTGAGTTCCTACTTTCTTGTGTTGAGGCAGATGAAAATGACATGTTTAACTATGTGGAATTTGTGAAACGCTTCCATGAGCCTGCCAAGGACATTGGTTTCAATGTCGCAGTACTGCTTACAAATCTGTCAGAACACATGCCCTATGACTCTCGGCTGGCTACCTTCCTGAACCTGGCAGAGAGTGTCCTTAATTACTTTGAGCCATTCCTTGGCCGTATTGAGATCATGGGTGGTGCTAAGAGGATCGAAAGGGTCTACTTTGAAATCAGCGAGTCCAGTAGAACCCAGTGGGAGAAACCACAAGTTAAGGAATCTAAAAGACAATTTATCTTTGATGTAGTCAATGAGGGTGGAGAATCAGAGAAGATGGAGTTGTTTGTAAATTTCTGTGAGGACACCATTTTTGAGATGCAACTGGCCTCGGTGATCTCAGAGACTGATGCTGTTGAAAGGGGAGAAGATGAGGATGAGTTGCAGAATGTAACCAAGGACCTGGTTTTGGAAGAGGAGGAGAATGTACTGGAATCCTCCTCAGCTTTTACCATGGCATTTGCCGCGATGAAGAAGAATCTCTCTAGCCTTGGCAGACTGCTCACCCTGAAGTACCTGGGGAAACAATACAAGAAACTCAGGAAGATGAGCCTGAGGGAGATAATTGCTGGGTTCTTCTACTTTTTCTGGATGATCTTTACTGGCCTGCTCTGCTTTCTCTACAACCTGGTGTGGTTCTTCTTCCTTATCCTGTGGTCAACACTGTTTGGTGGCGGCTTGGTGGAAGGTGCCAAGAATATTAAGGTGACAGACATCCTTGGCAACATGCCGGACCCCACACAGTTTGGCATACATGGTGATGTGCTGGAGACTGAAAAACTAGAGGTTAGTGAGGCTTCACTGGTTGCTGAAATAGACCAGTTGGCACAAGGAGACAAAACAGAAATGGACTTCATATCAGAACTGTTAAGTATACAGTCAAAGAAGGAGGGAGGGAAGCATGGAGCTGAGCCTGGCCTGGGAGATGTGTCTGAAGTGGTTGGAGTCGATTCCCCATCCTTAGTTTCTGCTGTAAGGCGGAAAAAAGCCCAGGTGAAAAAGGCTCAGAACTCATACTGCAAAATTATAAACTGCACTATATAACATGGAATTAATGTAATAGAATTATAAAATACTATATCATATTAGAGCTGTATTAGAGATCACTATATGATGGGAAAAATTAATTGTCATGTTAGTTGTGCATAATCACATTCACCCTGATTCCAAAAATGTTGGGATGCTGTGTACTGTAGAACTAAATAGAATGATTAGCAGTTTCTTAAACTATTTTATTATATTTTATTCACATTTGAACATAGAAAACATATCAAATGTTTAAACTAAGGAAATATATGGAATTATAAGGAAAAAAGAAGGCCAATTTGAATTTTGAAGTTCTAGTGGTTAGGATGCGGCGCTCTCACCGCTGCGGCCCGGGTTCGATCCCCGGTCAGGGAACCAACCCCAGCCACTCTTAGTGCCGGTCCCAAGCCCGGATAAATGGGGAGGGTTGCGTTAGGAAGGGCATCCAGCGTAAAAACATGTGCCAAATCAAACATGCGGATGATCGCTCTGGCGACCCCCGATGGGAGAAGCCGAAAGAAAGTTTACATGTCTCAAAAATGTTGGGACAGGGTCATGTTTATCACTTTGTAGGATCCACTCCTCTTTTAATGACAGTCTATATACATCTATTGTAGGAACTGAGGAGACAAGTTGCTGGAGTTTTGGGAGATGAATGTTGTCTCATTTGTGACTGATACATAATTCCATTTGCTCAACACCCCCGGGTTTCTTTGTTGTATTTTTAGTTTCATGTTACGCCAAATGTTTTAAATAGGAGAAAGGGCTGGACCAAAGGCAGGCCAATTTAGCACTAAGGCTTTTCTACTTTGAAGCCATGCTGTTATAGATGCAGGATGCAAATAACATTTACAGAATTTAGCAGACGCCCTTATCCAGTTTTACAATTGAGCAATTGAGGGTTAAGGGCCTTGCTGGAGGTTTCCAAAAAGAATTTCACATTTTAATTTGTCTGTCCACAGAATAGTTTTACACTTTGCCTCAGTCCTTTTTAAATGAACTTTGGCCCAGAGAAGACAGCAGAGTCTGGATCATGTTCACAAATGGCTGATCTTAATCTTAATAGAGCATTAACCTGCATTTGTAGATGGAAAGACAAACTGTGTTCACACACAGTGATTTCTGGAGGGTTTTCTAAACTAATTAATAGATTTCCTTCAAATAATTATTCCTGTTTTTAAAGCAGTGCTTTAAAAATAGGTGAACCTTTGCTCATCTTTAATTCTTAGAAACTCTCCAAGATACACTTTGTAATACACAGTCATGTCACTGACATGGTGTCTGTGTAGTAACAGTTTTCCAGCTTTTTGTTGCCCCAGCCCAACTATTTTAAGACATGTTACGGCCATGAAATAAAAAATTACCTTATTTTTTCCTTACAATGGTAAATATTCTCACTTCAAACATTTGATATGTTTTCTATGTTCTACTATGATTTGCAAATCATTGCTTTTTTTGTTTTTATTTACAATTTACACAGCATCCCAACATTTTTAAAATTCTGGTAGTATGAAAATCTCTCTCTGCAGGAAGCTGCAAGTAAGAAGCCAGCTGAGAATGAATCAAATGCAGACTCAGAAAAAGCAGAGTGAGTGGAAAAAATGACAGAATTTTTTTTCTTATTAATCTACACTTAGTACTCCATAATGACAAATTGAAAACAAAATTCTAGAAATGTCTAAATTTTTTTAAATTATAAGAACTGAAATGTCACATACATAAGTGTCAGACCTTTTAGTCAGTTTAGTCAGCAATTACAGCCTTGTGTCTTTTTGGGTATGATGCAACAATCATTGTCCACCTGGAATGGGGTATTTTCTGCCAATCTTCATTCTAATTCCTATTAAACTCGGTCAGGTTGGATGGGGACTGTTGATGGACAGCAAGGTCTATCCAGAGATATTCAAAAGAGCTCAAGTCAGTGCTCTGGCTGGGCCACTCTAGGTCATTCACAAAGTTGTTCCTAAGCCTGTGTTTTCTTGTCAATTGGCCATGACTGAGTTCCTGAGCACTGTGGAACAGGTTTTCATTGAGGATATCTCTGTACTTTGCTCTGTTCCGCTTTCCCTCAACGTGACCATTTGCCAATCCCTGCTGCAGAAAAACACCCCCACAGCATGATGATGCCACCATCATGCTTCACTACAGAGATGATGGTTTTGGGCAGGTGATGCGTGGCACCTGATTTCCTCCAGATATAAAATTTTGAATTGAGGCTGAACAGTTCAGTCTTGGTTTCATCAGACCAGAGAATCTTGTTCCACACAGACTGAAAGTCCTTCAGGTACCTGTTAGCAAACTCCAAGCAGGGTTTTGCACTGAGGAGAGGCTTCCATCTAGCCACTCTGCCATAAGGCCCAGATTGGTGGAGGGCTGCAGTGATGGTTATCCTTCTGGAACTTTGTCCAATCCCCACACAATCTCTGGAGTCACCAATGGGTGACCTGTCTTACTAAGGCCCTTCCGCCCTGATTCACAGTTTGGCTTGGCTACCAGCTCTTGGAAGGGTTCAATCTTCAGTGCAGCAGCAATTTTTTTGTAGCCTTCCCCAGATATAGGGAATGTAAAGAATATAGGGGAGTGGTAGTTTAGTGGTTAAGGTGCTGGGAGACTGATTGGAAGGTCGGTGGTTCAAGCCCTGGTATCACCAAGCTCCCACTCTTGGGCCCTTGAGCAAGGCCCTTAACCCTCTGTGCTCCAGGGGCACCGTATTATCGATGACCCTATCTTCCAAACAAGCTGGAAAATGCGAAGAATGAATTTCACTGTGCTGTAATGTATATGTGACAAATAAAGACTATTCTATTCTATTCTATTCTATTCTATTTGTGCCTTGGAACAATCCTATCTCTGAGCTCTGCAGGCAGTTCCTTCATCCTCATGAATTTGTTTTTGCTCTGTTTTGTATTGTCCTCTGTGAGAACCTCTATAGAGAGGTGTGTGCCTTTCCAAATCATGTCCAACCAATAAACTTTTCCACAAGTAAACTCCAGTCAAGAAACATCTCAGCAATGATCAAGAGAAATGGGAGGCACCTGGGCCTTGCAAAGTGTCAGTCGTATGTACATGTAATATTTCAGGTTTTTTTTTTAATAAAATATATATACTGTGTGTGTATATATATATATATATACACAGTGGGGCAAACAAGTATTTACAGTTTTCTGTAAGTCTTCACAAGGTTTTTACACACTGTTGCTGGTAGTTTGGCCCATTCCTCCATGCAGATCTCCTCTAGAGCAGTGATGTTTTGGGCCTGTCACTGGGCAACACAGATTTTCAACTCCCTCCAAAGATTTTCTATGGGGTTGAGATCTGGAGACTGGCTAGGCCACTCCTTCGTTGCCCGGGCGGTGTGTTTGGGATCATTGTCATGCTGAAAGACCCAGCCACGTTTCATCTTCAATGCCCTTACTTGGTTTTCACTCAAAATCTCACGATACATGGCCCCATTCATTCTTTAGTTTACACGGATCAGTCATCCCGGTCCCTTTGCAGAAAAACAGCCCCAAAGCATGATGTTTCCACCCCCATGCTTCACAGTAGGTATGGTGTTCTTTGGATGCAACTCAGCATTCTTTCTCCTCCAAACACGACAAGTTGAGTTATTACCAAAAAGTTCTATTTTGGTTTAATCTGACCATATGAGATTTTCCCAATCCTTTTCTGGATCATCCAAATGCTCTCTAGAAAATTTTAGACGGGCCCATGGATGTACTGGCTTAAGCAGGGGAACACATCTGGCACTGCAGGATTTGAGTCCCTGGCGGCATAGTGTGTTACTGATGGTAGCCTTTGTTACTTTGGTCCTAGCTCTCTGCAGGTCATTCACTTAGTCCCCCCGTGTGATTCTGGGATTTTTGCTCACCGTTCTTGTGTTCATTTTGACCCCACGGGGTGAGATCTTGCATGAAGCCCCAGATCGAGGGAGATTATCAGTGGTATTATATGTCTTCCTTTTTCTAATAATTGCTGAAAACTGCTGATTTCTTCACACCAAGCTGCTTACCTATTGCAGATTCAGTCTTCCTAGCCTGGTGCAGGGCTACAATTTTTTTCTGATGTCCTTTGACAGCTCTTTGGTCTTGGCCATAGTGGAGTTTGACTGTTAAAGGTTGTGGACAGGTGTTTTTTATACTGATAACGAGTTCAAACAGGTGCCATTAATACAGGTAACAAGTGGAGGACAGTGGAGCCTCTTAAAGAAGAAGTTACAGGTTTGTGAGAGCCAGAAATCTTGCTTTTTTGTAGGTGACCAAATACTTATTTTCCACCATAATTTGCAAAAGAATTCTTTAAAAATCAGACAATGTGATTTTCTGTATTTTCTTTTCTTATTTTGTCTCTCATAGTTAAAGTGTATCTATGATGAAAATTACAGGCCTCTAGCATCTTTTTAAGTGAGAGAACTTGCACAATTGGTGGCTGACTAAATACTTTTTTGCCCCACTGGGCATGTATACAGACATTTCTAGAATTCTGATTTTGTTTTGTCATGGGGACCCAGTAAAGATTAATGAGACATTAAATCAATCTAGACTATTGTAGTGTATAAGGCTGCAACATAATACAATTCAAAAACTAGTGAAGAGGGTCTAAATACTTTCTGAATGCACTGTATATGTATGTCTGCTGTAATAGTACAGAGGATGGGGAGAAGAATAACCAAGGCAAAGCTAAAGAGTTACTCATAGAACCCCCATTTGAGGAACAGAAAAAAACACTCAAAAGGAGATGTGGACAGAAGAAAGAACAACCAGAGGCCATTATGGCCAGCTTTTTTGCTGGCCTAGACATTTATCAAACCAAAATTCTAGTAAGCCATTTTAGAACTATTTCTATTAATATTATTTTTTATTAATATTCTATTCATTTATATTAAGAGTTAATAATAACAAATGCATTTATACTCTTGCAAATGTGCAATAATTAAATTATATAATGCATTCTTTGAATCACTGCAACTTAACTCTATTTACAGAATTACCTGGCTCGAAACTTTTACAACCTGCGATTCCTGGCTCTGTTTGTGGCATTTGCCATCAACTTCATTCTGCTTTTTTATAAGGTAACATGCCTGGCTTTCCTCATTTAAACTTTTTTTTTGTTTTCAATAATAGATAGCTAGATTTGCAAAGAATAGCTCCAGCTGTATTATCATTTTATTAACTTATTATAAGATATTCATTTTATGGCTTTTTTAAGTGAAAAATATAGTCCAAATATATATTTTTATAATATATAAAAAAATAGTCCAAATATATATATTTTATAATATATAATAATATAGTCCAAAAATATATTTACTTGTATACTTTAAATATTTCCTCCTAATTTACTTGATATAACTCTTTCATTTTTATTTATTATGTTGATATTAAAACGTTTGTGCATATGTACACACATGTAGGTGACTGATGAAGAGTCTGAGGAGGTGGATTCATGGAGAAGTGAAGAAGAAGATGAAGGTGGCATTGAGCATTTTATTCTGCAGGAGAGCAGTGGTTACATGGCACCTACACTTTGCTTTCTAGCTGTTCTGCACACTATTATCTCCTTTCTCTGCGTGGTGGGATATTACTATCTGAAGGTACATGAAAACCTCCACATTCATGCAGAGGGGTGGCAACTTAAAAAAAAAATTTTGTAACTGCACTGTTTTTATAACAGAGATTGAGATCTAATGCATCACTACAAAAAGTCCAATAGGTGTTAAATTGTGTAGTGAAGGTCATAGCATTTTATTTACTTCATAGTCATATTCAACAAACCATTCAGTAATTTATCCTGACATTTAGATTATAAAGTTACCTCACATATCAGGATAAAAAATTTTCAACATAAACAATAAGAACTATATACGGTGATCGGTCTTTCTAGGGAGACAATAGAATCAAACCATGAAAGTCATCCATCTGTACATAAATATATTTGCTGTTACTGTATAGGTAGTAGTTTTAACTGAAGCAGGAACAATAAACAATGAGAATTTAAAGGAATATTTAGTAGGTGACTTAACAACAATAAATGTTATGTTACCCATAGACCAACTGTAAACAACCAAACAACAAAACTGGTAGAGTTTCCTCCCACTGTTCTGTAGAATTATCTAATATGACATCAGTGCCTACAAAATGCTCAAATGTAGTCAAATGTATAATTTCTCTAAAGTATACATGACCATGCTAAATCAGTGAATTCTCATCTCTTATAAATAGGTGCCTTTGGTAGTTTTTAAGCGAGAGAAGGAAATTGCCAGGAAACTTGAATTTGATGGCCTTTATATAACTGAACAACCTTCTGATGATGACATAAAAGGACAATGGGACAGACTTGTTATTAATACACAGTAAGTACAAAAGGAATTATTGAAAATCATTGCATCACTGTTATTAATTTATACTTTTAATACCTTAACATTGCTTAATCTGCCATGGTAATGCACTTACAGTATGTTAAGTTTTTAAAAGCAACATACAGCAAATTTAAATCAATAGTAACAATTTTCTAAAGCAAGTTTAATACTTTTATCAATCATTAATGCCCTTCCTTGTGTTGTCTTGTATAGATCTTTTCCTAATAACTACTGGGATAAGTTTGTCAAACGTAAGGCAAGTAGAATTTAGAAGAGCTTATGTTATGGCTTTTAATTGTCTTGTTTGCAAAACAGATAACTGTCTTGGTTAATTGCAATATAGAAATAAACTGGCATGCTTTAAGCCTTTAAAATTCTTTATGCCTGTGTGTGTACACAAAGCTTCAATTGTGAAGTTTCTAACCATGAGATGAACTTCTTCTTGTTTAATAATGTGTGCTTTATTGATAATTTACCTGTAGGTAATAAATAAATATGGGGACTTGTATGGAGCAGAGAGGATTGCTGAGTTGCTTGGTTTGGACAAAAGTGCACTGGACTTCAACCCAACTGAAGAAACTATCCCTAAAGAGGCTTCACTTGTGTCCTGGTGAGAAAAGCATGCTCAGTGAAATTATTTGCAAAATTACAGCAAAATAAAGTCTAATCAGTATAATTGAAGGGACTCTCACTTCTCTTAGGTTAAGTTCGCTGGACACAAAGTACCATATCTGGAAAATGGGTGTGGTATTTACAGACAATGTGAGTTTATTGAGGACTGTTTTGATTCAAAGGAAATACCTCACAGAAGTCCATTTGTATTCCTATAGAATTTTTCATTCTTTTGCAGTCTTTCCTGTATCTAGTATGGTATACCACAATGTCTATCCTAGGCCACTACAACAATTTCTTCTTTGCTGCTCACCTGCTCGACATTGCTATGGGTTTCAAGACTTTGAGGACCATACTGTCTTCAGTCACTCACAACGGCAAACAGGTTTCATTGTGTCAGAACAGCCAAAAAGTGGGAAATGTTAAATTTTGAAAGATTATTGATATAATTGAAAATTTGTCCTGATCTACATTTTGTCTTCTTCCATTTTACTAGCTGGTGCTGACTGTAGGTCTACTGGCTGTAGTTGTGTATCTGTACACTGTGGTAGCCTTTAACTTCTTCCGCAAATTCTACAACAAAAGTGAAAACGAGGATGAGCCAGATATGAAGTGTGATGATATGATGACTGTATGTTGCATACAATTGATTTTTTTTCTTATTATGGTTCTTTTTTATTCAATCATTAAACAATAGCCTATCTAGTATGATAAACTAAATCTTAAAAAGATGTTTGTACATATAGATACACTGCAGTAAAGATCAATTGTATACTTTCCCTATACCATAACTAAAATGCATTTGCTAATTCTTTTGTATTTTATTTTCCTTTTTTTTCTTTCTCAGTGCTATCTGTTCCACATGTATGTGGGTGTGCGTGCTGGTGGAGGAATAGGAGATGAGATTGAGGATCCAGCGGGTGACCCTTATGAGCTTTACCGCATCCTTTTTGATATCACCTTTTTCTTTTTCGTCATTGTCATCCTTCTAGCCATTATCCAAGGTACAATATGGACAAGGGGAAAAGGGCAAAGAAATACTTCAAATGAATAAAGCATAAAATAGCATGGCTTTTGGGACAATGTATGTACAGAGACATTCTCTCTCTAGGTCACTAAAAAGAGAAATTTATATTTTACTTAATTTCATAGGTAACTTTTAACCTGCTGAAAAATTAGCTAATCATTTTAGAATACACATTCCATTAAGTACACCAGCTAGGCACAAATAGAGTAATGTAGAGCATGAGCTAAATAATGGATTACAAAAATATTTAATGTATGAACCAAAATCATAAAATGTTGTCATTGCCACATACAGGCTGAGATCCAGCAGAGATGGTAACACTAAGATTGTCAGTGGGTTAAAGTGGGTTAACATCACTCTGACTGTGTGTTGAGGGATCATGGAAGGCTCAGAATAACACATGTAGAGAGGGAGATTCGATTTATGCTGAGAGCCATGTAAGGTGCTTGTGATGTTGAGGAAATTTTGTTAGAACATTTAAATTCATTCTAGAAACACTGGGGTAATATAAGTTCTCAGCATTTAATAGAGGCCTGTATTAAGGTCAGTATTATCTACCCCCTATGTCAAGCTAGGGACTTTTCTGATTGGAAAAAAATGTAAATTATACTTTAGTATTATGTTTAATATTAGACTTTTAAAAAGCTAAATTGCATAGTGACTTGTTTATGTGGAATCAACTTTAGATGCAAAATTCAGCACATGTTTTCATGTGATAAATCATGTAATGCAATCATGTAATTAATCATTTAATTCCTCATGCAGAAAACATGCTGGTACTATACATTATTCAGTTCATTCTTAGGTTTGTCTAAATAAAGTGCAGAGTAAAGTTTGCCTGTGTAAATGATTGAAATTTTAGAAATTGAAACATTAAATAAATTAAACTTTCGGCAAATATCAAGGCATTTTATTGTTATGTAACGTGCTGCAATGAAGTGTTTTGTGTGTGGCTTCAGGTTTGATTATTGATGCCTTCGGAGAGCTTCGAGACCAGCAGGAGCAAGTCAAAGAGGACATGGAGGTAAGAGTACAACACACAACATATTGGATATTTACCACCAATCTATACTGGCAGCAATTACAAAATAAAGTCTGTTGAAAAATAAAAATTCATAAGTAACTTGTGAACAAAACATGCATCTTTTTTGTGTTCATATTTATATTTTGACTGTTGACAGTCACTTTCCAGTTTCTTTGTGGTTGCACAGAGAAGAAAATCAAAGGTAAACTAAAACAGAACAATGCTTTATTTTTTTTTTAATTATTGTTTTGTCTAATTGCAGAACTTGCAGAATACATCACAGTTGTTTTAGATCAGAAGTAAGCAGAGCTTATACAATCTATATAGCAGCGTTCAGCACAAAACATTTCTTGTTGAAAACCCCACTGTTTTCCCATGTTTACGCACCACGAACTCTAATATTGAGTAAGACGCCATTCCTTTTTTTTTTTTTTTTGCTAATTCTAACTTTACATTAAGGTGAGGTTCCATTCTGACTAAACTGCTTGATCTTCTAGCTACAGTGTCTATGTCAGGGATCCACCTGCCACGCCCCCTTTGGTGGCTCTCTATGCCTCCGCTCTCCCTAGAGCTCCAGGTTTAACCACGCACACCTGGGGCTCATCATCAATCATGCCTCCACTCTCTCTGGAGCTCCAGGCTTAATCACGCTCACCTGGGGCTCATCATCACTCCACCCCTCTTCTATATAAGCTCTTCACTCACACTCACTCCCCGTTCGTTATTGTATGTGTTGGACTTTACGTGTTGCATGTTTTCGTGTTCCGGGTTTCAGACAGGACTCTATGCGTCCGTCCCTTTCGGACTCCACAATCCCGTATTGGCTGTGCGTCTCCTCCCCGTGCATCTCGGATCAGCTACGCTTCTCCTTAAGCGCACCTCGGACTTACTCAACCGAAGGACTGCCGTGTCCGTGTGTGAGTGTGTGTGTGCGCGTGGGTGTGTGTGTGTGGGTGTGCTTGTGTGTATTTCTCTCCCTCACTCGTGTCAATAAAACCTGAGCGAGCTGTACTCCGGCTTCTGCCTCCCGTTTCACTCGCACCCTGACAGAATAACGAACCTCCTGAAAAGGATTAAAAAAAAAGAAAAGAAAGAGAAGACAGGGATATGATCGGGTTGCTGCCGTGGTCCCGGCGCGATCCAAACCTCGGTTGGAGGGTTCGCTGTGCCACGATAAAGCAATGGCCAAGCTCCGCCTCGGGAAACACCCGGAAGCACGCTGCCGATTCATCCTCGCCGGCTCAGGAATGTGCAAGCGCGGCCGCGCCACGCCCCCCGGCGAGTCTTATGGAATTCCCGGCTCGCTTTTCCGGCGAATTGGCAGAGTGGAGCGGTTTTATATGGAGCGAATATATGAGCTTCCATCCCTCCTCGTACACCACCGAAGCAGATAAAATCGTGCTCCATATCTCCCTATTGTCTGGGGACTCTCTCTCTCTCTCTCGCCAGTAAACTGTGGAGCTCATTCGGAGGGGATTTCCGCTCGTGCGCTCATTTCATCGGGATTCTCACGGGAATGTTCGGGATAAATCCAGTGGATCTGCTTTACAGCCCCTTCGATTCTGGGCGGGCTCCGCCCCAGGGTTTCCAGGAGAGCTCCTTTCCGCTCCTGGGCTCCTCCGAGTGTTCGACTCCGCTCCAGTGTGTTCATGAGGGCCCAGCTCCGCCCCAGGACCTCCATGAGAGCTCAGCTCCACTCCTGGACCTCCATGAGAGCTCAGCTCCGCTCCAGGACCTCCAGGAGAGCTCAGCTCCGCTCCAGGACCTCCAGGAGAGCTCAGCCTCGCTCCAGGTCTCCACAGAGAGCCCCTCTCTGTCCCAGAGCGTCCCCGAGAGCTCCTCTCAGCTCCAGCATGCCTCTGAGAGCTCCTCTCAGCTCCAGCATGTCTCCGGGAGCTCCTCTCAGCTCCAGCATGTCTCCGAGAGCTCCTCTCAGCTCCAAGGTCTCCAGGCGAGCTCAGTTCCGCTCCAAGGCCTTCAGGCGAGCTCAGTTCCGTTCCAGGACCTCCAGGACAGCTCCGTTCCGCCCCGGAGCTCCCCAGAACACTCAGCTCAACCCCAAGGCCGCAAAAGGGACGTCGTACCGCCGCCTGGCCGCAAAAGGGACGTCATACCGCCGCCTGGCCGCAAAAAGGATGTCGTACCGCCTCCTGGCCGCAAAAGGAATGTCGTGCCGCCGCCTGTCCGCAAAAGGGACGTCGAACAGCCACCTGGTCTCAAGAGGGTAGTCGCACCGCCGCCTGGCCGCAAGAAGGAGGTCATATTGCCGCCGACCGCCTATGAAGGTGGCATGGTAACCCACGGCTCCTCGGACAGCCCCAGGTCGCTTCCAGAGCCATCCGGCAGTGATGTCGCGGTCCCAGACTCTTCTGAGGGCGACACCACAGCCCCAAGCTCCTCCGATGGCGACGTCTCGCCTCAGAGCTCCTCTCTGTCCCAGAGCGTCCCCGAGAGCTCCTCTCCGCTCCACAGAGTCTCCGAGAGCTCCTCTCCGCTCCACAGATTCTCCGAGAGCTCCTCTCCGCTCCTGCATGTCCCGCCTCCGAGCTCCTCCGATGGCGACGTCTCGCCTCCGAGCTCCTCCG
>JAAIIK010016701.1:17180-34729 GCA_014706435.1 Silurus glanis | reverse complement strand
GTGTTTTCTTTTTTTCTTAACAAAATGAATATGGCAAATTTGCTGTGCGATAAAAGTAAAAACACACACATGAAGTTGATTTCTTTTCCTGTAACTGCACCACCATTATGCCATTCTTTTGTTCATTTATTGGTTTCAGTATGTGGTTGTGGGAAGTTTCTGGAACATCAGAACCACCCAAGAAACCTGGGGAAATAATTTCCTGACTGAATATGTGATTGTAAATAATCATATGTAAACAAGCCAAAGAAAACAGTTTCATCAGGGGTTTTTTTTTTATAATTTTTGGGGAGTAAATTTTGCAGTCACGTGAAGGGAATCACTGATTCAGATGTTTCTCATATGAAACTGATTTCAGACACTTTATAGATGTGCTGTATGTGCTTTTTTTTATTTTAATTTTTTAATAAGCTTTTCTCCATATGATTTTTATTGTTATTATTCTTTTTAAATCAGTTAATTAATTTATTGTTAAACATGTTCCTTTTCTTCTTGATATTACATTATTAATGATAAATCAAGGAAAAAAATAACGTGTTAAATAAATAAAATTACTATCAATACAATCCCTGGAATCACGTGCAGTTTCAGGGCAGGACACATTTCAAATGCAACTTTAAATGCATTTCTTATCCTTTATAATTCATCATTAGATTTTTATTTCGATAAAAATACATTTAGGTTTCACTCCTTCATACCAGAGAGATCTAATGGTGTGTGTGTGTGTGTGTGTGTGTGTGTGTGTGTGTGTGTGTGTATATGTGTGTGTGTGTATGTGTGTGTGTGTGTGTGTGTGTGTGTGTCTATATATATATATAATGTATGTATGTATGTATGCTTTTTTTCCCTTTCTTTCTTATTCACACAAGAACCCCAGGAAAAAGATCTACATGATATATCAACTGTTAGAGGTGAGTGTAAAGTTTCCACCTGATGTATATAAATGTGTAATATTCAATCACAGAGTTTGAAATGTACCACCAAGTTATGGATTTCAATTCTGCAACAAATTTATTATTATTATTATTATTATTATTATTATTATTATTATTATTATTATTATAATTATTATTATTATTATTATTCTCTTAAACTGTAGCACCGTACGCAAAGTCAGGGATTTTCAGTCTGTATGTTTTCAGTTTGTATGATAATTAACCAAACCCAGCCATTAGGGTTGCACAAGCCAGTGCACTCTTAGTGCCGGTCCCAAGCCCGGATAAATGGGGAGGGTTGCGTTAGGAAGGGCATCCAGCGTAAAACATGTGCCAAATCAAATATGCGGGTCACGATTAAGAATTTCATACTGGATCGGTCGAGGCCCGGGTTAACAACGACCGCCACAGGTATCGTTAGCCAACAGGGTACCGGTGTAAATTGGGCTACTGTTGGCCGAAGGAGGAGAAGGAGAGGAGGAAGACGTCTACAGAGACGGCAGGGAAAGGAGAAGTGTAGGAGAGTGGAGGTTCGGGTTGGTACTTTAAATGTTGGCACTATGACTGGTAAAGGGAGAGAGTTAGCTGATATGATGGAGAGGAGAAAGGTAGATATGTTGTGTGTTCAGGAGACCAAGTGGAAAGGGAGTAAGGCCAGAAACATTGGAGGTGGGTTTAAACTGTTTTTTATATGGTGTATTAATACAGTAATATAAAATATCAATAATACAGTAATATATACTGTATTATGGTGTGGATGGAAAGAGAAATGGTGTAGGGGTGATTCTGAAGGAAGAGTACAGTAAGAGTGTAGTGGAGGTGAAGAGAGTTTCTGATAGGGTGTTGATCGTGAAGGTGGAAGTTGAAGGGATGATGATAAATGTCATCAGTGCCTATGCTCCACAAGTCGGCTGTGAGATGGAGGAGAAGGAAAGATTCTGGAGTGAATTAGATGAAGTGGTAGATGGTGTACCTAGAAATGAACGATTGGTGATTGGGGCAGACTTTAATGGACATGTAGGTGAAGGGAACAGAGGTGATGAGGAGGTGATGGTAGGTATGGCTTTAAGGAGAGGAATGTGGAAGGGCAGATGGTGGTAGATTTTGCTAAAAGGATGGAAATGGCAGTGGTGAATACGTATTTTAAGAAGAAGGAGGATCATAGGGTGACGTATAAGAGTGGAGGAAGGTGCACACAGGTGGATTATGTTCTATGCAGGAGATGCAACCTGAAGGAGATTGGAGACTGTAAGGTGTTGGCAGGGGACAGTGTAGCTAGACAGCATCGGATGGTGGTCTGTAGGATGGTTTTGGAGGCGAAGAAGAAGAGGAGGAGAGTAAGGACTGAAAGAAGAATAAGATGGTGGAAACTGAAGGAGGAAGACTGTAGTGTGAGGTTCAGGGAAGAGGTCAGACAGGGGCTTTGTGGGGGTGAAAAGGTGCTGGATGATTGGGAAACTACTGCAGGAGTGATGAGGGTGGCAGCTAGAAAGATACTTGGTATGACATCTGGAAATAGAAAGGAAGAGAAAGAGACGTGGTGGTGGAATGTGGAAGTGCAGGAGAGCATAAGGGGAAAGAGGTTAACAAAACAGAAGTGGGATCGACAGGGTGATGAGAAAAGTAGGCAGGAGTACAAGGAGATGCAGCAGCAGGTAAAGAGGGATGTGGCGAAAGCCAAGGAAAAGGCATACGAGGAGCTGTATGATAGGTTGAACACTAAGGAAGGAGAAAAGGATTTGTACCGATTGGCCAGGCAGAGAGATCGAGCTGGGAAGGATGTGTTGCAAGTTAGAGCAATAAAGGATGGAGATGGAAATGTGTTGACTAGTGAGGAGAGTGTGTTGAGAAGATGGAGGGAGTATTTTGAGCAGCTGATGAACGAGGAAAATGAGAGAGAGAGAAGGTTGGATGATGTGGAGTTGGTAAAGCAGGAAGTGGATAGGATTAGCAAGGAGGAAGTGAGAGCAGCGATTAAGAGGATGAAGAGTGGAAAGTCGGTTGGACCAGATGACATACCGGTAGAAGCATGGAGATGTTTAGGAGAGATGGCAGTGGAGTTTTTAACCAGATTGTTTAACAAGATTTTGGAAGGTGAGAGGATGCCTGAGGAATGGAGAAGGAGTATGCTGGTACCGATCTTTAAGAATAAGGGAGATGTGCAGACCTGCAGTAACTACAGGGGAATTAAGTTGATCAGTCACACCATGAAGTTATGGGAAAGAGTAGTGGAAGCCAGGCTGAGAGAAGAGGTGACCATCTGTGAGCAACAGTATGGTTTCATGCCGAGGAAGAGCACCACAGATGCCTTATTTGCTTTGAGAACGTTGATGGAGAAGTATAGAGAAGGACAGAAGGAGCTGCATTGTGTATTTGTGGATTTAGAGAAAGCGTACGACAGAGTGCCAAGAGAGGAGTTGTGGTATTGTATGAGGAAGTCAGGTGTGTCAGAGAAGTATGTGAGGGTGGTGCAGGACATGTATGAGGACAGTGTGACAGCAGTGAAGTGTGCAGTAGGAACAACAGACTGGTTCAAGGTGAAGGTTGGACTGCATCAAGGATCGGCCCTGAGCCCTTTCCTGTTTGCAGTGGTGATGGACAGGTTGACGGACGAGGTCAGACAGGAGTCTCCCTGGACTATGATGTTTGCGGATGATATTGTGATTTGTGGTGAGAGTAGTGAGCAGGTTGAGAAGAGCCTGGAGAGGTGGAGGTACACGCTGGAGAGAAGGGGAATGAAAGTCAGTAGGAGTAAGACAGAGTACATGTGTGTGAATGAGAGTGAGGGAAGTGGAGTGGTGCGGTTGCAGGGAGAAGAGGTGGAGAAGGTGGAGGAGTTCAGGTACCTGGGGTCAACAGTGCAAAGTAATGGAGAGTGTGTTAGGGAAGTAAAGAAAAGAGTGCAGGCAGGGTGGAGTGGGTGGAGAAGAGTGACAGGAGTGATTTGTGATAGTAGAGTATCTGCAAGAATGAAAGGAAAAGTTTATAGGACTGTGGTGAGACCTGCGATGTTGTATGGATTAGAGACAGTGGCATTGAGTAAAAGACAGGAGGCAGAGCTGGAGGTAGCAGAGCTGAAGATGTTAAGGTTTTCGTTGGGAGTGACGAGGATGGACAAGATTAGAAATGAGTTTATTAGAGGGACAGCGCATGTTGGACGTTTTGGTGACAAGGTGAGGGAGGCGAGATTGAGATGGTTTGGACATGTGCAGAGGAGGGACATGGGGTATATTGGTAGGAGAATGCTGAGGATGGAGCCACCAGGTAGGAGGAAAAGAGGAAGACCAAGAAGGAGGTTCATGGATGTGGTGAGGGAAGACATGCAGGTAGTTGGTGTAAAAGAGGCAGATGTAGAGGACAGGGTGGTATGGAGACGGATGATCCGCTGTGGCGACCCCTAATGGGAGCAGCCGAAAGAAAAAGAAGAAGAAGAAGAAGTATGATAATTAACCAGCAAGTGCTAATGATCAATTTCATATGTAGGTTGAAACCCAGTCATTAACTGAAAGAGAAACAGCTGTGAAGGAGTCTAAACACCGGCAGCCAAACTCTGCTACTAAGACCATGTCCACACTAATACAATTAAGTTTTTCTCTGTTTTGGCTTCCGTCCACACCGAGACGATGTTTTCATTCAAGGAAAATATAGCTTTGTGAAAACGCTTTCCAAAGTGGATTATTTGAAAACGTTTTCATCACATTGTGGATTGTAAAAACAGACTTTTCGAAACGATGATGCATTTTTAATCGTGGCCACATCTTTTCAAAGAGCCGGAGAGCGAATAAACGCGAGGAAATGACTCTGTGAAATGAGCGTTTATCCGGATCAGTGTAGATGAAGCCTAAAGTGGTGATGTGGAAGGCAGTTTCATAACACAGAACATATACCATGGCTAGACTGAGCACAACAAGAAGACACAAGGTAGTTATGCTGCATCTGAAAGGTGCCAAAATCCCAAAGCAGATCAGGGTTTTAAGATGTGCTTGTCATGTTATTTTGAATAAGCACAAAGAAAAGGGCAATGTTGAAGATCGTAGATGTCGGCCAGGAAAACTTAAAGCAGACTCATCAGACCAAAGGATAGTTTTCCACTGATCTAATGATCATTCCTTGCGTTTCTTGCCTGAAGGAAGTCTCTTCTGCTGAAATAATGCTGTCTTTACTGCAATTTGACCATTAAAGCCTGACTTACACAGTCTCCTCTTAACAGTGCATGTTGAAACATGTTTGCCAGTTGAATTCTGAGAAGCATTTATGTAAATTAGTATTTTCCTAGGCTGGTAATTGTAATAAACTTACTCTGCAGCAGAGGTAGCTCTTGGTCTTCCTTTACTGGTCAGTCCTCATTAGAGCCTGGTTCATCATTTATTTGAAGGTTTTGGCGACTGCTTAATTTCTTGCCACAATATGGATTTGTACAGTAGTTGTAGTAGCACTAATATTGATTCTGTACTCGCCCCTTTCTTCTGCGCAAGATAACTGATGCTCTAAAACAGCGGTCCCCAAACCTTTTGCGCCACGGGAGGATTTAATGTCGGACAATATTTTCACGGACCGGCCTTTAATGTGTGACGGATAAATACAACAAAATAAAATGATACGACGGGATAAAAACTGGAATTTTCTAAATATAATAAACGTGAATCCACAGTGTTGTTTATTGTTCATTTTGCTCGCTTGGGGGTTTGAATTTAGCGGTAATGTATTATGTGTTAGCCGCCGGAGCCCATTTTTGACAATTGACCCACGGAGTGGTGCTGGTCCGAGGCAAACGCCTCGCCCCTTCACTCACGTGACGTGCCGAAGCTGGGCTCGCTGGGAAACAAAACAAAACAAAATACACATGACGGGTTTGGGCAGGTCTCCTAGTTTAAATCAATTTTATGTTGAATTTCATTCTACCACATATAAAGACGTCCTATACAATTGTGTGCCTCCGACTTTGTGCTAACAGTTTAGGGAAGAACCACATTGCTGGAAAAGTCATCAGGTGTCCCAATAAGTCTTTGGTCATATTTTTGTTTTGTGTGATTGTTATCAACACGTCCGTTTCCTTCAGAAGCCTCATAAGCCACAATGATAGCGAAAGGTTACAGAGGTCACGTGTAGAACTGAGATCATACTGAGATAATAAAATGCTTGTTTTCTGTTCTTTTCTCTTTAAGAAACACCAGGAGGGGATATTGATGTTAGTTTACCTGCTGCAGGTGAGCGTTAAGACCCTCTGAAAATACTGGCATCAAGGGTTTGTGAGAAATTGTTCAGTTTAGGAATTTTTTCTTTCTCACGCTTTTCAGATGGAGCAGGAGTAAAGTATCCCCGACTGCAGATCATCCTCCTTTCTCTTCTCTTATGTTTACTCTTCAGAAGAGTGCAGGTTTGAGTTGATGATCACAACAGCTTTTATGATGCAGAAGTCACTTTAGTTTTTGATTGTGAATATATTAATCAGCTTGTTTTGTTATTTATTTCAGAAATCCTTGTGATATATTCAGTGTGTGCTGGTCTGTAGTGTATAAAATGACTTTGTGTTTAAGTCAGTTTTGTGTTTGTATAGACCATAACGCATAAAAGGGCATTAATGGGAACATTAAAGAACGTTCTTTAAAAAAGGAACTAAAAAGTTGCTTTTAACAGTAACGCATTACTTTTTGGTGTAAATAATCAACAAAGTAACTAAGTTACTTTTTGAATGAAGTAACGAGTAACTGTAACTAGTTACTATTTTTTTTAGTAACCAGCACAACACTGATTATAACATTTATACATTTTAATTTTTTAATTTGTAACCCAACTGTAATACCTATTCAAACATACTGCCTATGAATAAACATTCACATTTTGAGTTTTTTTGGTCTAGAATTATTACTTACTGTAATTATATTTGTAAAGAACAATTTATGTGGATTGGCAGCACTTAATATTTCTTTAGCGCAAACAAATTATTCCACACCAAATCCATCGAAAATGTGAAGTTTTATGTTGTAACATGAATATACCTGCATATTCTTGCTTTTTGTCAACACACCTGAATTAATAAAGAAAAGCAGAAAAATCATCAGAGGTTTTCTCAAGTGTGATTTGATTGCATCTGAGGTAAAGCCCTGTGTGCTACCATGACCACCCTCAGGGCTGATGTGGTCCAGTGGCTGGAGCTGCACTCTTATGAAAAATTGTGTATACACACTTGACAAAAAGACAGGCGGCAGAGCTGGAGGTGTCAGAGTTAGAGTCTAATCAGGGTCGAGTGCACGCTCTGTTTTACACACTTGGGGGAGTGGTGGCTCCAGTGGTTAAGGCGCTGGATTACTGATCGGAAGGTCGGGGGTTCAAGCCCCGGTATTGCCAAGCTGCCACTCTTGGGCCCTTGAGCAAGGCCCTTAACCCTCTGTGTGCTCCAGGGGTGCCGTATCATGGCCGACCCTGCGCTCTGACCCCAGCTTCCAAGCAAGCTGGGATATGCGAAGAACAACATTTCACTGTGCTGTAATGTATATGTGACAAATAAAGGCTAGGCTATGCTATGCTACACGTGTTTTGATTGGCGCTTGGTGTTTCTACTCATCACCAACATTCAGTTCGACAGCAAGCAGAACATATAGAGAGGAATAAATGATGAAGAAACTCCAGACTCGAACTCACCACAACACGTGACCGCATTTTACACAATTTATTTGAAGGTTTTGGGTTTATGATAATTGTAATAGAAATCAATCAGTGTTTGAGTCATTAATATCATTCTAATAATATACTGAACAAAATTATTAATTTTGTTTTTGCCCCCATTTTTCATGAGCTGAACTCAAATATCTAAGTCTTTTTCTATGTACACAAACGGCCTATTTCTCTCAAATATTGTTCAGAAATCTGTCTAACTCTGTTAGTGATCTCTTCTCCTTTACCCAGAGAATCATCCACCTCACAGGTGTGGCAGATCAGGATGCTGATTAGACAGCATGATTATTGCACAGGTGTGCCTTAGACTGGACACAATAAAAGGCCACTCTAAAATGTTTTATCACACAGCATGATGCCACAGATGTCGCAGGTTTTGAGGTAGTGTGCAAACGGCATGCTGACTGCAGGAACGTCCACCAAAGCTGTTGCCCGTGAATTGAATGTTCATGTCTCTACCATGGCTGTATCTCTGTCTTGAGAAGGTAGGATCTCTAGATCCTCCATGTGCTTCTGTCAGGGTTCCTCCTGCCATGCCCCCTCCGCGGCTCTCTCTCAGCCGCTCCCGGCGCTAATCGCTGACACCTGTTCCGCATTACCTGGTCCCCTTTATAAGTTTCCGTTCCGACCTCACTTGCTGTCGGATCTACCTGATGTCTACAGTGACCAACCGGATTCCTGACCACCAGCATTCCCTGCTGGTTCCAGTCCCTAGTTCCGATCCTAAGGATTATCCTTGCTGTACGGAAAATACCCGCTTTACGCATTATACCTGATGTACAAATTATCCTCGGTGTACGTATTATACTCGTTTTACGGATCATACTTGCTTTACGGATATTACCCATGTACGGTTCGTAACTCTCCCTGACTCTGGTTTCTATTCTGACTTTCAATAAAACATGATTAAGTTACTCCCGCTTCCCACGCGTGATCATGGCTCTGACGCCTTCACAGTAGTGCACAACTTGGTCCGTCATCATTTACATCAGCAAATAGAATCAGTGGGATCGCTCTTACTGTAGCAGCCCAGTGGAAATAATGAGAAGCTCCTTCACTGATGCTGTGTTTTTCTATTTATTGCCCTTGTCTTTGGTTTGATTCATAACAACCTTCACAACAACGTAAGAGCTAAAACAAATAAATAAATCAAACCAATATTGAAATTGGACATCTGATATTACAACAAAGGCTAACGTGACTAGAACAATATAAAAGTTAATGAACATACTGTAATTAAAAAGGCATAAAAAAACTACATTATCCACATTTTACATTTAGGTCAAATGTGAATTCAGGTTCTTTATGAACAAGAAAGAAAATCTAAAACAATACAGTTAATAAATATTTTAAATTTCACTTTTAAAGTGCCTTTAAATATCTGTATTTCTAAGTTTGTAACTTCGGCTGCTAGCGATGTCCATGAGATGTCCATGCAATTATCCAGCAAAGCCTCATTTCTGTAGAAACGTCTCGAAAGGTGCAATAATGTAAAGTGTTTGAATTAAAAATAAACAGAATTACGGCAAATAAAATTATATTAATGAAATTCACTGAAATAACACTGTTATTTACACATTGTCCTGGCAGGGTTTAGGGGAAGACCCTCAGAAGACCACTCAGTGTGAAAAGGTTTCTACAGTAATCACATCAGCATCATTGGACGTTCCAGATATGTGAGGATGACAAACTTTATCGAGATCTGAGCTGAGAGTTTTGTGTAATTAATATCAACTAAAAAAATGAATATTTATTTATTCAATCCAGCTAAACACATTCATTCTCTCACGCAAGTGTGTTTATTTTTTCCCCTCCAAAAATGAAAATGAAAGTAAGGTCTACTTAGGCTATAAATAAATTATTAAATAAAACATCATAGGGAAAGTAAAAGTGGAACGTTCCAGTGATTTGGAAAGTTCAAGGAATTTTTCTGAACAAAACTGAAAAAGTTTTTAGATGTTTATCATTTTATATTGTTGGACATCCAACATAAACTGATCACCTGTAAACACCCTGTTGGCCCCGAGGCATCATGACATGCATCAAGAGTGAGTCATAGACAGATGTGGTGGAGAGAATCCGGGAATTTTCCAAAATAAAACATTGTTCAGTATCAGATAATAAATGAAATGGAAATAATGTAAGTTATGTATTCTTTCTGTGCGGCCCGGTACCATTTGACTCACTGACCGGTGCCGGTCCGCGGCCCGGGGGTTGGGGACCACTGTTATAAATAAATTGCTCGTGTGTGTGTGTATATATATATATATATCCACTACTGATTTTCTTCCAGTAATATTTACAGCATTTGGCAAATGCCCTCATCCAGAGCGACTTACATTTATCTCATTTACACAACTGAGCATCTATGGGGTTAAGGGCCTTGCTCAGGGGCCCAGGAGTGGCATTTCTTATAGGCTCACACATTTGCTGTAAAATAAAAGTAAAAGAATATTTGAAAGGACTGTTTTAAATTGACAGTTCCAAAATTACTTTTACTTTCATTTTACAGCAAATGTGTGGGTCTATAAGAAATGAAGGATGAAAGGATGTGGAAAGTGCTGCCAGCGGTGTTTTAGCTGTTCAGCAGTGTTTTAATGGAAAATCATCAGTTTTCATCTCTCATCAGCACCAAGCTGTGACTACTGCGCCCTTGAGCAAAGCCCTTAACATCATACATGCGGTTTTGCTTCTCATGCTGTAAAACTTGTTCAGATCTATTTAAAGTATCTTTAACTTTTTTCAGTGCAGGTTGAAAATAGTCTTTGTTCAGAAGATGATCTTTTGAGAGAATCAGAGAACAATGTTACAAATACAGGACTAAAGTATCTGAAGGGAAGAAGGAGGGTGGGCTTGATCCTGTTAATGTGTAAAATAAAAGATTGTTGTGTCTACCGCCACCTACTGGACTGTAAACAAATATTTCTTTGTGTGTATTATATGAAGTACTGTATATTTTTATACTTTAAACTGACATTATTATGATTCAAGTGATCATAACAGGAATCTTTCATTATTTTGATGAATATAATACTAATATAATAATTTTCTCATGCACTGGATTTTATATTTGAAATGAAAGAAAGAAAAGCATACATTCTAAACTTGCAGGCATTTTATTAGTTATGTATTTCTCTCTGAATAAAGGCGAAATGCGCGTTTACATAATAGTCAGCGTTCTGCAATAGCAAGGAGGAGTTCCCCCTCTTTCCCCCTCTTTCTTCCTCTTCAGTATCGTGTTATCAGAAGTGGTAGTGAAAGTAAACGTATTTAAAGTTCAACACGCGCTCGGCTCCTCTTCACTCCTCCTATCTGCTCTTCTCTCTTCTTCTCTCTTCTCTGAAGGTAAGACTGAACTTCCCTAATACTGAGAAGCTGAATAATAAGAACTCAGGCTCTTCTGAGATGACTGTATAAAAACAGCTGTGATATTGTGTAGTTGTGTAAAAATGATACTCAGGAAATGTATCAGACCTCAGAGGCAGAAAATGTTCACCACAAACTGATTTTATCTGTTTCTTGATCTATTCTTTCATTCATTCTGAATGTCTTTGTTTACATTAGGGATCTTCACAGATGATGTGGATGATATTGTGATTTGTGGTGAGAGTAGTGAGCAGGTTGAGAAGAGCCTGGAGAGGTGGAGGTACACGCTGGAGAGAAGGGGAATGAAAGTCAGTAGGAGTAAGACAGAGTACATGTGTGTGAATGAGAGGGAGGGCAGTGGAGTGGTGCGGTTGCAGGGAGAAGAGCTGGAGAAGGTGGAGGAGTTCAGGTACCTGGGATCAACAGCGCAAAGTAATGGAGAGTGTGTTAGAAAAGTGAAGAAAAGAGTGCAGGCAGGGTGGAGTGGGTGGAGAAGAGTGATAGCAGGAGTGATTTGTGATAGAAGAGTATCTGTGAGAGTGAAAGGGAAAGTTTATAGGACTGTGGTGAGACCTGAGATGTTGTATGGATTAGAGACAGTGGCATTGAGTAAAAGACAGGAGGCGGAGCTGGAGGTAGCAGAGCTGAAGATGTTGAGATGTTCGTTGGGAGTGACGAGGATGGACAGGATTAGAAATGAGTTTATTAGAGGGACAGCGCATGTAGGACGTTTTGGAGACAAGGTGAGGGAGGTGAGATTGAGATGGTTTGGACATGTGCAGAGGAGGGACATGGGGTATATCAGTAGGAGAATGCTGAGGATGGAGCCACCAGGAAGGAGGAAAAGAGGAAGACCAAGGAGGAGGTTTATGGATGTGGTGAGGGAAGACATGCAGGTAGTTGGGTTGAAAGAGGCAGATGTAGAGCACAGGGGGGGATGGAGACGGATGATCCGAATGATCAGAATGATATATATATAAAATGGGATGTATTAGGCAGCAAGTGATAATTTTTCCTCAAAGTTGATGCTAGAAGCAGGAAAAATGGACGAGCGTAAGGATTTGAGTTAGACAAGTTGTGACATCTAGACGACTGGGTTAGAGCATCTCCTAAACTGCAGCTCTTGTGGGCTGTTCCCAGTCTGCAGTGGTCAGAATGTATCAAAAGTGTTCTAAGGAGGGAACAGTGGTGAACCGGCGACAGTGTCGTGGCCGGCCGGGGCTCACTGATGCACCTGAGGAGCGAAGGCAGGTCCGTCTTCAACAGATGAGTTCCTGTAGCTTAAACTGCCGAAGAAGTTCATGCTGTTGATGCCCGACGGGTCACGACTGTTTTAGCAGCAAAAGGGGGACCAACATGATATTAGACAGGTGGTCATAAACAGTGTTGGGGGTAACGCGTTACAAGTAACGCGCGTTACGTAATAATATTACTTTTCTGGAGTAACGAGTAAAGTAGCGCGTTACTTTATAAATGTACACACTAATATCTGAGTTACTTTTTAAAAAAAAGTAATGCGAGTTACTTTTCAGTTAAATTATTTTGCATAAAAAAATAAATACTGAATTAAAATGAACGTAGTCACGTAGAATCGCGCACTCATACGTGCGAGCAGCGGGAACAGAAGCTGGTCAGAAGCGGAGATGGCAAACTAGGGATTACATTACTGTGATGGAAGTATTCTTATTATTTTGAAATAGTCGAGGAAAAGGAGAAAGGAATAATGGTTAAGTGTAGATTATGTGTTGGTGAAAAGCTCTTGTCAACTGCAAAAAATACCACTTCAAAAAAAAAAAAAAACATCTGCATGCAAAGCACAGCACTACAGATATGTGTGTGTGTGTGTGTGTGTGTGTGTGTGTGTGTGTGTGTGTGTGTGTGTGTGTGTGTGTATAATGTTGAATATATGTAAATGGAGACAGAAATATAGAAAACTTTTGCCGACTTTCCACCACTGCAGATCTATAGACTGCTCAGAATAAACGTTTCCCGTGGGAGACACATGTACGATGCCATCGTTTGCTGTGAACTCAAAAGCAGTGTACAGAAGTGCGACTGGAAAGTGTTCAGCCTTGTGGTCAAAAGTTAGTCGATCATCTTATTGTTCTCTAAGAAGTTATTAAACATTTTAAATGTTTAAGATGTGTCTTTTGCCCTAATATAACTTATTTCTTAATGGCAATTATCTATATTACACCTGTTACACCTGTAAGGCGTGAAAGAGATACAAGTAATGCAAAAGTAACGCAAAAGTAATATAACGCATTACTTTCCATAAAAAGTAACTAAGTAACGTAAATAGTTACTTTTTTGGGGAGTAACTCAATATTGTAATGCGTTACTTTTAAAAGTAACGTTGCCCAACACTGGTCATAATGTTATTCCTATTCGATGTATGTATGTGTGTATAATATGTGTATATATATATATATATACACACACACACACACACACACACACACACACACACATATACAGTGTTGGGCAATAACGTGTTACTGTAACGCAGTTACTTTTGACAGTAACTAATACTGTAACGCGTTACTTTTTAAATAAAGTAACTCCGTTAGCGTTAGCGTATGGTGCGTTACCCGTTACTTTTTTAAATGAATGAATTTGGGCTGAAGTGTAGCCTACAGTCTAACCTGTTTACAGCAGAGACACATTGTAGGATTGGTGGATGAAACACTGTAAACACGAAGAAGACGCACTGTGGGCGTGTCTCCGTTTATTCAGGTCTGTGCGGCAGTAATGGCGAGTCGAGGCGAGAGCAAGACGAGTTTCTCAAAGTGGAAATACGCTCATTATTTCACTTTAGTTGAGCATAAAGACAAAAACTTTTGATAAACAGCAACTCCAATCTGTCAAAGCTCCTCCAGAAACTCCACGCCTCGACGAAGCTAGAAGCTAGAAGCTAACCCGGTGTTCTGTTCTACATTGTTGATAGTTTTCATACTTAAGCTGTGAAAGGAACATTTTTAAGAGCTCAACACAACAGCTTTTATGATGCAGAAGCCACTTTAGTTTTTGATTGTGAATATATTATTCAGCTTGTTTTGTTCTTTATTTCAGAAATCCTTGTGATATATATAGTGTTACTTTGTGTTTAAGTCAGTTTTGTGTTTGTGTAGACCATAACGCATAAAAGGGCATTAATGGGAACATTAAAGAACGTTCTTTAAAAAAGGAACTAAAAAGTTACTTTTAACAGTAACGCATTACTTTTTGGTGTAAATAATCAACAAAGTAATTTAGTTACTTTTTGAATGAAGTAACTGTAACTAGTTACTATTTTTTTAGTAACTAGCACAACACTGTATATATATATATATATATATTATACATACATGTGTACATATAGGCCCTTAACCTTCACCTTCTCAGTGTATAAATGAGGTAATTGTAAGTCACTCTGGATAAAGGCGTCTATCAAATGCCACAAATGTTCAGAATAATCGGGCATTTACTGTGAAACGAAAGTAAAACCATCAGAAAGAAGAAAGAGAAGTTTTGTTTTATTGTAAATACCAGTGTTTTATAATATATAATAGTTTTCCTGAATTTCCAAACTTTGTACTGTTTACAATTTCAAGTTTTGTCAATTTCTTGCAAATTTCCCTCTTTTTTGTTCGTGTCACTGAGGACGACTTTCTATGTGATGTATTTCAGTAGGAAGTATTTTTGGTCCTCCACAAGTTTTCTTTCTGCCACTGGATGCCACAGACTCTGTATTGTTTTATTCTCATTTATTACTGACTTTTTAACCGTAATGCACCATTTACTCAACATTTTATCCTTGTTTTTATTGCTTTATATTTGGTAAACTACTCGCTATTATAAACCGTCGTCACTGGTCAAAATACTTTAAATATGTTCTCCCGGTTAATTAAGGAGACTGCATTGACTAATTCTAATCCTAAAACTAACCATATATTTTATTCTTTATAAAAACCGGGTAAAATTGTAACTTTGGCATTTCTGTCAGCACTGCTCATGATCCTCTGCCTCCGTTGCTATGGAGACGGAGCCAGACAGAGGCAGTCGTGCTGAGTGACATGAAAAAAGAGGGAAATTCATGTCCATGAACACGAATCAATAGATAAAGGTTCGTGATTGAATCACTAAATGGCGTGAGATTGTGTAGACTGTGTATGCGTAGATGAAAGTTACACGTTATAAGTATGGAGTTCTGTAGTAAATGACTTTTCGATGCATAAATAATGACCTGCTGCACTTTCACGTTTATCGCACGTGATCTTGATTTCATCTCAGAGTATGGTGAAATACGTGTGATGATTCGTAAAATGACCATTGTGCAAAATTTTGCCATTTTGTGTAATCAAAGCCTGCTTTTGTTTGTCTATTTTAGAAAATCTCTACACAAAACTCCAGCCACTCCTGAACATCATGATCTCCACATATTATATTTGCATCATCTGCTTCTTCAGTGCAGGTACGTGTCCCCTTTCAGTCGAATAAAAGCCGGAGACGTGTTCACGTGAATTAATTGAGTAAAAGTTGCTTAAATCCCTGTTATTTCTCTGCAGTTTTCCTCCCAGCGGAGTCTCATATCATATCAGCTCCAGTGGGTTCCACAGTGATCCTGCCATGCCAGTGGAGAAACATCACGGTCCAAACTCCACATGTTCAGTGGAGCACTCTTTTTGAGACGGTGTTTGAGAGAAAAGGTGTGAAGATGTATGAGGGTGAGGGATATGAGAACCGTGTGGATGTTCCTCAGGACAACCTTCTTAAAGGAAACTGTTCTCTGGTGCTGAAGAACGTCAGACTCTTGGATGCAGGCGTCTACGATAGCCACCTGTCTGTGAAGCGCATGAAGAGAGCCAGCACTACAAAATGGGTTTTACTGCAGAGCATCGAGCTCGCAGTCTATGGTACGTGGATTCTGGATTGTGATTGGTCAGAAGGTGTTGAATAGTTCTTTTTAAACGCAGCTCTGGCGGTCGCTCTTTCACTGAGACTTGTCCAGCTGAAGCTGCACATGATGATGAGAGGGATTAGAGCACGGTTTATATGGTGAAATTTGCTGATTATTAAACATTAATGGAAGGATTCTGCTTTGTCAGAGGTACAGCTCTTATACGTTCTTCAACAGTTTTAGCAGCTAGAAAGTTTGAACATTGAGAAGTGGACCTGTACTCAGGTCAGTAGCAGGACAGGAACAATGAGGCCAATCGTAGGATTCGCTGATTGAGCAATATTTGAATTTGCCCTACACTATTACTTTACTTCACTTCTGTAATATTTTCTTTTTTTTTCCCACTAAAGAAAAACCTGAAGAGGTTCAACAGCACATTTCATATAGCAGAGGTGAGAGATTAATATTTATACAATTCACTGAGAAAAAGTACCACCAAGTTCTGGTTCTGAATTCTCCAGTTATATTGACTTCATGCCTCACACACTCTCACAGTCCAAACCTATAGCATTACATATAAAGCATATTAGGTTGATTTTAACAAATTCAGGTCTCTGATATTGTGTTTAACCCTTTGTTTTTGTTTGTTTTTCCTAAGAAACAGCTGAAGAAAGTTTTTATAAAAGATTAATCGGTGAGTGCTGCGTTTCTTAAACTGCCCTCAGATATTTTAGTTATTCCAGATGTTTTTTTGTGAGCAATAATGATTTTTTTCCCCTTTTTTCCCCTGTAGCTGGTGCAGGAGTGAAAAGTCATCAACCACACGTCATCCTCATCTCTCTTCTTTTATGTTTATGTCTCCTTCACTTCTAAATGGAAACATCAGAGGAGCATGTCTTGTTAGAAAACGCATTCAAAACTGTTACAGCATTAAATATTGCACAATACAAGCACTGGAGACTCTTTCAATACCTGAAGTTGTCAAGTCATTTTGTTCATGTTATAGTTTATTTTTATAATAAATGTATTTTGTTCACATTTAAATTTGGACTGCTGGTGTGATTGATTTTTCATTTTGGTTTCCATCATGGTATTTATATTTAATTATGTATTTCTCTACCTTGTACACAAATGATAGCCTGCTCCAGACTCATCACGCTTATACGTGTTTTTTCCTTTAATAATGACCTGGTATCAGTGCTGTAACTGTGTTCAGACAACCTTTTATGCACACACTTACATATAAATCTCTTATGGTGGCAGAGGCGAGTTAGAAAGTATTTTCGTAGATTTTTCTGGTATCAATATTTTACTTCACTATTTATTTTATAACTTTTTACTTTCACTCATTACATTTTTACACAAATATCTGTACTTTCTACATCTCACATTGTCAAAACAGACTCGTTACTTTAGTTCTAATCTCTCTCACACCACAGATGTAGACTAGTTTCTGAAGCTCACAATGAGCAGGCAGAAGGCAGTAAGAAGTCTGGTGTTAACGTGGATGAGACAGAGGGAGTCAGTGATGAGAACAGAGACATTCCTGATCACATGATCATCATCTTTTCTCTACTTGTGTTCTATATGGTGGATCTTCAGACTGAATACATTCATTAGAGAACATTTTAAATTAATTTTGTACTAATAGATAGATAGATAGATAGATAGATAGATAGATAGATAGATAGATA
>JAAIIK010016701.1:0-16780 GCA_014706435.1 Silurus glanis | reverse complement strand
TACTGATTTAGTATCGATACTGAGGTATTACATTCTGGTATTGTACCGAAGCCAAAATGATGGTATCGAGTCCCTATTATGTGCAGTAAACAGTGTTTTTATGAAACATTAAACAGGTAAATATGGAATAGGCTGAGATGCAGATATGATGATTAGCATTTTACAGACTGGTGTAATTTATAAAAATAAAAACTTTTTTTTTTCTTTTTTCCCCCCCACACGTGGTTACTGGTGTAGCTTTTCTACAAACCAAATCACAAATTCACATTCGTGTGTGTGTGTGTGTGTAAGATGTGCAGTAGCAATTGAATGAATCTAGTTAAATCATTAATACATGATCAAAAAACAAAAAAACTATTTATATTAAAGATTTTTTTTTTTTTTTCATTTTTAATGTTTTTTCCAATCATACAATCAAATGACTGAATATTTAAAAAATATCCATATGTATAGAAATGTATATTATTGTTCAGGACTCTATTGCTGTTAAGTGCTGTAGTGATGGAAACAGATATAAAACAGTCACACTGTTATAAAATAATTACATTCACAGTACAATAAGATGCACATATGCTGAATAAAAAATACAGTAATCCACCGTTTACGTGGTTACGTTTCGAAACCGCTCACGATAAACGGAAAAAAAAAACGATAAATAGACGCCACCCCAAACTTTTTTTTTTTTTAGTGTTTAACCCGTAAATCATCCTCCCACACACTTTAAAACATTTGCAAGAATATAGCAGATGAATTTTGTGTAAATTTGTGGAAATACATTACACTGTATCACATTTACAGTGAGTACATGTACTGTACAGTTGTGTAGTAGCGTACCATACGCGTAGTTTCTTTGCTTGTTTATTGGTTGAAGTGTCCTATGACGTCAAAAGAGAGGCGGAGTTAAAGATACGTCACCATATTCTTTACTTTCATTGGCCAAATCTGATGATGTACGTCTTTAACTCCGCCTTTTTTATGTCAGAGGACATTTCAACCAATAAACAATCTGTAATGCTACTCATTTCTTATGGTATGTACATTGCCAAATTAGCGTACAAATACAGCGTAGCTACGCAATAGAAATGTTATTGTTCTTCCAAAGGTGGCAAATCATCAGGCGAATTAAGAGATGAATCCGAGTCTGGCATGTGTTTTTGTGGGGGGTGATCTGAAGTCTTATTCACTGTTTGAAAGAACATTGTGATGGGTAATTGCTGGCGTTGTTGCTTCATGGTGGCGAAAAGGGATTTGTAAGACTGCATTGCAGAATCAATCGCATTCTTGAATTGCATAATCCGAACCATAGAGGGATCCCATAGTTCAGCCATCCCCTGCAGTTCTTTTGCTGTTTTCATCATTATTGCCAGTCTTTCTAGCGAAAGGCCTTCGTCCTCTTCCTCCTCCTCCTGTGATGGATCACCTTGTTCCTCTTCCTCCTCGCCTGCAGATTTCATTAGCTCCGCCAAATCCTCGTCCGTCAGTGGGTCTGAGTGGGCATCGATGAGGAAATTCACGTCTTCTGTGGTCATGTCTTCAAAACCTTCTCCTCCTAGAATCTTCGCCAGCTTGACTGCCTTCTCAACCGCTGAATGCTGAATTTCTTCCGGAGAGAAGCCCTTGTGATCATGGACGCATTCTGGCCACAGCTTCTTCCAGCATGCATTTAGCGTTTCTGGTTTCAATTCCTGCAGAACCCTTTGTATGACTTGAAGACAGGTTTCGATGGTGAATTGACGCCAAAACTCCTTCAATGAAAAATTGCTGCACGAGTCCATGGCCTCGACGAGGTGCTGCATCAAGTTCCTTGTATACAACGCCTTAAAGGTGCGAATGAAGCCTTGATCTAAAGGCTGAATGAGGGACGTTGTGTTGGCTGGGAGGAACACAATCTGTACTCCCTCGTATGATAAATCTAGTGGGTGCCTGACAGCATTGTTCATGGCTAGAAGAACTTTGAAAGGCAGCCCTTTTTCCCTGAGGTACATTTTGGCTGCAGGGATAAAACAATGGAAGAACCAGTCTGATACAAGCGCTTTTGTTATCCAGGCCTTAGGGTTGTGCATCCAGTGGACTGGCAGAAGGTTTTTCTTTTTTCTTTTCAGGGCCCTGGGGTTTGCAGATTTATAAATTAATGCTGGCTTCGTTAAGAACCCAGCAGCATTGCCACACAGTATTAATGTCACTCGATCCTTCTGAGCTTTGAATCCAGGGGCTCGGGCTTCATCCTTCATTATGAAAGTCCTGGATGGCATCTTTTTCCAGAACAAGCCAGTCTCATCCATATTGAAAACTTGTTCTGGCAAATATCCATTGTCTTCGATGATTGCGAATGATTTCTTTAACGTCCTGGGGTACTTCTTGGCTCCTTCCACGTCCGCTGATGCTGCTTCCCCATGCAGGGGTACACTCTTGAGCTGGAATCTCTTCTGGAATCTATCAAACCAGCCCTTGCTGGCATGAAATGTAATGTGCTCTTCTGGTGCCTTCGATGTTCCTGGTTGTGGGTCATCCTCGGCATGACTTTGGGCAGATGCTTCTCCAGCAAATTGTTCATAAAGTTGCCTGGCCTTCTCCCTGATGACATTGGTGTCCAACGGAATGTTTTTCTTCCTGCAATCCTTAATCCAAATGCCCAGTGCTGCTTCCATCCTTACAATGTACTTGTTACGTTTAGTTGCCGTCCTTTTAGCATTCTGGATGTAAGTGACTGCTACGGTACTCCTGATGTTGGCTTCGCCCTTCTTTATGTAGCGAACAGTCGACTCGTTTAGTCCGTAATGGCGTGCTACGGCAGCAAAGGGTTTTCCTTCTGCTAGCATATCAAGCAATTTGACCTTCTCATGAAGGGTCATAACCTTCCTCTGGCGCTTAGGTTCCTTGCCAGAAGCCTTAGAAGGTGCAGAGCGTTTGGGCGACATCGTAGGGCTTGCCGAAAAAATTACACGTTTACAGTGAAAGCAAAGCGAAAGAACTACTCGGTACAGCAACACGCGATGAACGGGGAGGCTGGCTGGCTGCGTGACGTGCGAATGATGCTTCCCATCTCAAACACTGCATGCATCGTAGCCAGCAGCCAATCACAACCAAGAGCATTGGATGGGGCATTCTGATTGGCAGATTTTGTTCCTCCAGGACTGTGGATTTTTCAGTACTGTGGAATTTATAAATTAGTCAGTGAGGCTGTGTGCTAACGATTTCCTCACATATCAGAGTTTTAATCTTCTCCCAAACCGATAAAGTGCTATTTATAGTGAAACTGAGAAATTCAGAAGGGTAACACATACAACACAGAAGCTTCTTCAGCAGCTACAGCAAGCAGCACATGTCTGAGTATGTCTTTGTGTGTGTTTCTTCATCTGTTTAACACTTGAGGAGAAGCAGGAACTTCAGCAGTGCATTATCTGGATAGAGACAATTTAGAAATTCCATCACTTTATAATGAATATTTAATGGTATTTTGCCGATCTTATACAGCATGACCTACAGAAGTGTGTTCATTAAAGGTCGACCGATTAGTGAATTTTACCAATAGTGATTGCTGGATCGGATCGTACTTGCTGATGACTAATTAATCAACTGATTTATAATGTATTAAAAACAAAACCTAAAACATAACACACTATGTAAAATACTGATGAACTTTATATTAAAAAAAATAATAAAAAAGGTGCTGATTCATGAAATGCTACATTAATTAAACATAAATATAGTAATTAATAAATTATAAATAACAAATATAATATACAAACAGTGCATGCCGTCAGTTACTCGCCTCTAGAGGCCGCTCTCGTAATGACAGCTGAACTTCTCGGCTGCTCCAGCAACGGACGCGAGCTGGAAAAACTATCGGAATGGATTTTTGCTGATGTAATCGAACATCAGTTTCTGATTAATCGGCAAAACCGTCAAATCGGTCGACCTTTAGTGTATAAGGTTAACGATTAGTTCTTTGAGATTTTAGTTTGAGGGTTAATATTTGCTTACTTGGGATTGGTGGCTTTGTTGGTGCTTCATTGGTCCCCAGAAAGAAAGAGTGAATTGCGTTAGAATTAATGTGGAATCTACAAACTGTACAGGACAAACAGTTACTGAGTTGTTAATGCATGTTAAAAAAACACAATGTTCATGCTGCTGTTGCAAAAATCTAATGACATTTTCCTTCCGAAATGACTTTGCTTAGCTTCACACACTGATTAATATACACTGCACATGTGATTATACATGTAATGTGTTATAATTATTATCTTAGAGACGGTCAGTCACTCACCATCCACTGAAATTTTCACGCTCTCGATCAGTCTCCATTCTACAGACATATTTAAATGGCAATCCCCTCATCAGATTCTCTGACGTTCTTCAAAATCAGGGAACAGTTTCCTCGAAGCAGCTCGTCCTCAGGAGCGTCCACAGGGTTCTCGAATCCCTCACCCATTCAGGTCACCGAGTTCCACCGCTCAAACACAACCTCAGTATCGGTCCACCACAGGATGTGCAGTATTTGGATTCCCAACCTGGGTAGATACAACCCAAGGACCTGCACAGAGAAGAGCATTTGATCTTTACAAAACAGTGATGTTTCTTCATCGTTTTCTTTAACAACATTAGTGACTCACCAACACAAAAAGCAGTCCTCAAGATAGAGAGGAAAAGGACAGAAATTTCACAAGATAGTAGAACGTACACATTTTCTACAATAAAACAAAGACAGAAGAATCAGTATCAACAAGTCCAGTGAAGTCCATGAACAAACCTGTCTCCAAAGTGTACAATTTGTCGATTAAATTTTAAATGGAGGAGAGCCGCCACAAGCTAGTCGTAACAAATCTACATGATGAGCACTGGACTCAGGCCTTTCAAATAATTTTTTTATTTTTTTTATTACTTAATACAAAATTTTGTATACAGTATTTCAATTAGTTTTAGTATATTTTCTTTATTTAATAGTATTTTTAGCTCTTACATCATTAGGTGATATGCGTAGTCAATAACAAACACAGAAACAACTTACGATCAAATTCATGGTACGAACGATCGTTCGGGAGCGTCTGTGTTTCTCGACACGTTTATGGTGTTCAAATAATTTGGTAAAAAATGGAATTCTGGACCTCAAACTTCTACAACATACAGTACAACAGTGTACTTGAAGTCTATTTACCACAAATACAATACACAGAACAGCACACGGTAAAATAGCTGATAATGACTTTCTTGTGACAGGAAACGGAATAAAAATGTAAAGAATCAAATGAGAATAAGAGGGGAAAAAAGAAATGCAGGTGGATGGACTTTAAGAGCACATCAGGTTCCTTCAGTCAGAAAGAAGAATCTGAGGTTACAGTGAGCACAGTGTCAAGAACAAATACTCAAGAAGAGAGAAAATAAGACGAGTCTCTTCAAATAAACAAGTCGTTTGTTTCCTTTTTACAAAAATGTACATTTTATTTGTTACTTATTACATTTTATTAGTAATTTCAGATTACTCAAAAATAATTAATAATAAAGTAAACACACCATACAGTGATTTCTTTATGTTTTAGTTTGAAATTATCCCAAACTTTTGTCAAATCTTTGTTTGTTTGGTCTGAATCTAATAGAAGACTGTTTCCACCACATTGAAAGAAGGTTTGCCCAATTCTCACTTTATTTCTCACAATTGTGACTTTATTTCTTAAACATCTGATATTTCTGGTGCATCCACCAGTAACCATGTTGTGGGCCTGAAGTATGAAGCTGTTGGTGTATGAACGAGTCCTAAATGCTTCATCTGGCTTCAAAATAAAGTTGGAATTGCGAGAAATAAAGTCAGAATTCGGCATCTGATTTAATGTAGCGGGAAAAATCCTCCCCCTTTTGTTTCATTCTGCAGTGTGTTTATCTTCCCATAGCGTTCCGGGTGGTGCTGCAGTAATAATAATCCGTGGGAAACACAATGCTCCTTGCGTAGTTCAATGGACTAAACGAAGATGTTTGTTTGTATTTGAGTTACTCGAGGAATCGTTTCAGTCCTCCTGTAAGATGTCCAGAACTGAAATATGTCCATGTTGTGGGTCAGAACTGATGCACAAACCGGGGCTTTCATTTTCTCCCCCTTCGGTTTTAACGCTATTAATCCAAAGTGTCTAAAACACATGGTTCTGGAACCAGACATGAAGCTTCATCATCATTCAGGAGAATAAATGTTGGAATGATACTTACTCATGCTGCAGCTCTGAAACATCGCTTCACTACACCGAGCTGTTTACAGCCATCAAACCGGAAACCGGAAACATCTGTATAAAATCCGACCAGCGAGATCGTTTATATGTTTATTATTATTATTATTATTATTATTATTATTATTATTGTTGTTATTATTATTAATGACTCTCCGGTAAAAACCCGCACTCACACCCGCACTCATTCATCAAATCCCGCAAAGCAACACAACATCTGGCGTGCAGCGGATCTGTAGCGCCTCCTTCCTGTAATAACACGCCTTTACAGTGACGCACAAACCCGCCGACACCAGAAACAGAGAAAGGAGGGGTTTCAAGGGTTGTTTGATCGAAGTGTGACGTCATGTGTCTAGACAAAAAAGCAAGCAAAAAATGCTAAATGTTTTTTTTTTTTTTTTTTTTTTGAGAATTATTGTTTGAAATCACATTCACGTTCAAATTCATAATTTATATTAATGAATTATGAATTATAATTAATTATATAGTATTTATGTACTTAAATGTACAGTATACAAGTTATTTTATCACATTTTATTTACATTAAATTCCCATTTTTTATGTAACATTATTTATTTTTTTTGTTTGTTCGTTCGTTAACTCAAAGTGGCACTAAACATTTTCATCCTGCCAATAAAGCAACCTTTCAATCAACACATATCATTTCTTTTTATCTTCCCTCTTTTCCCTTCTTCCTTTTCTTTTTCCTTCTTCCTACCCCCTTAACAGATTATTGTTCCCTAGCTTCAAACCTTCAAACCACAAACAAGCACGAGAGACTGTTCTACTGACCTGTCTCCTCTGTACAGCAGCTCTTATAACTTTGCCATGTTATTGCCCTGAAAATGCCCCGTGAGCCTGCACCCAGCAGCCCAGCAGAGATTCAGCATCATTCACTTCTCAGATCTTCTCCTCTACTCTCACTACAGCAGATTCTCTTAGTAACTGGAATGTTTTAATGACCAAAAGTGTGAGAAAAGATCAAGTGGAACACTTACATTACAAATATTCATATCAATAAAAATCACTTTCTATCTCTGTGTTTTATAATCACACAGCACATCTATAACAATCTGATCTCTACAGTCACATGATGGTTATTTAAGGTCATTCCCTTTGTTACCTGGAATCAGTTTGAACAGATATTTATTACAGTTTCTTTGCTTCTCTGACACACACACACATTCTCCTTGCCCTGTTGTATCGTTCCTGATCTGAAGTTGTCCTTCATCAGTTTGTGCTGAAAGTTCAGCTTGATGGAATCATGTCTTCTCCATCACAATCCACTACACACACTCAGATTATGTGCCGAATTCTGTTCATATATTTGTGCTTCTGATATTATAAATGAAACCCTAACAGTCTCTATTGGATTCTGAAATACATCTCTTCACCTCCGATATACTCTAAACATAAAGGAGTGCACAGGAACACTACACTGGCTGGACTGATGGGATGGGATGGAGATGGGATAAGATGTGGAATGTTAATATTTATACAATTCATTAAAAGAGATTCAAATCAGTGATTTTGTGAAATTACCACAAAGTTCTGCTTCTGAATTCTCCAGTTATATTTACACCTCACACACTCTCATAGTCCAAACCTATAGCATTAAGGATGAAGTATATTAGGTTGATTTAACAGATGCAGGTCTCTGATATGGTGTTTTACATTTGTTTTTTGTTTTTCCTAAGAAACAGCTGAAGAAAGTTTTTATGAAAGATTAATAGGTGAGTGCTGTGTTTCTTAAACTGCCCTCAGATATTTTATTGATTTATTTGATTTGATTATTTCTCCCTGTAGCTGGTGCAGGAGTGAAAAGTCATCAACCACACATCATCCTCATCTCTCTTCTTTTATGTTTATGTCTCCTTCACTTCTGAGTGGAAACATCAGAGGAGCATGTCCATGTTAGATGAGAACTGAAAATTGTTCCGTTTAGGGACTTTCTGCGAAGATGCTGAAAATGTAAAATAAATAAATAAATAAATACAAATGTAGAAAACAAATGATCATATATATATATATATATATATATATATATAATGATATATTGAAATGTTTAGATGGGACATCACTGTAACATTTACAGTGAGCTTTACCTCAGACTATTACACAATACAAGCACTGGAGACTCATTTAAAAGAGATTCAAATGTGCGATTAAGTTGCAATTAAATATTTTAATCGATTGACAGCCTGAATATTAATATGACGTGAGGTCCAGTTACGTGTGTGACAGTAAAACAGATAGTAATAAAGGCTAATTTTTACTTAAGTACATGTCAGAGCCCAAACTTCTTTACTTTCACTTGAGTAAAAAAGTATAATCAGTACGTGAACTTTTACCCGAGTATTTTACAACATGAGTGGGTTGTGTGGACTTTTGCCACATCTGATGCAGTTAAACCTTAACAAGTGAAAACTAAAAGTTATGTTACTAAACTTTGATGGAAATTGTGTGATATAAATCGTGCAGTATAATAATACGATGATGATATAGTGGGTGTGGTCATCAATAAACAGAATTTACCTCAGAAATCGGTGCTGCTCAAATCGCTGCGAAATTATTAAAAGATATATATTCTATATATATATATATTATATATATATATATATATATATTCTTTTTCTTCAAAGTCTAAATGTAACCTTTTCCTGGTAGTTTTTTGTTACATTTTGAGACGTTTAGGTTGCATTGTGTGTTTGCACTGAAAAGATAAAAACATTTGAATATATTTTCATTGTATTAATTCAGTTTTTTATAATATACAGTATATATATCATTTTATTATTTAATATAAATATATATTTATAATGTCTTCCCCCAACATTAAAAATGTTACGTGTTCTCTGTAGGTCTTTGTTACAGTTTGATACGATGGTATTATTATTTATTTATTTTAAATAAAATTGGTTTTAATTCACTTCTCTTTTGAGGCTGGTTATTTGTCACTTGTGGTACTGATTTAGTATCGATACTGAGGTATTACATTCTGGTATTGTACCAAAGCCAAAATGATGCTATCGAGTCCCTGTTATGTGCAGTAAATGGTGTTTTTATGAAACATTAAACAGGTAAATATGGAATAGGCTGAGATGCAGATATGATGATTAGCATTTTACAGACTGGTGTAATTGAAAGTGATTTTTTTCTGTTTTCACATGTGGTCAGTGGTGAAGCTTTTCTACAAACCAAATCACAAATTCAATCAATCAATCAATAAATCTTTATTTATATAGCACCTAACATCTACCAGGTAGAACCTAGGTGCTGAACAAAGTGCAAAAGGAGATGTGCAAAATAAAAGTACATAAACATAAAAGTAGTAAAATATACAATATCATAAAAAAATAGTAAATTGTAAGAACTTAAAACAGAAGAAAAATAAAATAAGCATTATTTTAAAATGCATGTGTGTGTAAAATGTGTAGAAGCAATTGAATGAATTTCAATTAAATCATTAATAATAATCATTAATACATCATCAATGACCAAAAGACGAATTATATTAAAGATTTTTTGCTCATTTTTAATGTTTTATTTCCAATCATGCAAAAAATGGACCATTCATTCAGTCAAATGACTGAATATTGAAAAATATCCATAGGTATAGAAATATATATTATTGTTTAGGATTCAATTGCTTTTAAATGCTGTAGTGATGGAAACAGATATAAATAAAAAACTACATTCACAGTACAATAAAATACACACACTAAAAATAATAATATTGATTTCATGAATTCTTCACAATATGGAAGACCCTGCTCCCGATAATGATCAGGAATAAAAATGTAAAATAAATAAAGAAATAAATATCTCACTGGTTATAAAGCTTGTGCATGAGCAGGTGAATCTACACTGAACACTGGCAGTTTGTTCATCTCTTTATGCATCATATTGTCATCTCTACTGTAATAATGCCATCGCTATCATTTGCTAAACTCCAGCCTTTAGTCACAGCTGCTACTGAAACATGCTATTTAATAGAGATGAAGGCACAAAGGGGGTTTCAAAGGGAAGTTATCCGATCGCAGGCCCCAAGAGCGTGTGTTCACTATAATCTTTACTTCAATTTAATGAAACGATGTTAATCACAGGCTCAGAAAACAATCACCAGTCATAACATCATCCATATGAATACTGCATTAATATATAGTGAACGAATCTTGAGATACAATTGCAGATTTTGTATCTCTTTTTAAGAATCGTGTGCTTTTGTTTTGTTTTTATTTCCAACTCGATATCCAGACTAATGATTGTTCTTTCAGCTTTTTCATTGTTGCTTATTGTGATATCCAGGCTAGCTAGCAGTCATATTATAACTAGCAAACAAACATAGAAGCTATAGAAAGAAACAAAGTGATTGCACAAACCTGTCCTTTACATGTCCCTTACCAGTCATTAACTTGTTCCAGAAATGTGCAGTGAGTTATGCTAATGACATTAGCAGTGTTGGGCAGTAACGCGTTCATGTAACGCAGTTACTTTTGACAGTAACTAATACTGTAACGCGTTACTTTTTTAAATAAAGTAACTCCGTTAGCGTATGGTGCGTTACCCGTTACTTTTTTAAATGAATGAATTTGGGCTGAAGTGTAGACTACAGTCTAACCTGTTTACAGCAGAGACGCATTGTAGGATTGGTGGATAAACCACTGTAAACACGAAGAAGACTCACTGTGGGCGTGTCTCCGTTTATTCAGGTCTGTGCGGCAGTAATGGCGAGTCGAGGCGAGAGCAAGACGAGTTTCTCAAAGTGGAAATATGCTCATTATTTCACTTTAGTTGAGCATAAAGACAAAAACTTTTTAGTCAAATGTAAGTTGTGTCTTTCTGGTTCAAAGCTCGTATCTACTGCGATAAACAGCAACTCCAATCTGTCAAAGCTCCTCCAGAAACTCCACGCCTCGCCGAAGCTAGAAGCTAGAAGCTAACCCGGTGTTCTGTTCTACATTGTTGATAGTTTTCATACTTAAGCTGTGAAAGGAACATTTTTAAGAGCTCAACACAACAGCTTTTATGATGCAGAAGCCACTTTAGTTTTTGATTGTGAATATATTACTCAGCTTGTTTTGTTCTTTATTTCAGAAATCCTTGTGATATATTCAGTTTGTGCTGGTTGTTTATAAATGACTTTGTGTTTGTCAGTTTTGTGTTTGTATAGACCATAACGCATAAAAGGGCATTAATGGGAACATTAAAGAACGGTCTTTAAAAAAGGAACTAAAAAGTTACTTTAAACAGTAACGCATTACTTTTTGGTGTAAATAATCAACAAAGTAATTGAGTTACTTTTTGAATGAAGTAACGAGTAACTGTAACTAGTTACTATTTCTTAGTAACTAGCACAACACTGACCATTAGCATAAGAACCACCAGTAAATACTTCCTACACTGCACAGTTCCATACTAAACACTGGATTGTTTTAAAGCAGATTAGCCGGTGAGGCTGTGTGCTAACACTTTCCTCACATCTCAGATGGTTTTAATCTTCTCCCAAACATATAAAGTGCTATTTATAGTAAAACTGAGAAATTCAGAATGGAAACACACATACAACACAGAAGCTTCTTCAGAAGCCACAGCCAGCAGCACATGTCTGAGTTTGTCTTTGTGTGCGTTTCCTCATCTGCTTAACACATGAGGAGAAGCAGGAACATCAGCAGAGGATGAGGAGCAGCCAATAATGCATCATCTGGATAGAGACAATTCAGAAATTCCATCACTTTATGATGAGTATTTAATGGTGTTTTGATGACTTACAGAAGTCTGTTTATTAAAGGTCAACTGATTAGTGAATTTTTTCTGATAGTGATGCTGGATTGGATCGTAATTGCTGAGAACCATTTAATCAACCGATTATATAAAATATATAATAATATAATATAGCTCTCTCTGTGCAGCGCATCATCTCAGGTGTAAAAACAAATCGTCAGTTATTCGCCTCTAGAGGCCGCTCTCGTAATGACAGCTGAACTTCTCAGCTGCACCAGCAACGGACACGAGCTGGAAAAACTATCGGTATGGATTTTTGCTAATAGTTCCAGCAATCAACTATTACTGCTGATTAATCAGCAAAACCAATGAATCGGTCGACCTCTAGTGTATACGGTTAACGATTAGTTCTTTGAGATTTTAGTGTGAGGGTTAATATTTGCTTACTTGGGATTGGTGGCTTTGTTGGTGCTTCTTTGGTCCCCAGAAAGAAAGAGTGAATTGGGTTAGAATTATTGTGTAATCTACAAACTGTACAGGACAAACTTACTAAGTTAATAAGCTGTAAAAGCATGTTAAAAAAAAAAAACACTATGCACAATGCTCATGCTGCTGTTGCAAAAATCAAATCATTTTTTCTTTGCAAAATGACTTTGCTTAGCTTCAAACACTGATTAATATACACTGCACATGTGATTATATATGTAATGTGTTATAATTATTATCTTAGAGACGTTCAGTCACTCACCATCCACCAAAATGTCCACGCTCGCGATCAGTCTCCATTCTACAGACAGATTTACATGTGTGACTAACAGATAGCTTCTGTAAATCCCCTCATCAGATTCGCTGACGTTCTTCAAAATCAGGGAACAGTTTCCTCGAAGCAGCTCGTTCTCAGGAACGTCCAGACGGCCCTCATATCCCTCACCCGTATAGGACTTTGAGTTCCACCGCTCAAACACAACCTCAGTATCAGTCCGCCACTGGATGTGTGGTTTTTGGGTTAGCGGGTTGGTAATCTGGCATGGCAGGATTGTAGTGAACCCAACCAGGGTAGATACAACACAAGGACCTGCACAGAGACGAGCATTTAATCTTCACAAAACAGTGATGTTTCTTCCATATTTTCTTTAAAAACATTAGTGACTCACCAACACAAAAAGCAGTCCTCAAGATAGAGAGGAAAAGGACAGAAAGTTCACAGGATAGTAGAACGTACACATTTTCTACAATAAAACAAAGACAGAACAATCAGTATCAACAAGTCCAGTGAAGTCCAGTAAACTGACAGAGGTGAAATAAAAAGTTATTACAAAAAACAACTTGCAGCTCTTCTGCTGAAATGGAGGTACAAAGATCACACTGATGTGTATTTGTACCCATTCAGTCAGATTTGCTCTGCAAACATCAACACATCAATCACAATCTTCAACTTGTCAATGAGCGGACGTGACCATGCTAGAAGTTTAATGCTCACTCGCACTGAAGTATCCCCTACATGTGACAATTAAAAGAATAGAATAGAATAGAATAGAATAGAATAGAATAGATTTGTCACATATACATTACAGCACAGTGAAATTCTTTCTTTGCATATCCCAGCTTGGTCGGAGGCTGGGGGTCAGAGCACAGGGTCAGCCATGATACAGCGCCCCTGGAGCACAGAGGGTTAAGGGCCTTGCTCAAGGGCCCAAGAGTGACAGCTTGGTGATAACAGGGCTTAAACCCTCACCCTTCTGATCAGTAACCCAGAGCCGTGACCACTGAGTTACCACTTCACCGGTTTATGGTGTTCAAATAATTTGGTAAAAAATGGAATTCTGGACCTCCAACATGGGGAATTTCTACAACATACAGTGTACATGAAGTCTATTTGCCACAAAGACAATACACAGAACAGCACAGTAAAATAGCTGATCATGACTGGCTTGTGACATGAAATTTAATAGAAATGTAAAGAATCAAATAATAAGAGGAAAAAAGAAATATAACCGCAATAAAATAAAGATTTGTGAATTGTAATTATATAAAAATAATATAGAATAGTAAATATAAAGCAGCATTTATATTCTGGATGCCAGAAACAGTGTGACACTAAATATACCAGAAAGTGTAAATAAAACAGTGTGGTCAGTGTGGACTTCATCAGCATAATCACCTTGCTGTGACCTTGACACTGGTCGGGTCAAATGTGAAACCTGATCAGTTTCTCTCCTGCTTTTAATGATAGTAAATCATACAAGAATTCAACTACTTGTTCTTCAGATTTCACACTAATGATCTCAGACACGTCAAACCTGAACTTCTTCCTCACTCTTATTAGAAAATATATGCATGAATAAATTAGTTTTCTCTGTTGAATATTAAAGTGTTTTCTGTGAAGGGTGAAAGTCGTTCATGCTTTCATTCATTAAACTCATCTGGCCGTTATTTTACATGCAAATATCCAAAAGTCAATCGTGGGGCAGCAGGAAAATTCATAAAATCATGCACAAACACGTCAAGAGCTTGTTCACATCCAACATCAGAGTGAGGAAAAGTGTGATCTCAGTGACTTAAACCATGACACGGATGGAGTATTTTACACACTGCTGATCTCCTGCTGGGAAATAAACATGCAGTGACTGGAGACGGTGTTAAAAGGGTTCAGATAAAACTGTCCAGATGAGATCCAGATCACAGGCAGGATAGAGGAACTCAACTCAGACAAGCATCTCAGAATACAAAACCTCGAGGTGTTGAGGTGGATGGACTTTAAGAGCACATCAGGTTCCTTCAGTCAGAAAGAAGAATCTGAGGTTACAGTGAGCACAGTGTCAAGAACAAATACTCAAGAAGAGAAAATAAGACGAGTCTCTTCAAGTCTTTTGTTTCCTTTTTAGAAAAATTTACATTTTATTGCTGAAATTGTACACAAGAATATCGGTGAAAACTAAACCCATTTAATTTCCATATTACAACAAAATGCAAATACAAAAAAATAAAAAGACATTTTAGATTAATCAAAAATAATTAATATTAAAATAAATGCACATTACAGAGATTTCTTTATGTTTTAGTTTGAAATGATCCCAAACTCAAATCTTTCTGTTGTTTGTTTGAATCTAATAGAAGTCTGTTTTCCACCACATTGAAAGAAGGTTTGCCCAATTATCACTTCTCATAATTATGACTTTATTTCTAGTAAACATCTGGCAACCCAGATGTGGGCCTGAAGTATGAAGCTGTTGGTGTATGAACGAGTCCTAAATACAAATAAACTCAAATATTTATTTAACTAAACGAAGATGTTTGTTTGTATTTGAGTTACTCGAGGAATCGTTTCAGTCCTCCTGTAAGATGTCCAGAACTGAAATATGTCCATGTTGTGGGTCAGAGATGATGCACAAACCGGGGCTTTCATTTTCTCCCCCTTCGGTTTTAACGCTATTAATCCAAAGTGTCTAAAACACATGGTTCTGGAACCAGACATGAAGCTTCATCATCATTCAGGAGAATAAATGTTGGAATGATACTTACTCATGCTGCAGCTCTGAAACATCGCTTCACTACACCGAGCTGTTTACAGCCATCAAACCGGAAACCGGAAAATCTTTTCTTTTTTTTTTTTTTCTTTCGGTTTCTCCCATTGGGGGGCGCCACAGCAGATCATCCGTCTCCATGCAGCAAACAGCAAACATGCGTCTAAAATCCGACACTGCAGTTAAACAGAAGCATCTTGAAAATACACGGTTAAAACAGCCGCACTTTTCTTTTCTCATTTTACTGTGGAGTTTTTGATAAAAGTAAAGGAAAAATTACTCGAAACATAAGTGGATTTTTAATCATGTTCCATATTCAAACACTCATTTTCCTTTATAAGTTTGATCATTCTTTCAAATTATTCTCATTTCCAGTGTCTCTGTCTATGACTCTGTTACATTTCAACTCATTGTAATGAGTGTATGAATATGGAATATGATTGAAAATGCACTGATGTTTAGAGTGATTTTGCCTTCACTTTTTTCAAAAACTCCACAGTAAAATAAGTTGAAATGTGAGAATATAATAGACAGGGAGGCTCTAAATCAGAATTATTCGAAAGATTGAGCAAAAAAATGTTTTATGAGTGTTTGAATATGGTGATAAAAATACACTGGATTTTTATGTTTCTTAAACACTGTAGAGTAAAACGAGCTGAAAATGAATTCAGTGATATTCAGGGTCACTCTAAGTGAAGATCAACTGAATGATTAAGCAAACATTTAAATGAAGGTCAAATAAAGGTGATTTTGCTTTTACATTTTACTGCATGTCCTCAAACACCATACAGTACAGATATTTTAAGAGTGTTTAAATCTAGGTCTTGATTTAAAAAAAAAATTATATATATATATATATATATATTTTTTTTTTTTTTTTTTTTTTTTTTTGTGTGCTTTGATTAAAAAAATTAAAAATGTATTGCTATTTTGTCTTTTTTACGCCTTTCTGGAGTCTTGACATCTATTTTCACTCCCACTCATACCGTAAATCTACGAATAGACGCTCAACACAAAGAAAATCGGCTTGACCGTGTATTATCAAGATGCGGCAGTAGAAACCGAGAAAGGAGGGTTTTAAAAAGGGATGTATGAATGAAGTGTATGACGTCATGTGTCTAGACAAAAAGCAAGCATTTTAAAATGAAGCCTAAGCAGTAATACAGTTGTGATCGGATATTTGAGCTGAACACTAATTTACAAACACATATAATGAAAAATGGAAAAAACTTTTGCATATTCCCATGCTGGTGATAAGAACACTGACTGACAGACACACACACACACACACACACACACACACACACACACACACACACA
>JAAIIK010016700.1:2995-17168 GCA_014706435.1 Silurus glanis | reverse complement strand
TATTTGCTTTGAGGATGTTGATGGAGAAGTATAGAGAAGGACAGAAGGAATTGCATTGTGTATTTGTGGATTTAGAGAAAGCGTACGACAGAGTGCCAAGAGAGGAGTTGTGGTATTGTATGAGGAGGTCAGGTGTGTCCGAGAAGTATGTGAGGGTGATGCAGGACATGTATGAGGACAGTGTGACAGCAGTGAAGTGTGCAGTAGGAACGACAGACTGGTTCAGGGTGAAGGTTGGACTGCATCAAGGATCGGCCCTGAAGTGGTTGCAGTGATGATGGACAGGTTGACGGACAAGGTCAGACAGGAATCTCCATGGACTATGATGTTTGTGGATGATATTCTGATTTGTGGTGAGAGTAGTGAGCAGGTTGAGAAGAGCCTGGAGAGGTGGAGATATGCGCTGGAGAGAAGGGGAATGAAAGTCAGTAGGATTAAGACAGAGTACATGTGTGTGAATGAGAGGGAGGGCAGTGGAGTGGTGCAGTTACAGGGAGAAGAGGTGGAGAAGGTTGAGGAGTTCAGGTACCTGGGGTCAACAGTGCAAAGTAATGGAGAGTGTGTTAGAGAAGTAAAGAAAAGAGTGCAGGCAGGATGGAGTGGGTGGAGAAGACTGACAGGAGTGATTTGTGATAGAAGAGTATCTGCAAGAATGAAAGGGAACGTTTAGAGGACTGTGGTGAGACCTGGGATGTTGTATGGATTAGAGACAGTGGCATTGAGTAAAAGACAGGAAGCGGAGCTGGAGGTAGCAGAACTGAAGTTGTTAAGGTTTTCGTTGGGAGTGACGAGGATGGACAAGATTAGAAATGAGTTTATTAGAGGGACAGCCGATGTAGGATGTTTTGGAGACAAGGTGAGGGAGGCGAGATTGAGATGGTTTGGATATGTGCAGAGGAGGGACATGAATTATATTGGTAGAAGAATGCTGAGGATGGAGCCACCAGGTAGGAGGAAAAGAGGAAGGCCAAGGAGGAGGTTCATGGATGTGGTGAGGGAAGACATGCAGGTAGTTGGTGTGAAAGAGGCAGATGTAGAGGACAGGGTGGTATGGAGACGGATGATCCGCTGTGGTGACCCCTAATGGGAGAAGCCGAAAGAAGATGGTGCAAAAATGCATAATGGATAAGAAGTGCAAAAAAAAAAAAAAAAAAAAAAAAAACAGAAAGTGACAATGCAGTAGTGTATTTTTACATTGTACGATGATCAGCTGTGCAGTGCAGTAACAGCCACAGGAAAAACTATTCTTCAGTCTGTTTGTACCTGCTCTGAGGCACCTGTAGTGTCTGCCTGATGGGAGAATGGTAAATAGTCCATGATTGGGGTGAGAGGTATCTTTGATGATGCCCCTCATCCTTTGCAGACAGCGTTTTTTGTGAATGTCCTCCAAGGTGGGTAGTTGAGTGCCAATGATTCGTTGGGCAGTTTTCACCACCCTCTGAAGGGCTTCACGGTCTGAAGCAGTGCAGCTGCTGTACCACACTGAGATGCAGTTAGTGAGGATCAAGTCAAGAAGCTTTTATTGTCATTTCAGCCATATATAGCTGACGCATTACACAGTGAAATGAAACAACGTTCCTCCTGAGTCCTGATGCTACATACAACAACAATCACAGAAAACACAGGGCTAGGAACTAGTAAGTGTCCTCGCCACATAAAGTGCATCGTGTGCAACCTGGTGCAAACAGTGCAAAGACAACAGAAGACAGTGCAAGACAATACAGGACAGTGCAAGACAACACAAGACAGTGTAAGACAAATACACAAAACACAAAATAGCACCGCCAGTAAACCTGTTGTATATGGCACACTGTGGTGTGTAAAAGACTTAAAGTGAACATTGTAACAAAAATGTAAACAAAACGTTGTGCAAAAATGCAATAGCAGCAATCCAAAAAAAGATGTGCAAAAACGGCATGTCTACAGTTTGTGATAATGAAGTGATGTAATATGAGTGTGTTGAAGACATGGATGTGTGAAGTGAGTACGATTGTGTGTTTGAGTCCGGGTTGTGTAGATCAGTCACACAGTTGTGTGCGTGTGTGTGCGTAAGTTTCAGTTCAGTTTTGTGTTGAGAAGCCTGATGGCTTGAGGGAAGAAACTGTTGTACAGTCTGGATGTGGCGGACCCAATGCTTTGGAACCGCTTTCCTGATGGCAGGAGGGTGAAGAGTGTGTGTGACGGTGTGTGGGTTTGTCCACAATGTTGTTGGCTTTGCGGATGCAGCGTGTGGTGTAAATGTCCATGATAGAGGGGAGAGAGACTCCGATGATCTTCTCAGCTGTCCTCACTATCCTCTGTAGGGTCTTGCGATCCGAGACAGTGCAGTTCCCAAACCAGGCAGTGATGCAGCTGCTCAAGATGCTATGGTCCCTCTGTATAACGTGGTCAGGATGGGGAGAGAAAGATGAGCTTTGCTCAGCCTTCTCAGGAAGTAGAGACACTGCTGGGCTTTCTTGGTGATGGAGCTGGTGTTGAGTGACCAGGTGAGGTTATCTGCCAAATTAAAACCAAGGTATTTGGTGCTCTTGTCAATCTCCACGGAGGATCCATCGATGTTCAGTGGAGAATGGTCACTCTGTGTTCTCCTGAGATCAACAACAATCTCTTTCCTTTTGTTGACATTCAGAGACAGGTTGTTCGCTCCACACCAGGCTGTTAACTGTTGCACCTTCTCTTTGTATGCTGACTCATCGTTCTTGCTGATGAGCCCCACCACGGTCGTGTCATCGGCGAACTTGATGATGTGATTCGAGCTGTGCATTGCTACACAGTCGTAAGTCAGCAGAGTGAACAGCAGTGGACTGAGCACACAGCCCTGAGGTGCCCCAGTGCTCAATATGGTGATGCTGGAGATGCTGTTTATGATCCGGACTGACTGAGGTCTCTCAGTCAGGAAGTCCAGAATCCAGTTACAGGGGGAGGTGTTCAGGTCCAATAGGCTCAACTTCTCAATCAGGTGCTGAGGGATGATTGTGTTGAATGCTGAACTGAAGTCTATGAACAGCGTTCGTACATGAGTCCTTATTGTCTAGGTGGGTGAGGACCAGATGAAGGGTCATGGAGATGGCATTGTCTGTGGAGCGGTTTGGACGATACGTGAACTGCATGGGGTCCAGTGAGGGTGGTAGCTGGGTCTTGATGTGCCTCATGACAGGCCTCTTAAAGCACTTCATCACGATGACTGTGAGCGCGACGGGACGAGAGTCATTGAGGCAGGAGACAGTCAGTAGGTGGAAACGAGGACAGAGTTCTTACGCTATTCCGTCTTTATGTAAACACACAGACCACCACCGCAAGTCTTACCGCACAGAGCTGCATTTCTGTCAGCAAGAAACGCGGCTAGTGTCAGGCGTCAGGCGTCCGGATCTCTGTCGCTCAGCCACGTCTCAGTGAACACAATGACACAGCAGTGTCTGTACTCACGCTGAGTAGCTTGTTGGAGTCTGATGATGTCTAATTTATTGTCCATGGAGCAGACATTTGCCAGCAGGAGAGATAGTAGAGCAGGCCAGCTAGGGTTAACTCTTAGCCTAGCACTAGCCCCCGATTGCTTTCCGCGCTTCCGCTTCCACTTTCCTCGTGCAGCGCTTTCGATTCCCCCCTTCTGTCCGTCCACTGCAGGCGAAGCCGAGGTCTGGAGGCCTGGTTCTCGAAGCAGCCGAGGTCGCGTAGCTTCTGCCGGATGCTCTCAATGGTACAGCGGTATCAGTATCCTGTAGCACAGATGGGACTTTTTAAGTCTCCTCAGGAAATACAGGCGCTGTTGTGCCTTTCTGATCAGGATAGAAGAGTTCAGAGACCAGGTAAGATCCTCAGAGATGTGGACTTCAAGGAACTTAAAGCTGGGTACACGCTCAACAGAAGCGCCATTGATGTGAATGGGAGCATGAGTGTGATTGCTGGCTCGTCTAAAGTCCACAATGACCCTTGTCTTCTTGGAGTTGAGTTCCAGGTTATTGTCCTCATCGTTACCTCTGATCAGGCCTAGCACCATGGTGTCATCTGCGAACTTAACAATGCTGTTTGAGGCATAAGCAGGTAGTATAGGAGAGGGGACATTACACAACCCTGAGGAACACCAGTGTTGAGAGTGAGATGAGGAGGTGACTATGATTAGTTGGACAGACTATGGTCTGTTTCTAAGAAATTCCAGGGTCCAGTGCGCTGATGCCAATTTATTTCAGCTTCACAATTTGCTTGGAAGGGCTAGACCAACATTAATGGGTGAACAGGGAGTAGAGTAGTGGGCTCAAAACACAGCCCTGTGTCTCGGGTCGGAGTTGTGGAACTGCTATTCTATATGGAGTTTGCATGTGTGTTTGACTTTCGTAATTACACTTTGCAGGTTGGCCCTGGCTCTGTTGTCATCCTCTGCATTGTCAGATTTAAAAGAAGCAGCTCTATTGCTTTCAACAGGAGATGGACCTCAGACTTCATCCACAATTTCTGATTTGGAAAGCATTTCACGAGTTTGACGGTAGTAGCATTGTCAATGCACAGGTTGATATGGTCCAAAACAGATGATGTGTAGATGTTCATGTCTGTGTGACAGTCTATTGTGGCCTGTGAGGCAAACATGTTCCAGTCAATATCCTGAAACTGTTGCTGTAGTGAAGAAATAGCCACCCCCGTCAATGCCTTTACTATCCTCACAGCTGGTTTAATTTTTTTGATCGGTGGTGTGTATTTGGGTAGCAGGAATAAAGAGAGGTGATCAGACTGACCCAAATGGGGGAGGGGAATGGCTGTGTATTTAAAGTGGTTAAAGTCTCTTATAATGATGAAAACTCCTTCGGGATATTCAGACTGTTGTTTGCTGATAGCTGGGTGCAGTTCCCCCAGTGGTGGGATCAGAAGCACTGACCTACATTTACAACCTAAAATCTAATATTTGTTTCATGAAATTGTATAAATTTATTCCCAACAGTTTCTTCTCTTCATTTCATGGCGTTTCTCTTGGCTGCACTGCTTCCAGTATGTGTGTTAGATTTTTTTGTCCAATAAGATTATAGCCTCTATGTGCTGCCATGTCAATCTAATCTGCCAGGGCCTTCACACTCAGTAATGTTGGCCTTTTTACCTTAGTCTCCATTGCAATGTGTCTGTTTCTTTAACCAATCAGATTTAAAATTCGGCTACCTGGCCCAGAATAGCGTCAGCATTTTTCCGTCCTCTGATTTGTTGGTCAGAGGGAAACTGTTACAGCCAAGTTCGACTGGACATACTTAAAAATTTATTTTCAAGAAAAGCTAGTCATCGTGAGAAGAGGTCGGCCAACCCGGAATCTAGCTAGCTTTTCTCAGCCCGAGAAAGAGTTTGTTTGCCACTTCCAGACCAGTATACGAGTGTTACCACTGGCTTACAGCCTCTGAGGAGCATAGAATTTATGAGTATGCATCTCTGGTGAGTAGGTTGTATTTTATTTACATTTTTATGTTTTTGTCATGTTACTAAACAAATATTGATCCTGAACTTCTCTAGATGATGTAGGTGGCACAGTCGCGGTTGTAGTGTAGAGGTTTGGAGCTTGCTTTAGTAAAATGGTATTCACACTCCATATTTGAAATGCCTCTCTCTCTGTAATGCCACACGTTGTTATATTGCCTTTTGTATAGTATTGATGGTTTCTATAATCGGGACGTGATAGTGGTGGTATTCATTGGTTGATTAATTCAGGTAAGTCCCCACTGAAGGCCCAGGAACCAAATGCATGGCCCGCCACTGAGTTCCCCCATAGCCTTGGGAGAGATGGTTAATGCGGGTTTAACCTTAGCCTAGCCCTAATGCCACCTCATTTCCCCCTCCTTTGTTTATGGTCTTGGCGCCGGGATTTCACTGCTGGTCGAGCTGGATTAGCGCTCCACAGGTCAACGTTCCATGGAAATCCCTCTCTGTAGTTGTGACTGATGTCTAGTAGTATTTGCCAGCTGTATGAGATATGTGCAAGTCTATTCTGAGTGAATAGACTTGTAATAAGTGGAGTAATTACTACCGAATCACAAAATCTGGAGAGACAATGGGCCTCACGTTGTGCATGTGCCGCCATCTTGGTCTAACATCATTATTTCAGCATACTACAAATGTCTTCATTGCTTCCATCTTTCATTCATTTACTCCCTTTATATGCAGAATTGTAAGGAAAATATCCTGAATATGCTTATATGCTATTGAATCCCTCGCGCTAGCCACTTCCTGGTTAGCCGCTAATGCTAGCGCTATGGATTCTTTAGCGTTCTCATGCATGCGCAAAACAAATCTTATTTTCGTTTTGGAGTGAGTAGCCAAAGTGACACTGTGCTAACTTATTACGTTTGTATACCCCTGGCTTTGTTGTCTATGTTTTCAAGTTTAATAATAATAACATTAATAACAATAATACAACTACTACTACTTCTACTTCTATTACTACTACTACTAATAATGCTCTCAAAGTGCAAGGGGGAGACTAAACAATTTGCTGTCCGCCACTTAATACGTTCCTGATGGAGCTCAGATTTTTAACTAAGTTACACGCTTAAAAGGGATTGCTCTCTTTACACGTGTGTACCGAAATGAAAGCTGGTACGAATACGTGTACTGTTACACCCCTAAAATATATACACACACCAAAGTTTAGTTAGAAAAGGAATCATATATAAGTCTATTCAACAGAAATGCTTGCGATACTATTGGCTGTACAGTGGGGAAGAAATAAATATACCTCAAGTGGTCATTTGTCTGGACTCTAAATGAGCACTATCAATCTTAAAGAGTGGAAAATGATCAACTAGGCAAGACATTTTATCTGTTATATTTCAAAGTGTTTTAGGTTGCAAAAAACAAGAGTAGTAATATACTTTTTATGGGTACCCACTCATGTAGGGGGTAGAAGAAAATCATTCGGGTAAATGTTCCACAGAGTAAGGGATCAAATGAAGGAGCTATAACTAAGATGCGAGAAAGAAAATTAGATAGTGATGATAAGGTTTACATCTGTATAATATTAAGGGACTAAATGCAAGTGAGATCATTTTTGGGAATAGAAGGGAAGACAGCATAATATCTCGTGTTTGAACTTGACACTCTGCACTTAACCAGTATATCAGAATAGACGGTATATCATATCATTGGAAAACATGTATCTGGATGAAAGATATGAGTGTCCTGAGACAATCAAGCATGTTCTAATAAAGTGTAAAAGAAAAATTATAATGAAAGACTTATGGGGGCACTGAATGAATAAGCTTTCGCTGTGGGAAGAAAAATGCAAGAGTGTTCAACATACTATTTAAATACTGATTAAATTCAGATTTAATATTGGATGTGTACTGTGCATGTAGAGGCCACACTCCATCCCAGTAGGTGGCGGAATATGCACTAAAAGCGATGCATATTCCGCCGAAGACGAAGAAGACGAGGAACCACGCATTCCCGAAGAGTGGCGGTCCACCTTTCAGATCGTGTTAACGTTTTAGATTTGACGTTAGTACTTATTGAATACATAATGACAGGCAAAAATTTAACTATTGAGAGACAGATTTCTAACGGTGAAGTCTCCTTCTCTAGTCAAGAGAAAAGTAATGTTATTCCAGAAACACTCCCGGAGAAGTTGAAGAGGATTGCCAAGGCAAATTTACTTGTGATTTTGACAGTGTCTGCTGTTATCGTTGGCGTTTGCATTGGGCTTGGAGTGCGAAATGCAAAACTCACCCAGACTCAGGTAATCTATTTCGGCTTCCCCGGGGAACTCCTGATTCGGCTGCTGAAAATGATCATCATTCCATTGGTGGTGTGTAGCCTCGTGTCTGGGGCTGCTAGCATTGATCCTAAAGCTCTGGGGAAACTAGGTGGCTGGGCGATGCTGTTCTTTTTAGTGACCACGCTTATTTCATCTGCAATCGGAGTTATTATGGCGTTCATCATCCAGCCTGGTTCATCTCAAAGCGCCAAACCGAGAATAACTTCACTTGACCAGAAAGCACCTGAGACCAAGGAGGTGATGGACTCGTTTTTAGACCTAGTCAGGTAGGTTAAGTAATGTGACGTGTCTTTCCCATCTAGTTGCTTGATTGGATTTAAACTGGAACTTACAGAAGTAACCGTGTTCACCAACAGAAAAGAAAAAGGTAAACTTTTCTGCCGCCTCAGAATCAGTCATCTGCATTATTCCGAGAACTTCAGTTAATAGACTGAAATCAAGTTAAAATAGGAAAATTAACCCCACCACAAAACGTATATTAACATTCGTCAATAATTGTCTATGTTGAGTCACGGGTCTGTTACTCGTGTTTAAAATGACAGTAAATGAACCCCAGTCATGATCTTTTGTGGGTAATGTCATCATCCACACGCTGCTGAAACGCTGCGACGCGGTTGCATCAGCTGCCTGTTGTGTAAATGAGGCTGTAGCTGAATGTGACTGTAGTAACACCCGCACCAACAGTCGCATCGGAATGTGTGAACACTTTTTCTTTTACAAAAGGAACCAAGTATAATAATGAAATTATGGGTTAAACCTTGTGTTACATTTGACCTTTTTTTCGCTTTTGACTGTGTATTTAATCCCTTTTATTAATGTTTACAACAGTTTAAATTGTAATTATTTTGTACTAATGTTATATATACTTTCAGAAACTGTTAATAGTTTTTTTTATTATTATTAGTTAACAAAATGGAAAGTAAATGAACAGAAGACCACCCTTTGCCTACAAAACCAAAATAAAATAAAAGGTTGTTCCAAACGTCTTGGAGAAATAACCACAGATCTTCTGTGGGTGAAGTCTGCATCATATCCCACCATCTCTTTAAGTAATCCCAGACAGACTCGATGAAGCGATTACTTCCTAGACACCTTGTTGTTCTCTACGCTGAAGATAGTTCTTATTTTCATTGGCTGTATGTTTAGGGTCGTAGTCCTGCTGCAGAATCTTCTGCCATTTGCACAAATGCAGCCCCACTGGTTCAGGAAATCTCCACAATGCTTCATTTTCTCCTGTTGATACTCATTATTTTACCGCTTTCCAGCCCTTTTGCAAAAATGTATTTGCTACAGCAAAATATTTATAATTTTGACTCCTCAGACCGGAGTGCCTGCTGCCATCTTTGTACAGTCACATTTCCATGTTTTTGTGCAGGGTTGAGTTGCTTAGCCTTGTTTCCATGACAGAGGTGAGGCTTTTTGGCTGCAATTCTTCTATTAAGACCACTTCTGTCCAGACTTCTCCTGACTGTAAATAGGTGTATCTGTACCTGGGTCCCACTGCTTTCTGCCAGTTTTTGCTTATGGCACTGCTGGACATCATCCGATGTCACAGGAATGTAAAAAAAATAGCTTAAATTGTATTATTATTTTTTTAAATAACTTCAATGGCATATCTTAAAACCCCAGACTGCTTTACAATCTTTGCCTGGGAGAGACATTGCTTATTCAGTATAATTATCTTGTCTCTTGTGCTCAATCTTGCAATATTGTATGACATGAAACTGTCTTCCACAAACTAACCTTAGTAGCAGAGTTTGACTGTTTCATACCCAGTATTAAGTTTAAGTAAGTTTCTTTTTCAGTTAATGACATTTCTCAAACTACTTATGAACTTGATCATCAGGATCTGCTTGGTATAATTGGTTAACCATACACCTGACTCTGATCCTACAAAACCTTGACTTTTTTTTTCTTTTCTTTTTTGCAAGTGAGTGTAAGAATTTAAAGCCAAAGGGTAGTCACACCAAATTTTGATTTGATTAAAAATGTTCTTTTATTCATTTACTTTCCATTTTGTTAAAAGATAAACACAAGTTAATGTTTTTACTTCTGAAAGTATACTTTTGAAAGTATTTTATGTGTGATTAAAAAAAATAAAAAGAAATAAATGATTAAAATATTGAAATTGTGATTATAAATCACATTTAATCAAGAAAATAGATAAGAGCCTTTCCTAGGAACCTGTTGAGCAACTTTTAGGAAAGATGATGCTATTTATTTCTATTTACACTATTCATTTCCTTTTGTTTTCTCTGTTGTCCCCTGTATGCGGAAACAAATATGTGCTATGTAGGTGTGCGCAGTGTGACCAAAACGTATTCACTTTACAATTAAATGTATATTACAGGAATGATATATAATCACAGTATAGTTATATATATTTCATATTGATTATTCTTGAAAATTACAGAAAGAAAAGAGCTTTATATGAGGTGATTGAATCTTTTTTGCTTTATCACCAGAGGTTGATGGACTGCCTCCATTTATTTTTTGTGCTTGATCTTTGAGGTGATAAAACAAATAGAACAATCAATCTCTCTCTGTGTGCTAGTGAGTACAGCATAGTGTGAAAACAACATTTTAATTCCCTTTGTCAGATTTTTTTAAAACCCAAACCACATCATCATCTTCTTTTGGCTTCTCCCATTAGGGGTCGTAACAGTGGATCATCCGTCTCCATACCCCCCGGTCCTCTACATCTGCCTCTTTAAACACAACTACCTGCATGTCTTCCCTCACCATATCTATAAACCTCCTCCTTGGCCTTCCTCTTTTCCTCTCTCCTGGCAGCTCCATCCTCAGCGTTCTCCTACTGATATTCCCCATGTCCCTCCTCTGCACATGTCCAACCATATATCTCTCTTAATGATAAGTTTCTCTTCCTACTTGGAATTATTTTATGGGTCCTCCTGAACTGTGTGTATGTCTTTTTCTGTATTTCATTGACACACGCCCATTGCTTCACTCAGTCTAATGTGCAGACAAGTCATATGCACTTAACTGTGCATAACTTTAGCATACGGTAACAGTCTAATAAACTGTAGGTGGGTGACTGTTACTAAAAATGCAACAGAATAGACATTATGGCGCTGCTTGAGTCTATTATTATGATACCAAGGATTCACACATGCAGTTATAAATGGCTTTGTATTTAGTTTTCAAAAAAGTTTGTTTAGATAAGTAATTAGTAGCGGTGTAATGGTACACAAAATTCACGTTTTTAAGTCACGGTTCAAAACAAAATGTGCTTGTCGTTTTTTTATTAACGCAGTTTATTATTATTAACATTTGTGAACATCAACTGTTTACATTTTTAAAACAATTTAAAATAAAATGCTTGCTTGGTTTAATAATATATACAATTATATTTTATAAAAATTAAAATTAATGCAATACACTTTTATAATATTGATTAAATTGAGTAATCAATGAAATTGGCACAAATTAAATTGAGTTAATAAAATTAGATAAATTAGATAAAAACTTTAGACCCCATTTGGGTTGTGTGTGTCTGTCTGTCTGTCTGTATCGATTTTAACAATTCCTCAACTGTAACCTTCCTTGATTCTTTGAGTAACTCGAGTATTTTGATTACAAAAATTTATTTAGGCCATTCGTTTAGTCCATTTAACAAAACACGGAGCACTGTGTTTCCCACGGGCCATTATTACTTACGCACCGCCCGCTACACTCTGGAGCGCTCTGGACAGGTAACAGAAAACGCTGCAGAATGAAAAATAGAGAAATGGAGATAAAACGGCGAGGGGCGAGGAGAAGATTCAGACCAAAGAAAATGGCAGAAAGTTTCCAAAGTTTGGGATCATTTAAAACAAAAACATATAGAAAACACTGTACAGTGTGGTTACCGTTGTTTAAAGTAATATTAAATAGATTTTTATAATTGTATTTATATACAGCACGTTCAAATAAATCCCTCCGCAGTGGCGGCATAGAGCGGGTAGTGGAGCACGTTTTGAAAGCTGCCGATAAATACACAGATTTGGTGCATGGAAAATTTCAAGCAGCTTTTCCGGAGACAAGAAAACCACATCGCGATACTGTGCGAGATTTAATACATAAATACACGAGTGAAATAATCGAGTTACATTAAACTAATAGTTTTCCATAACTTGCTTTTCGCAGTCACTGCAGAAGGACTGTGTACCGTTACCCCCCTAGTAAATAGTACATTTTTGGAGTATCGAATCCTTGTAATTAGTCTTAACATTTGTTCTCACTATTCTTCTTACAGAGGGCTTACTTTTAATTAGCATCTTCATTTCTTTATCTTTTTAGAAACATATTCCCTTCCAACCTGGTGGCTGCTGCTTTTCAGTCGGTGAGTGAGTAACTCGTACACACAGACACACACAGACACACACAGACACACACACTCACACACACTCACTCACACACACACACACACACACACACACACACACACACACACACTGTCCTGCACTCTAATATGAGCACACTCTTGCGCAGATATTCCCTTATACTCTCTCAGACCTTCTCTTTCTCAAACACAGAGTCATGCATTGTCACTCAGTCTTTCAGACTAATGAAGTAAATACATTCTGCTTTTCCCCCTCATCAATTGGCTTTTTTGATATGATGTTTTTTTATTTCCCACAGTATGCTACAGGTTATAAGTTTGTGAACACTAGCGTGAATACTACCAACAGCACTATTGAAAAGGTAGTCTTTTGTTTTTAAATTCTAAACATGTAATTTGTTAATGCAGAACATGCAGCTCATGTGTGTGTTTGTATGTAGGTTCCTTTGGGTACAGATGTGGATGGTATGAACATCCTAGGCCTAATTGTGTTTTCTATGGCATTTGGTGTGGCCTTGCGGAAATTGGGAGAGGATGGGGAGATTCTAATTAAGTTTTTTAACTCCTTTAACGAGGCTACCATGGTGCTTGTGTCATGGATCATGTGGTAAATAAACAAGCCTACTTTCTTTGCTACGTATCCCATGAAAATTAATTGCTATACTGTATTTGTTTTGCTTTCTATCAATTCACTTGAGGCTAATTAGGGTTTTGTCAATAATTTGCTTTGCATTTTCACTTTGGGTGTAGTTAATTGTTTTTTTTTTATTTGTGTCCTGTTCTCTAGGTATGCCCCATTGGGTATCATGTTTTTGGTGGCTGCTAAGATTGTTGAGATGGAGGATGTAGGGACACTGTTTGCTAGCTTGGGAAAGTATATTGCCTGCTGTGTGATTGGTCATGCAGTGCATGGCCTTCTCATCCTGCCACTAATTTACTTTGTGTTCACTCGGAAGAACCCCTACACTTTTCTCATGGGTCTGGTTGCTGCTTTAGCAACTGCTTTTGGAACATCATCCAGGTATTAAATCCAGAAGCATTTGGCTTAAAACAAACCTTTTTTTTGGGTGACAATATTTCAAAGCTTAAAAAGTTAGGTACTCTAATGCAGCAGCAATACAATTAGTATCAATAGCTATTTTTTGCTTTGCTATTCAACGACATTAAGGCACAAACTCAATGCACCAGGGCTTTGATGTCACAAAAGTAAATATTTTTATTTGTATTTGTTTAAAAGTCTTCCATCTACAGTCAGATAAATTAAGTAATAATGCTATAATGCAAAGGTGAATTTGTTTTTGACTACTTGCCATTATTTATTGTTTCACATTCTATAAGCAAGGTTTTACAGGAGCTCTTTTTAAAATGTCTTCATTGGTTTTTGATCTTTGTTTACATCAGCTATAGGTTTTTGTTGTTTAGTAATAACCATTCTCACCTCTAGAATTCTGTGTAAATGCAGTTTGTCAATCTGAGTCACAATGATAAGAATTAGTGCTGTGTAAGATCCTTGTTTAATAGTAAACTGTGCCTCACCTTCCTTATTTGTTTAGCTCTGCAACACTGCCTTTGATGATGAAGTGTGTGGAGGAAAACAACGGTGTTTCGAAACATATCAGTCGCTTCATCTTGCCTATTGGTGCAACTGTCAACATGGATGGCGCTGCTTGCTTCCAGTGTGTGGCTGCTGTTTTTATTGCACAGTTAAATGACATTCCACTCAACTTTGTCCAGGTTATCACCATACTGTGAGTGTAGCCCATTTATCTTCCAATCAGCCTTAAGTGGTAGTACAATCTATTAATCACACTTATTTTTTCTATATTGTCAACTTCCTGTTTCAGGGTTACTGCCACAGCATCAAGTGTGGGGGCTGCAGGGATCCCTGCTGGAGGTGTGCTGACACTGGCTATCATTCTGGAAGCAGTGGGATTGCCCACTAATGACCTCTCTCTCATCTTGGCTGTAGACTGGCTGGTGTAAGTCGTCTTCTTAAGATAAGATATACCTTTATTCGTCCCACAGTGGGGAAATTTCTTTGGTTTTCGCATATCCCAACTCATCTGGAAGCTGGGGTCAGAGCGCAGGGT
>JAAIIK010016692.1:0-12162 GCA_014706435.1 Silurus glanis | reverse complement strand
GTAGTGTAGGGTAGGGTAGTGTAGGGTAGTGTAGGGTAGGGTAGTGTAGTGTAGTGTAGTGTAGTGTAGTGTAGTGTACGCTAGTGTACGGTGGTATAAGTTTGTGTGTGTACACAGAAAAGCCGTGTTCGGCAGGATGTGTTGTTACACCGATGCGTCATTTTAGTGCTGAAGCTTTTAAAAGACATTGAAATGTTAGTGTAAGATATAAAAAAATGTTGAAACCTCAGTGTACTGAAATCTGAATGACTCAAATCACTGAAATAATCATTTTGTTTCACAGTCACTTAAAAAAAAGAAATAAAAATGACATGAAACCCGCACTTGCCCTCAGCAGTGTTTGGGATCAGTGTAATGCTTTTTGCACAGGTTTTAACTTTACACTACCACAGGGATGCTGAGCTGATACAAAGCTCATCCACTTACTACTTCTGCTTTTTTCTCTCTTTCTCTCTCACTCTCATTTTTTTATACATAATTGTCTCGCCAGGGATTCAGGGATTCCGATGGATTTGGCTCAAGCTGCAAGACGACATTCAATTCGAGGATTAAGCTGTGAATAGAAACCTCAGCGTTCACGCTGAAGTCCTTTAATCACAAGGATTTGTGTTTTATTTGTTGTTTTATTTACGTACTGAATATTTCGACTTTTGCTTGGCTTGAGGAAAAAAAGGAATCATGATCATGCAAAGTAGATCAGGAGCAGGAGTAAGAATAACACCGGAGCTTTCTATGGTTTATATTCGATTGACCAGCTTTCAGCCTGATCTTCAGAGGTCAGAGCAGGACTGGGCTCGAGAGCTCGAGTGTACAGAGAGATCAATGATGACGAATTAATAATGGATTGTGGGTAGTGATGTCCCCTGATACACTGAGCGCAGATGTCCTTTCACTTTACTCTGAGATCAGAGCGGACGCTTTGCTGCTCAGGACATGCCGAGCCCTTCATCGATTCATCACTTAATTTACATTTATGGCATTTGGCAGTCGCCCGTATCCAGAGCGACGTACAACTGAGCAGGTGAGGGTTAAGGGCCTTGCTCAAGGGCCCCACAATGGCTCATTTCGATCCAAAGTCCAGATTGAGATTGCAATTTCAAAAATACTAAACTTTAATCTAATCTAATCTGATTCTCACCGGGTGTAAAATCAAGTCAGAGTTTCTACCCAATCAGAATTCAGTTGTCATATCACATGTTTCCGAGGTCAAAGGAAGCTGAAGCTCTTGTTTTAAACAATTAGTTTGCGAGTTGCTGACTTCGGGTTCATCTAGCAGGCGCCCAATAACGTCGTCATTTTCATGTGCTTTGATTGGATGGTCAGAGCTCGCAAACTGCATCTGTAGCAAACTGCACGAGCTTAAATATATCCGTGTGGATTTAATAGCTGTTTTGATTCAATCCACAATGTCTTATAGATGAGAAGAAATTGATTTGGTCACAGATTCATTTATAAGGACACAGTTCAGACAGTTGTTCAGCTTTTTCATGAACCATTTATACGTTTACATTTTCTTTCATGTCGAATTTTCACAAAAACACAGCATTTGCCTTCATTTTAAATATCCAGGAAAACCGTAATGCACGGGAAAAATGCACATAAAACCAATTTTATGAGGTTCAAATGAATGTTCCTGCTAGAGATGATGTATGAAGGCGCTGCGGTGAAAGAAAAAATGAAGAATTGTGTTTCTTGCTTTAGTAATTATATTCATTCTCACTGTATGAGATTCATGTGTTCTGTTCTACTGCGTTTCTCTATAATAGTGATGGTTTCTGTAGCCATGGTGTCATGATGGTATTAAGAGGTGAATTGATTCAGATAGGACACCACTGAAGACCTGGGTGTGACATGCCTGGCCCACCAAGAAACAAGTTCCAGCTTGCATTAAGTTCCCTCATCTGCTTGTCGTTTTTTTTTTTTTTTTTTTTTTACCAAATCAGAACCTCATGCCAGAAGAAAAGGTCAGAGAAACGGTTTCAAATTATGGGTCTGGCATTAATTCAAGGGGTCACGGTGCTTAAAGCCCGAAAATGGAACATCTTTTTGTTTCAGAAAGTTGCCCTATAGAGTCATTAAAATTGGGACAGGACACTCATCCATAAAGGCACATTCACTCCAGAGCACTTCCTGAAGTTTTCTCCATCACCGTTGTCCTTCAACCAGACTGAACCTCCCTGTAAATGAAACGGAATTAACCATACGATTCTATTCTATAGTAACGAGCAAAAACCCATGCTGTGCAAAGTTGCTGCTTCTGAAGAAAAATCCCTTCAGCGTCCTCGCTCGGAGCCCTGGAGTCTATCAGGAAGCTTTTTGCCTATTAAATTCAAGTTGTGAGCTCTGAGGAAAGTGGGTTGGAGCTGTAGCTAGCATGTTCTGAGCAGCATCGTTCACAACACACCAGACCTCGTCCTCAGTTCTTTACTCCTCCACAAAGCTGGATTTGATTCCATCAACAAAGTGGAAGGTCACTGTGGGAGAGGCGTCTATATTTATGGACCACGTGTTTCATGAAGTTACAGTCTCCTTCATGGCCTACTTTGATTTAGCATTCATCATGGGTTTTTGTTAGGAGCCAAACAAAGCTATATAATGTATTTTCTACACAAATCCATGCACAAGTAAAAGAGTAGAGTAGGATTGAATAAAGTGGAGAAGAGCAGAGTAGATTTAAGTGGTAGAGAAGAAAAGAGTGCCATAGAGTAGATTAGAATTGAATAAATTACAATGGAGTATTATAGAATATGCAAAGATAGAGTAGAGTAGAGTAGAGTAGAGTAGAGTAGAGTAGAGTAGAGTATAAAGTCAAGTAGCATAATGAAGAACTGAATACACTATAGTAGATTCTAAGAAAAAGATTACAATAGAACATAACAGAAAAAAAGAAGAATAGAATAGAACTAGGGCTGTCAATCGATCAAAATATTTAATCGCGATTAATCGCACAATTGCCACGAGCTGACTTGTGATTAATCACAACTTAATCGCATTTTTTCGATCTGTTATCACATTTTTATCTCTAAATGTACCTTAAATTTAAACTTTTCAACTTTTTAATACTTTAATCAACATGGCAATGGACAAATATTGATGTTTTATGGAAATGCATGTTTATTATGAGTGAAACCAAACAAAGCATGAAGACAAAATATACTTGTAAATGTTTTAGTAATGTTTTCACCAAAAGTAATTATGGTGTTTTAAATTAAATTAATTATCAGGACACCAAACGAAACGTTTTCCAGACGGACGCTTTTAATTGTCGGATGCGTGCATTATGCCTTTATTTGAGACTTGGTGCACCAGTAAAACAAATGTTTAGTGATTAACAAAGATTTTACGGTGGACTTTATTCATTTTTATCTGAGTAAAGATAAAGGAATAAATGTGAATAAATGTGTGTAGCGATGAAGGTTTTAATTTTGCCACTTTATTTATTTATTTATATTTTTAATAAAAATGTTCAAACAGAAATGCGATCTGCATTAATTGCTCGTTAATGAAATTTGTGCCTTTAAAATGAATTTGCGTTCATTTTGAGACCGATAAATATAATATAATATAAAATACCATACCACCATACCATCTTCTCCCGCTTATCCGAGGCCGGGTCGCGGGGGCAGCAGTCTAAGCAAAGATGCCCAGACTTCCCTCTCCCTAGACACTTCTTCCAGCTCTTCCGGGGGGACACCAAGGCGTTCCCAGGCCAGCCGGGAGACATAGTCTCTCCAGCGTGTCCTAGGTCTTCCCCGGGGTCTCCTCCCAGTGGGACGCGCCCGGAACACCTTCCCAGGAAGGCGTCCAGGAGGCATCCGGAACAGATGCCCGAGCCACCTCAGCTGACCCCTCTCGATGTGGAGGAGCAGCGGCTCTACTCTGAGCTCCTCCCGAGTGACCGAGCTTCTCACCCTATCTCTAAGGGATCGCCCAGCCACCCTGCGGAGAAAGCTCATTTCGGCCGCCTGTATCCGGGATCTTGTCCTTTCGGTCATGACCCAGAGCTCATGACCATAGGTGAGAGTAGGAACGTAGATTGACCGGTAAATCGAGAGTTTCGCCTTGCGGCTCAGCTCTTTCTTCACCACGACAGACCGGTACATCGACCGCATTACTGCAGAAGCTGCACCGATCCGTCTGTCAATCTCCCGTTCCACCCTTCCCTCACTCGTGAACAAAACCCCAAGATACTTAAACTCCTCCACTTGCGGCAGGAACTCTCCACCAACCTGAAGTGGGCAAGCCACCCTTTTCCGACTGAGGACCATGGCCTCGGATTTGGAGGTGCTGATTCTCATCCCAGCCGCTTCACACTCGGCTGCAAACCGTCCCAGTGCGTGCTGAAGGTCCTGGTCTGATGAAGCCAACACGACAACATCATCTGCAAAGAGCAGAGACGAAATCGTGTTGTCACCAAACCGGACACCCTCCGGCCCCTGGCTGCGCCTAGAAATTCTGTCCATAAAAATTATGAACAGAACCGGTGACAAAGGGCAGCCCTGCCGGAGTCCAACATGCACCGGGAACAAGTCTGACTTACTGCCGGCAATGCGAACCAAGCTCCTGCTTCGGTCGTACAGGGACCGGACAGCCCTTAGTAAAGGGCCCCGGACCCCATACTCCCGGAGCACCCTCCACAGGCCGCCGCGAGGGACACAGTCGAATGCCTTTTCCAAATCCACAAAACATATGTGGACTGGTTGGGCAAACTCCCATGAGCCCTCCAGCACCCTGTAGAGGGTATAGAGCTGGTCCAGTGTTCCACGGCCTGGACGAAAACCACACTGTTCCTCCTGAATCCGAGGTTCTACTATCGGCCGTATTCTCCTCTCCAGTACCCTGGCATAGACTTTCCCAGGTAGGCTGAGAAGTGTGATCCCCCTATAGTTGGAACACACCCTCCGGTCCCCCTTCTTAAAAAGAGGGACCACCACCCCGGTCTGCCATTCCAGAGGCACTGTCCCCGACCGCCACGTGATGCTGCAGAGGCGTGTCAGCCAAGACAGCCCCACAACATCCAGAGACTTGAGGTACTCAGGGCGGATCTCATCCACCCCCGGTGCCTTGCCACCGAGGAGTTTCTTTACTACCTCGGTGACTTCAGCTTGGGTGATGGACGAGTCCACCTCTGAGCCCTCAGCCTCTGCTTCCTCAATGGAAGACGTGACGGCGGGATTGAGGAGATCCTCGAAGTATTCCTTCCACCGTCCAACGACATCCCCAGTTGAGGTCAACAGCTCCCCACCTCCACTGTAAACAGCATTGGTAGGGCACTGCTTCCCTCTCCTGAGGCGCCGGACGGTTTGCCAGAATCTCTTCGAGGCCAGCCGATAGTCCTTCTCCATGGCCTCACCGAACTCCTCCCAGGCCCGAGTTTTTGCCTCCACAACCACCCGGGCTGCAGTTCGCTTGGCCTGCCGGTACCCGTCAGCTGCCTCAGGAGTCCCACAAGCCAACCAGGCCCGATAGGACTCCTTCTTCAGCTTGACGGCATCCCTTACTTCCGGTTTCCACCACCGGGTTCGGGGATTGCCGCCTCGACAGGCACCGGAGACCTTAAGGCCACAGCTCCGAGCGGCCGCTTCGACAATGGAGGTGGAGAACATGGTCCACTCGGACTCAATATCTCCGGCCTCCCTCGGGATCCGGTCAAAGCTCCGCCGGAGGTGGGAGTTGAAAATCTCTCTGACAGGAGACTCGGCCAAACGTTCCCAGCAGACCCTCACAGTACGCTTGGGTCTGCCGAGTCTGTCCAGCTTCCTTCCCCGCCATCGGATCCAACTCACCACCAGGTGGTGATCAGTTGACAGCTCCGCCCCTCTCTTTACCCGAGTGTCCAAGACATACGGCCGCAGGTCAGATGAAATGACCACAAAGTCGATCATCGACCTACGGCCTAGGGTGTCCTGGTGCCACGTGCACTGATGGACACCCTTATGCTTGAACATGGTGTTCGTTATGGACAAACTGTAACTAGCACAGAAGTCCAATAACTGAACACCACTCGGGTTCAGATCAGGGGGGCCGTTCCTCCCAATCACGCCCCTCCAGGTGTCACTGTCGCTGCCCACGTGGGCATTGAAGTCTCCCAGTAGAACGACGGAGTCCCCAGTCGGAGCACTGTCCAGCACCCCTCCCAGAGACCCCAAGAAGGCTGGGTACTCTACACTGCCGTTTGGCCCGTAGGCACACACGACAGTGAGAGACCTATCCCCGACCCGTAGGCACAGGGAAACGACCCTCTCATTCACCGGGGTAAACTCCAACACATGGCGGCTGAGCTGGGGGGCTATAAGCAAACCCACACCAGCCCGCCGCCTTTCACCATGGGCAACTCCAGAGTGGTGAAGAGTCCATCCTCTCTCGAGGAGTGTGGTTCCAGAGCCCAAGCCGTGCGTAGAGGTGATCCCGACTATCTCTAGTCGGAACCTCTCAACCTCACGCACAATCTCAGGCTCCTTCCCCGCCAGCGAGGTGACATTCCACGTCCCTAGAGCTAGCTTCCGTGTCCAGGGATCGGGTTGTCGAGGCCCCCGCCTTCGACTGCTGCCCGATCCTCTCAGCACCGGCCCCTTACGGTCCCTCCTGCAGGTGGTGAGCCCACTGGAAGGCGGCCCCATGTCGCTCCTTCGGGCTGAGCCCGGCCGGACCCCGTAATATATAAAATATATTATTTTATAATATAATATAATATAATATAATATAATATAATATAATATAATAAACATAACATAACATAACATAACATAACATTGTATTACATTGAACACTAAATGTGAAGTTGGATGGTAAAAAAGCAGCACACACCAGTATTCTGTTCGGGTGTCCACAAACTTTTGGCCACAGAGTGTACTTTCTGTAATTCCGCTCTCCAGTCCAGTTTCGCAGCGTTTAAAACGTCGATAGATTTGCACAGCCGGTTTACTGCTGCGGTCAGTGCAGGACTCCCAAAGCTCTCGTTTGCAGCTGATTATTGTCAAATTGTCATCGTTGCCCGGCATAATTGCAGCATAAATACGACCCTGTGCCCATTAGCACTCAAAGTGTCTCGGTTTTGCTTTTCTGGGATTTTTTTCACTGTGTAAATGTATGCTTGCTTCGGATTTATTTATTGGATCCATTATCCAAAAAAGGGAAAACTACAGAATAAGGTATTTGTGCTGACTCGTCGTTTTTTTTTTTTTTTCTCCGCTCTTACAGCAAAGGCCTTGTGGATGTCAAGACACACAGGAGCTTCCAACCCCCCACTCACCAAGCTCTTCCACACAGATGCTTGTTACTGTAGCTCAGATTAAACTTCATATAATTGCCGCAGTACAATCCTGGGTGAAGAAAATGGGCCAGAAATGGGGCAGTATGAAGCTTTTAAAGGTTTTAACAACAAATCATTGTTCAGGAAATTAGCAACAATTTTAAAAATCCTGTACATTTCTGCCTCGTATATTAACTGTGCTTCCATTTATGAGCTTGTTATTAGGCCCTTGATATAATGAATAAAAATCACAATAAGCTTAATTGTAGTGAATTTGCCTGTTTTTCAACCTTTTCCTTCAAAAACAACAAACAACAACAAACAAGCAAACCGTGGCGCAAAAGTCTCAGGAGCGCCATTAAGATAAGCTAAGCTAAGCTAAGATAAACCTTTATTCGTCCAACAGTCGGGAAAATTTCATTGTTACAGCAGAAAAGGAAAAATGTGCAAATATGATGCAGAAACAGTACAAATATATACAGTACAGTATATAAATACAAAAGCGAAAACAACAATAATCAGTAATAGTAATTACACTATTAAACAAACGCATTGCACTAGGTAATATTGCACAGTTTAAATTGTTGTTATTGCACAGGTGTTATTGCATAAACATTGTATTTCTGTTAATGCACAGTTTAAAATACAGTATTAACAGTGTGTATTATGGTGACTGGTTCACTGGGAGCAGCTCTGATTGTAAAGTCTAATAGCAGCAGGAAGAGAAGACGTTCGGTTTTGCTCTTTCACACATTAGGATGTAACAGTCCATCACTGAAGGAGCTGCAACTGTTTCATACAGGAGGTGAAAGTCGTTCTCCAGTAATTAGTTACTTTCTACTTCTGTTGATCAGGAATACAGCAGGAACACATTTTTAAAAAAAAGCCAGAAAACACACGTGTTTGCCAGCGCTGTGGTTAATCCAGACACAATCCAAACCTGGTCGAGGAAAAGAAACAGAAAAAAAAAATACTTTTTAAGAAACTACCTAACTGAGAACTAACTAGAACATAAACAGAACATTACCTACAGTAATGCTCAGCATTTACAGAGGTCACACAATGCAAATAAACTGTCCATATATTAATGAATTCTGTTCAGTGATGATTTAGCAGCAGTTATTTGTGCCAGAAAATCGCAGTGAAAGCGTTTGAGAGAGAGAGAGAGAAAAAAAAGAGTGTGTGTGTGTGTGTGTGTGTGTGTGTGCGTGTGTGTGTGTGTGTGTGTGTGTGTGTGTGTGGGGCGGTCCAGTGTCTTGTCAAGGACAAAATAGGATAAAAAGGAAGGTTTTTGATTACTGTTGAAGACTCGATTTTGTGATTGAAAACATTTCAAACCCACTTAGCCACGCCCTCTTAAAAAAAACATGCCTATTGGATTCAAGTCTAATCTCAAACTACATTCGGGCATAACAAATAAATTCTGGTCAAGAAACATTAGAGGTGTAAAGAGAGGTTAGAGGTTAAAATCATACAGGAGTAAAAGATCTTCTTCTTCTTCTTCTTCTTTCGGCTTCTCCCATTAGGGGGCGCCACAGCGGATCATTCGTCTCCATACCCCCCTGTCCTCTACATCTGCCTCTTTCACACCAACTACCTGCATGTGTTCTCTCACCACATCCATAAACCTCCTCCTTGGTCTTCCTCTTTTCCTCCTTCCTGGTGGCTCCATCCTCAGCATTCTCCTACTGATATACCCCATGTCCCTCCTCTGCACATGTCCAAACCATCTCAATCTCGCCTCCCTCACCTTGTCTCCAAAACGTCCTACATGTGCAGCCCCTCTAATAAACTCATTTCTAATCCTGTCCATCGTTGTCACTCCCAACAAACATCTCAACATCTTCAGCTCTGCTACCTCCAGCTCCACCTCCTGTCTTTTACTCAATGTCTCTAATCCATACAACATCTCAGGTCTCACCACAGTCCTATAAACTTTCCCTTTCACTCTCACAGATACTCTTCTATCACAAATCACTCCTGCTATCACTCTTCTCCACCCACTCCACCCTGCCACTACTGACTTTCATTTCCCTTCTCTCCAGCACGTACCTTTACCTGCAGTTCCACCTCCACCTTGAACCGGTCTTTCGTTCCTACTGCACACTTCACTGCTGTCACACTGTCCTCATACATGTCCTGCACCACCCTCACATACTTCTCTGACACACCAGACTTCCTCATACAATACCACAACTCCTCTCTCCACCCTGTCGTACGCTTTCTCTAAATCCACAAATGCACAATGCAACTCCTTCTGACCTTCTCTATACTTCTCCATCAACATCCTCAAAGCAAATAATGCGTCTGTGGTGCTCTTCCTCGGCATGAAACCATACTGTTGCTCACAGATGGTCACCTCTTCTCTCAGCCTGGCTTCCACTACTCTTTCCCATAACTTCATGGTGTCATCTAACTAAATGAAAATATAACTACATCAAAAACTGTTTTTAAATGTTTTTGGAATTTTTCACTTTTTGGACTGAAAATTTGATGTGTGTAGAGAAGTGTTGAGGCTTAATGACATCTTCAACAGAGGTGCAACATGTAATATGTAACGCTCAAAATCTATTCAAATACAGTGGAGTAAAAAGTACTCAAATCTACTGAATCATAAATGTAGTTGAGTAGAAAGTAAAATACTTATATCTTTGATACTCAGAAAAACGAGAAAGTAGCTAAAAAATGACTTAAGTACAGAAACAAAGTGCATTTACTTAAATGCTTTAACCAAATGATCTGAAGGGTGTGCAAACTTTTGCACTTAGCTGAAGTTCACAGAACAGCAGGAAAAAAAATGACGTGTTGACTGGTTGCCACAAAAGTAAAACGAAATCTTCTGCCTCATTTACACTAAAACTAGAAAGTAGCCCAAAAATGACTTAAGTACAGTAATGAGGTACATTTACTCAGACACCAATGAGAAACATCATTAATGTCCCGGTTTCTCATTAAAAGCACTTGAACGTCATGCGGTGCGGAAAATGGGACTGTAATCTTCCCCATCTGGCAACACGACCATAAATCACCTGTCCTGGGCCACAAAAATGAACAAAATATTAATTATTCTAGCCGGGACTTAACTCAATATTAATCAATAATTTAAAAAGAACTTGTCTTGTTCATCAATCACACGCACACACTTTTACAGAGCAATGAACACATTATAACGCGATACTGGATTATAATTATTATTATATTATTTTCTGAGGTAAACTACTCATCGGCTCAATTCCCTGACCGCAGAATGAAATATGGCATATTAGTGTGACCGTTGCAATGATACGCAGAAGACCAACAAATTCCACTAATAAAGTACTACCTGATATACAGAATCAGTTTTTTTTAATGGTGTGCAATATATAAAACAATAAACTAATATTTATCCAGTAAACAAAATACGGCGGTGGCAATTCTAAAAAAATATAAACAAATCCCTCAAGATTACATCATTGACCAAACTAAGAAAAAGTAAATTACTCCTCCAAGATCCTATGGTATGGTTTACTTACTTTCCAAACTTAGCATTCAGTGCTATTTATGCTCCGATAGGCCGAACACACCAAGAGAACTCGTATGGCTTGCACGTGCTGCATAAATCAACACATTCATGAACGCTTAGAATTCTGAGATCTTTCTTAGAAATATTTGAAATACATCACATATTTAATGCATTTTGAAACTAATATACATCCGAAACACTGACCTGATGCGTTAGCTCACACTATGCTAACCGTCATCCGCACAAATTACTGCAGACATACATCACCCTTCAGAAAACAACACAGGTAAGAAATTTGTGATCCTTTTTTAAATTTACTTTATAATGGATGATACTGGATCCTTTACCTAGAAAAACAGTACAAGTAAGGCCTATATCCCTATTAACTCCCCGATTTCCACGTCACCAAGCATCTCTTAAAGATCACCCAAATGAGGATGGGTTCCCCTTTTGAGTCTGGTTCCTCTCAAGGTTTCTTCCTCATAACATCTAAGGGAGTTTTTCCTTGCCACAGTCGCCACGGCTGCTCATCAGGGATAAATACACATCATTCACCTTCACTGTTGATTTCTGTAAAGCTGCTTTGAGACAATGTCTGTTGTGAAAAGCGCTATACAAATAAACTTAACTTGACTTGACTTGACTTAAAGATCCCCTGTGTTCATTCTTACCAGGCAGGTATAATCTGTAGCATATAGAAATGAACGCACCTTAAACTACCACCCGGTTACATTAGTTTTAATGGCACTTATTAATTCTGTGTCTGTGTGGCAGCTCCACATTAACTTCAGCCTGAATTCCTGAATATTTTCCCTCTCAAACGATGCAATTAATATTAATATCCGTCACTGGTTATAAACAACCACGGACACATTATTTGCTTTGAGGATGTTGATGGAGAAGTATAGAGAAGGTCTGAAGGAGTTGCAGTGTGTGTTTGTGGATTTAGAGAAAGCGTACAACAGAGTGCCGAGAGAGGAGTTGTGGTATTGTATGAGGAAGTCTGGTGTGTCAGAGAAGTATGTGAGGGTGGTGCAGGACATGTATGAGGACAGTGTGACAGCAGTGAAGTGTGCAGTAGGAACAACAGACTGGTTCAAAGTGGAGGTTGGACTGCATCAAGGTTCGGCTCTGAGCCCTTTCCTGTTTGCACTGGTGATGGACAGGTTGAAGGACGAGGTCAGACAGGAGTCTCCGTGGACTATGATGTTTGTGGATGATATTGTGATTTGTGGTGAGAGTAGGGAGCAGGTGGAGAAGAGCCTGGAGAGGTGGAGATATGCGCTGGAGAGGAGGGGAATGAAAGTCAGTAGGAGTAAGACAGAGTACATGTGTGTGAATGAGAGGGAGGGCAGTGGAGGGGTGCGGTTGCAGGGAGAAGAGGTGGAGAAGGTGGAGGAGTTTAGGT